>VYXF01012893.1:268604-309452 GCA_013397295.1 Polioptila caerulea | reverse complement strand
TGCCACCAGAGGGGACCTCCATTGCCCACATCCTGCTCAGTAAAGCCTCCATGCCACCAGAGGGGACCTCCATTGCCCACACCCCCCTTGGCAAAGCCTCTGTGCCACATCCACCGTGCCAGAGAGCAGCTGGTGGCTGCCAAGCCCAGACAGGGCTGGGACTGCTGGTGGCACTGGCCAGACGTACCCAGTGTGAATTTGTTTTATGACAGCCCCATGTAGCACCTGGCCCAGTGTTTTTTATCTTATCTTCTCCTTGAGTGAGGTGGCATTGACTATGTGGAGAGGGTACCTGCCTCCTTTCAGGGCTGTGCTTCTGTGTAATTTGAGCCCATCCCCGTCCTGAGAACTTCATGGGTTTGTACAGGCTTAGTGCGAGAGAAGTACAAATTGTTTCCATTTTTCCTGATGGGGGAACTGTGAGACACAGCAGTGTTTGACCTCCCACATCACATTCCTGACATTTGGCACAGCTGAGTATTTTGAGCGCAGATTTCTTGAATGTCAGGCCAGTGCCCTATAAACACAGGTTGCCTTTTGTTGTTTGCTGGGCACAACTGTGTGGGAGAAGCAATAAAGCCGCTCTGTAGGCAGGGCACTGAGGAATGCTGCTCGATTTGCATATGAAAACATTTATCCTAATACTCAGAGCTAACATAGCTGCCAGTGAGGGGTTTCCATGGGCCCCAAGTCTGGCGGAAAGAGGGTCACACCACCCTCTTCAAATGAACTGCTTTAACTTTAATTAAGTCCACTACCTCCTGGGAAGTTGCAAGCTCCCAAATTTCTTAATTGCCCACTGAGCAACTGAAGCTCAATTGTAATGTAGGGCTTGGAGATTTTCCCTTTCCTTCCTAATGGCAAACAGCAGCAGCAGCGAGGAGTGTGTGGAGCAGTCGATGCCCTGGCAGTGATGGATGAGCCGGCACAGGGAGACAGAAATAACGTGGCAGATTGGCTGTGGTTTGTGGCTGTCTAGGAAGGAGGCAGAGGGGCTCTGCCTGCATACCATCTGGATGAGGCAGGGAGAGGTGCTGAGCTTCACGTGAGCACAGGGAGAGGAGGGTGCTTCTCACTCGTCGGAGATCAGAGCTGACACTTGGATGTGTTCAGGGTGCCATCTACCCTGTCTAAATATTTATTTCCTGCGCTGTGCTCAGTCTAATGCAATCAGACTACAGTGTGGAGGGCTGCCATATCCTTTTAGCTCTGAATTTGTCTTGCAGTAACAGGCTCTGCTGCCCCCAAACCAGGCATGCATATTGCAGGCGAGGAGGAAGGCTGGAGCACCAGCTCCCCTTGCAGCACCCTCGCCTTGCCTCTCTTCCTGCTGTCAGTGGCATCCCACAGCACTTGCTCCATGCACCACCTTAGGCTTTGTCACTTAACTGAGTGTGAGCCTGATTCCCTTTTCATTAGGAGGAAGATAAACGAGCCAGCGTTATCTCTTGAAATATAAAAATGTAAATGGGCTTCTCCTGGTGTTGGTTTGTTTTACCATTTCCACTGAGCACTCTGCACGTTTTGCAGATAGTCCCCCCAGCTGAAGAGCAGCGTGCCGTGACAATGCCAGCCTGGGAACCTCTGTGCTGAGCAGAAACACGTTCAGTTTGAGCGTGCTAGCCCTAAGTTAAATTATCCATTGTGTGTGCACGCCTCTGCCCGTGCAGAGTCCTGTGAGGGTGGGATGGCTTGGGAGAAGTCAGGTTGTTTTTTTAAAAACCAACTTGAGTCCCTTGGACCTGGGCGAGACATGGAGTTGAATTTACTGAGCATAGCACGCCCACTGGAGTCTGTTATCATCAGTCCTGCAGTACCTGCAGAGCTCTCTGTGACAGGCTTGGGAAGCACTTGTACACTCATTGCATAAACACACACTGAATAAAGAGAGCGTGCAGTGTCTTACTTGAAAGAATGCTTATTCTGGGCGTCTCGAGCATGATTGTGGTGGTTTCATTTGGTTCTTTGTTCTTGCAGACTTCTTAATTTATTTTTTTTTTTAATAGAATGGTTAGCTTGGATTCACCACCCCATTGGGTCTGTAGTTCAGACTAAAACTGTTTCAAATCAATAACATGGAGAACAATTTTTCAAACTTCTCAGTGTGGAGGAGCTAAATCATCAAGGGCTCTTCTTGTGGCTCTGTGTGTTACAAACAGCATGTGGAGGGGAGAAGCTGAAATACAGCTAAGGAGTGCTTGACCCCCATGCAAGGAATGCACTGTTAAGTATTCTGATTATTTTTTTTAAGTAAAATTTATGGCTTTATAACCCATTCTTAGACCTGTTGTAGGCATTTGATTTAATAAATTTAAAGCAACAATGATGGATAAGAGATACTCTCCAGTTCGATAAAGGAATTACAGGAGCAATCCCTGAAAAAATTGTTTTGCTTATGTGCATTTACAAATCAATTTTCATGATCTTGTTTAATTTTTGTATGGCTGCATACGTTCACTGAGGGATTTATAGTATTTACTGTCTGTGTTGAGCATCCTTTTAAGTTGTTCTTACAATTTAGTGCCAGAGAAGTAAAAATGCTTGTGATTTACAGGCATCATCAGGTGAGTGAGAACTGGTGAGCCCAGAAAAGAGCAGAGAGAGTGTTGACTGTGGACTTGGTGTGTCTTTTGGCAAGGTGTGTGAGTCCATGAGTGTTGATAGATGAGGGGCATTGGGTGAAAGATTGTCCCCCTCTCAGCCAACCATTCCCAGGGAACGTTTTTAAGATGCCAGGTTGGGGGTTTTTTTTCTTGTCTGAGAGAATAACATCTTTAAAATAGCAGCATAAAGGTCAGTGCTCTGTGTCAGGCAGGGACAGGCACCTGGAGGGGCTCAGACCCAGAGGCTCATGTGCTGCATGGACAAGCTGTGAGGGGGCCTTGCTTCCTCCTCCTCCTCTGATGAGAATGAGGGTAAGAGACACTGGAAGCAGTAGTAGTTGTTAATTAAAAGGTACACTATTGTCCCCTGTGTATATTTGCAACTGTGTATAATGTAATTAACGTTACTTTAAAGATGCATGGAAAAATACCTGCTCCTCTGGGGACTTGCTAAGCAGCTGAAGGACTTTGTGTGCAATGCCACCTCCTCTCTGAAGCAGCTAAATGGAAAATTGGTGTTGAAGCAGAGCAGGAAGGCTCATTAGGCTGTATAGCTGCACATGCAGAGTGGGTTGTGTTTGTCTGAGCTGGGCTGGGGGAGCAGTCTCTATTCCTCTCCCTGTCCTGGATGGTCTGTTGGCCAGGCCAGGTCCCATGACCACGGTGCCAGGGCAGATCTAGAGTCCCCTGGGTGCCAGCCCCATTCCAAGGGAGCCAGCCCAACCCTCTCTCCTGCATCCTGCCTTGCCAGTGGCTTGGGAACACAGGGTGAGATGCCCCAGCTCTTCCAGTTGTCAGAAGGTGGCATAGGGAACTTGCTGGATGCTCTGCCTTACATTTAGCAGATAAACACAGGATGAAAGAGAGGGAGTGGGGCTGCAGGAGAAGCAAGGGAGGCTGGCATGCTGCTGCTGCGTGGGCCTCAGGCTCTCACTGTGGTGTTGACCTTCAGATGTAAGGGTGGAACGAGTCTGGCAGTGATAGGCAAGGTCTTCTGTGCTGTGTTTGTGACTGAAAATTTAATTTACTTCTTTTTGATAAGTTTCTAAAACCGTGCCATTGTTTAGTTCTTGCAGAAGCCCTGACCCTGCCACCCCCCCAGCAAACTTTCATGCTCTTAGGGTTTGTAAGTAGAGCCTTTTGTGTAGTTCCCAAAAAAAGGTGCTCTGTTTAAATGCAGGGCTTTTACCACTCCAATATCTGTCTACTGTTTTTGCTTAGTTTACCCCTCAGAGACTGTTTGTAATTCTTACCTTTGTTTGCATGAGGAATATTAAAACAAAAAAAAGGTGTTATTCGTTCCTAGCTCTGTGTGAGATTGCCCTGTTTATGAAATCACACCAGCTTGAGACACAATTACCACAAATAATTGCCAAGAATGCTTGCTCTAAAACCAAAATTTTCTAGTTATTGTTGGCAGCACTTTTCACAAATGAAGGCTGGCTATTTAAGGCTGAATATTATGTTTTTGTACTCGATTATCAGGCACTGAGACTGTGCACTCCAGTAAGATGTTGTCCTCAAGTGGCATTTTGTTTAATTGAAGGAATGATAGGAGCAAAGTTCTTGGTCCTTCAGGTGATGGGGACAAAGAGTTTGGCAGTCATTTTATCATCATTTCCATCATCTCAGGCAGAAAAAAAAAAAAAAAAAAAAAGCACAGACAGAAAGACCAGAAAGACTCTGCCCTTTCTGGCAAAGAAAACTTTAGAAAATGTGGTTCTGTGGCAAGAAAGCTTCTCCAGGTTATTTTTTAGCTACACCTGATGTTGCTGTGCTATGGATGCCTTGTCCCTGTGCTATGTGGTGGGTGACAAACAGGCCCCCCTTGGGCACAAGTGCTGCTGTGCCCCTGTGAAGGATTAACTCTGCCGAGCACGTGGCAGAGTTGCTTTGGGTTCCTTTACTGTACTTCTCTTCAAAATCCTCATTTCATTTACAAATGGACGTGTCTCGGATTTCTATCCAAATAAGAAGTAAATGGCTAAAGGCAAGCCAAAATTTTTGGGAGCTGTTTTGGAAGACAATTCTCAGGTTATGCTGGAAGGCATAGACACTTTCCTCTTCCATCAAAATAGATAGCAGGGCCGCAGGGAGGGGTGAGGGATAAGAAATGGAAACTGAAAGAAGGATTTTTCATTCCACCTGCTCCCTTGAGAGACAGGGGACACAGGAGAATGATGCTACTAATCATTGATAGCGTGGGGTCTTGCCTGTTAAATCCATCTGGTCAGATAAAAAACTGGCATTAGCTGAGAGTTGCGTGGTGAGTCCTTGCTCTTTGCAGGGGTTGGGCAGAGAGGGCTGTTCCCTCTGATAGGAGGAAAATTGGCAGGTCCTGGGGGGCTCTGCTGGGTGCTGCCCTTGTGCTGGGAAGCTCAGCAAAGGGCTGGATAATGCTGCATTGTGCTCTTGCACGGGTTTCTGGCAGGCAGCTGCTTGAGGAGTTCATGGCTTTAACCTCAGCTGCATTTTGTTACTGTTTTCCCCAATGGCTGGTTTTATTTTAGATATGGGTGCTGGTAGGGCCATATTTCCCAGCCCCTCCCTTCTCTCAGGAAAGCCTTTCACCGTGTCAAAACCACCATTAAAACCAGGGTTGACCATTTCCCTTGGAAGGGAATCTGCCCTGAGCTGCCATTGATGAGAGAAGCCATCATTGGAAATGTAGGATTTTAGGAGGAATGCTGATGAAAATCAAGAGATTGGGAGAAATACTGACTGCCAGAGATGGCTGGGGTTGCTTTGCTGCATGCTGAGGAATCTGTCTCCCAGAAAAAGTGGTGAGTTTTGATCCTGCAGTGCTGACCTGGCCATTTCATGGTCAGAAAATCTCCTCGCTGTGTAAGGAAAGGTTTGGGTGCCATAATGATAAAAGTTTCTGTAACTTTAAGCAGCCATGAAGCAGAATAGCTGCTTTTGTATCTTAAATTTATTTACAAGAGACAGTGTATGAACTCCTTTTTTAACTGTGCAAAATTATTGTGTAAGCTGTGACTTTGCCGTAGCAAAGCATCCAGTCTAATATTCAGATGATGAGTATCTGCAGATTCCCCTAATTCCAGTTTTATTTCCCTTCAAAATGGATGTTGTGATGCTTTGCTTTCCTGAAACCCAAACTCCAGAAATGCTGTGATTTGTGGGAATTTCAGCTTTGATAAAAAAGAAAATTGCAGAACTTAAACATTAAATGTATAAAAACAAGTCAAGGAAAACTCTGAATATAGCTATATATATAGATATAGATATAAAAAGATATATATCTTGCGTGCATATGTGTATAACACAAATGATTCTGAGGAAGTCCATTCCACAATGATGCTGATGTGGTCAAATTAAAAGCATTAAAAATGTCACCTTTAAAATGCAGTGTCTTTACATTGGGAAATGTATTCTCTTGGATGCCTACAGATGTTTCAGGGAGTGCAATTCCAGGTCAGAAGTTCCTTTCCTCTCACAAATGCAGCATAGAGATGTAGTGGGATTGCCTTAAAAACAATTCCTTCGTGGGGAATAACTAACTGAATTTACTGCAGAGGAAGCATTACTTACTGACAGAAATATGGCAGAGCTCTAGACGTGTGCTTTTGGTTACTGAGGTAATTGAGAAAATTAAAGGATGATTCTGTTTGGCATGAAGTGCCTGCTCATGCATTGGGCTGGGAGCCTCATGCAGCCTCCTTGGAATTCCCTGGGAAGGGAAGGAGCTGGGGCTTCTGCAGGGCTGGACTCTGAATGCGTGTTTTCTACTGTGTTGTTCTGGCTGGAGTTGTTCTGTTTGAAACTAGAGAATCAGTTAACAAGTAATTTATTAACTGGACAGTTCTCCACATTTAAAAGCTTGCTCTATGCCTGTGCACGTCTGGCTCCTGCCACCTCCGAGGCATTTGTGCACCTTACAACACGTGAGTAGCTCCCAGAAGTCAAGGGCATTGCTCACGTGCTTTGGGATTGTACAGGACTGAAATGTCAAAGAAAACCTGGTCTAAATTTGAGCCTGGCTCATCTGCCAGTCATCCTGTTACACTGAGTAGGTGCTTCAGGTGAACTTTCTTGCAGGATGAGGCTCTAAAAGGTGGAAGCAAAGAGCCAAAGTGGTGTGCTCAAAAGCAGCATTTGATTTAACTCCCATCTTCAGGATCCCACCTTGGAGCTCTCTGATCTTATTGTGAACTAAATCTTCAGTGTCCTTAATGTGTGTGATCCTAAGGACTGTGAGTCACTAGCCATTTCTGGAAATGCTGGCTGAAAGAAAAAGGAGATGGGGAAGAAAAATAGAAAAATGCCAGGAGTAAAGAGAGCAAAAGCTAGCATGAGTAAATAGTTTTAGACAGAGATTGAAATAAGTGATGGACAGTTTTCCCTATTTCCATATAAGCTGTTCATCAGTGTAATGACATGACTGGTGTGGCATGGCCTTTAGCTGGAGTGGGCTGGCAGGGAGCCACTGGATCTCACTTGTTTTTTGCTTAGACAGGGCATTGTCAAAGGACACGGTGGCTCCTCGCTGTAAATCTCACTGCTATTTATGCTGCACCAGCGTGTGTGAGTCCAGGCAGGACTCATCTTTCATGAGGGTTTTTTTTAATACGCTGACCAATAATCCATAGGGTTTGAGCATGGTCTCTTCCCTCTCTAGTCAACATCAAAAGAAGATCCCAGCGTGCTGAATAGGGATTTTTCTCTCTGCCGCTGCGGTTGGGGGTGTAAAGCAGAGCACAGTTCAAAGATCTGCGTTCCTGAAATTGCCTTGTAATGCTTTATTCATATCTTTGATACTGCCTGACAGAAGGCAAATTTATTCATTCTGTTGCCTGGCTGTGATAGAGAGCTTAAGTCCTAGAGTAAGTAAGATAAGTAGTTTGCAGAGATGCTGTCTAAAGCCTTTACCTGTTTTTGGGCTGCAGGAGGACAGAGATGCCACCAGAAGTGGCCCTTTGGAGATCACCCAGCTCAGGTTCCTGCTCCAGGGAAGCCCCAGCACTGGAACGGGTGACTTAGGCTGGTTCAAGGAGCATCACTGCATGCAGGGATGGAGCCCTTCTTGTTGGAAGATAGGTGTGGGCAGCTGGTTACCTCCTCTCTACTACCATGGGGAGCCCCAAAGGCACCCCAATGCCTCTGGCAGCCCTCTGGCCCTTCTGTGGGCCACTGCATGGTGTTAGCCTGCACCTCAAGGCTGAAACTGGCCCTTGGCTCATCAGACCTCACTAGGTCTCTGGTAGAGTCCACAGGTTTATCAGGATCCCTCTAGTGTCGAGTTTCAACTGTTCCTTAGGTTGTCTGTCACCTGCCATGATTTGCAAGGGACATGCTCAGAGCTGGCACCCGTTTTGCTGAGGTTGGCCCTGATAATGGTGCAATTTCCTCCTCGTCCTTCACTGCTTGGAGATGGATGTCAGGAGGATGGGCTGCCAAGCCAGTCACACAGTGCTCCCCACGCCCTCCCTTCCCTAGGGGTGGGAAGAACATCAGTCCTTCCCAGATGTCAGGAACCTCCCCCAGTCACCGGTTTTTCACAGGTGTTTTTCCAATTTTCAGTTTTACAGTTTGGGCTTTTTTGTTGAGTAAGTGATGTGACACATACACAGAGGAGATATTACAAGCTGTAAGGTTTTATGGTGTATCAGGAATGGAAGAAAGCAGATCTAGCTGTTGGCAGCAAGTATTAAAAATGAAGCAGGTTTAGAAAGGATTATTTCTGCCTTTTTATTTGGAGAAATAATCTCTCTAAAAGTTAGTTACTAATATGCCCCATGACTATACATTTATCCCTACCCCTAATAAAGGATTTTTATCATTAATACGCATGAATTTTCACTTACACTATAATCCAATCAGAGACAAATCTCCCCCTTTAAATGCAAAGTGTTCAGCAGAACAGGGACTCCTGGATAATTTGTTGAGTAAAATGGCTCAAACATAGCAGAGCGAGTTCAATTTTCATGATGCTCTTTGGTGCAGCAGAAGTTGCCTTTTGCTGTGTAATTTGTTGTGGAGGGGTGGAAAAAGATGAATACATTGGGCCAACTTGGAGGCTGAGGGGTTTGTTGGGTGTGGGGAAGGAATTGATTGGGGAGCAATGGGTGACAGGGAGAGCAGGCAGGCAGTTGAGGCAGCAGGAGACTTGTGGAGAGGAGAGTGCTCTCTTGCCCTTCATTTGGCTTATCCTTGCCCTAGGCCTTTTACCCATTAGAAACCAGTACTCAGTTTGCCAGCCTTATTTTTGCTTATACTCAGCTGAGTTTTGGTTTTTCTTTCAATATACGCCAAGTGATTCTAAAACTCACTTGTGCAATTTCAGAGTGGTATTATTTTTTTCCTCGATGTGACTGTTTTCTCCCCAGTGTTACAGATATTAGCAGGCCAGTAAAGTAACTCCAGGATTCACTTAATAACACAACAGCCTGAAACTGCTTTTCTTTTTTTTCCTGTCATCTGCCACTCTGGAATTTCTGATGTTTGAATCTTGATGTGCAGCTGCCAGAACAGACAAAGCTTGTGTGCCCACCCAGTTGGGAAGGTGAGGAAAATGCTGGGAGCAGAGTCTGTCCAAAGCAATGATGTGATGCTGCTGTTTCTTACAGTTTCTAGCTGTTCAAGCATAGTGTGTGCTCAGAATCTGTGTAATGCTTCCCAGTCTCAATTGTAGCTCCTAAAGTGGTGACAGAGGAGAGGAGTAAATGCCACTCAAATATCTCCTTTTATTAGGGCCTGACCTACCCATCCTTGAATTAGGGGAATCCTTGCAGAGCCATGTTCCAAACTATTCCCTTCCTGCACTGCCCACTGGTCATGGAAGCGGTGCCAGCACGGGGCAGACATGGCAGCAAATCCACTAGCCCTCTGTGAAGCCCAGGAGGTCACAGTTTCCCAAAGTGTGGCACTCTGGTGTGCTTTAAAACCCTTGGAAGCTGAAGGGAAGAGCTGCGTGCTTTGCTTTCAGTCCCTCCACCACTCCTGCTTTGTTAATGGACTTTTTTCTTGTTCCAAGGCAGGGATATCCATCCGTCAATCCAGCCATGGATCCATCCATTCGTGCATGGATGCATCCATTCATTCATGCATCCATCCATCCCTCTCCTTCCATCCATCCATCCATGGATGCATCCATTCATTTATGCATCCATCCCTCTCCTTCCATCCATCTATCCATCCATGGATCCGTCCACCCCTGGATCCGTCCACCCATGGATCCATCCATTCATGCATGCATACATACATCTGTCCATCCATTCATCCATCTGTCTGTCCATGCATTCATCCATCCATCCATCCATGGATCCATCCATTCATCGATCCATCCATGGGTCCAGTCATGGATCCATCCATCTGTCTGTCCATCCATCCATGGGTCCAGTCACAGATCTANATCCATCCATGGGTCCAGTCATGGATCCATCCATCTGTCTGTCCATCCGTCCATGGATCCAGTCACGGATCCATCCGTCTGTCCATCCATCCATGGATCCAGTCATGGATCCATCCATCTGTCTGTCCATCCATTCATGCATCCATCTATCCCTCCCCTTCCATCTGTCCATCCATGGATCTGTCCATCCATGGATCCATCCATTCAGGCACACATGCATTAATCCATCCTTCCCCTTCCATCCATGGATCCAGTCATGGATCCATCCATCTGGCCATCCATCCATCCATCCATCCATGCATCCATCCATCCATCCATCCCTCTATCCCTCCATCCCACCTCCTGCCATGATCGCTGCCTCTCGTACCACCGCTGTTTAATTGGCGCCTCAGAGCTCCGTGCTGGGACTCCCCAGCAAAATTCGAATCTCATCTTGCCCCGTCTTTTTCTTGTTATCCTTTGGGCAGAGGATAGCACTGGGGTGTCTGTTCCCCCCAGTTTCTGTGGCCTCCTGTGCTGAGCTGGCGGCCTAAGATCATTTTGGTTTTGTTTTTACCTTGGCTTTATCCAGTGGCTGTGCACAGTCACGGACTAGTGACTTGGGTAGGACTGGTTTCCAGGTTCTTACAGGAACCCGATGCAGTGTGGGCTGCTCAGGGTGAGTAACTGGGTGTCCCATTTACTTCTGGTGTTTAGGGTGTGCCTCAAAGCCTCTGGTGCCCAAACAGGGCAACGGGATGCAAAGCCAGCCTTGCCCTCAAACACCTGATTCTTCTGCAGCTCCTCTCGATGGTCCTTGCCTGGGGGGGTGTGGGGCTTGAAGGCCTCCATTCATACAGAATCACTTGGATTGTCTTGGGAAAGAAAATGAAAACCAAATTTCCTGCTAAATCATGAAAGCCTAAAGATGTGCACTGAAATGGTCCCCAGTGCCACAGAAGCTCCGGGTGGGGATTAGGATTAGGGATTTACCAGGTCACCTAACACGTTCCTCCTTTTAAATTGCTTGTGCCACGCTGATGCCTCTTGGTTTGCAGCATTCAGAAGGCCCTTGTAGTGAGGGATAGTGACTTGCCAAGAGGTGAGCTGGGCTGAGGTCTGGTGCTTTTTTACATAACGGGGTCAAAATTCCACACATTTAGAAGAGAGAGCATTTAGGGGAGAGCATTTAGCAGAAGGTAAAAATAAACCCGCTAAATATTTGGATAAACCTGTAGCTGCTCAAAATGCTGATGGCTTGATTATTTGTCTTTGTCTAGTTAAATGCTGGTGGTTTTTTTTAATCTTTTGCTACCAAATGACTGATCTCAAAGAGGCTTACAGTAAAAAAAAATACATATTTAATTTGGAAAAAGTCTTGCAGGGAGGAATGTATTTTTGCTGGTTTGCACAATAAAAGAGCGAACCACTTTTCATTCTTGCCTGATTTCAAAGACAGAAAATTGTCATTTTGCCATGAAAGGCTGTTTTTGCTGACACAATTGGTAGTTTAGCTCTGCTTTGATTTCCTATTCTAAATATGTTGCAAGATTATAGGGTGCATCCCAAGAAATATTCAGCAATTTTTTTCCTTTTGAATTGCTTAAAAATTAAGATAATGATTATGAACATGGCATAAGTCTATGCAAGATGTATTTTGTTTCCTTCTCCTTGACACTCAGTGTGAGCACTCTTGGGATGATATTTTATTACAGGACATCAATGCCAGGACAATATTTTGAGTATCTTAGGAATGAATTCAAAACTAAGTGTAAGACCAGAGTCTTAGCTGGTATAAGTCAATGTCATTCCATCGAAGTCAGTAAAGCCATGATGGTTTGTCTGAGATAGAAATGTGCCCTATGGTTATATTCTATATATTCTCCATCTGTCCATAGTGCAGAGCTGGTTTTGCCACCACAGGTAAAATTTATGTGTACATGAGGAATAAAAGAGGGGCTCAGTCATTTAAAATTGCAAGGGAACTCAAAAAGCCATTTAAATGCTTGCCCCTCCAAAATGGGCAGAGACAGCTAATCCTGATTATTCCTGAGAAATCTTGGTATCACCCAGTGTATTGATGAATCTGTATTTCCTCAGTGGCTTCCCAGAAATACCTTGCTGTGGAAAACATCACCCATTTCTGCTTCAGCTGGGAGTTGGTTTGGGACAAGCTGACCCTCTCAGTGACTCTCACTGACTTCCCCTCAAGTCACCTTTGCAGTGAGCACAGGTTGTGCTGCTCAACATGGCCACAACCATTTTTATTTTTTAAATTTTAAAGGTATTCCTGAGGCAGCAGTGACCACTCTGGTCTCTCTCCTCCCTGATTGTAAGGACCCGTGACAGAAAGTGGATGCACTGCACGTTTTTTACTTTCCCAGTTTCTCAGTGAATCAGGAATTTCCATTTTTACAGATGGAAAAACAAATTTTTCTTAAATCTTGTTTGTATGAATGATGAATCTGTTCTGGTATTTCCACCATTGCCCTTGCAAAGGAAGAAAAGACAGGGGCATACATCCAGTAAGGGAGGTTAGGAGCCTGAGAAATACTATTGGATTATAACAGGAAATGTAGAGTCAAGGTAGAGGTACTGCCCCATGGAAATACCTCTATTACCATGGCATTAAATTAACCTTGAGGTTTCACAAGTTCATTACATGCAGCTGTTTACATTGGCTTTTTATGAGAGGTTTTATTCAGGGTGAAATCCATAACTGTACTATTTTTTACAGGCAAGGAACCCTTCTTGGTGAGGGTTGGGTTTTTTTTGCCTACTTATTGATGGCAAATGCTTGCAAAATGTTTTACAGATCGAAAAGTAAAAAAAAAAAAAACAAAAGCTTTTGTTTATATGCAGTCACTATTGTAAATGTCATGTTTGCATATTTTGAAATTAAAAATCAATACACCATTACATATCAAGAAAGAATATTTCACAGCATCTGTTGTAAAAAGGTTATGGATTTCCTCATTAGCAGCTGGCTAGGAGTAGAGTGAGAAGGAATGGGGCTCTTGGCAGGGCACTTTGGGAATGTGCTGCTGAGCCCAGGGTTTGGAAAACAAATACCCCCCTGCTTTTGGGTGTTTGGTCATTGTCTGAGTTGTTGCCTTGTATGTCCCTTCTCAGGCCAAATCAGAACTGCTTATTCTTGTTGTGGTTTATGTATCAGGTAGAGGATTAGTGTTTTTTTCTTGTAAGTAGCTACTGGTGCTAATTTTCAGGACAGAGCTAGAGGAATGAATTTTAAATCCATTTATTAAAAAAAAAAAAAAGTGAGACAGACTGGGAATGAAAATGATAAAACTTAAAGCCTCTTTCTGTTTTCTTGTCTTTGTTTAACCAGTCAAGGCAGCTTAGTCATAAAAACGTATTTGGCTTTCTGAATTTTGCTTTCAGAGAGTTTCCCTGTGTGTCAGTGGATAGGCTGGTGTGAATGGAATCCTACCTGCAGCTGTACAGTGTGGTGGATGCAAGGGCATATTTTTATTAAGAACACACACAAACAGCCCCTTTAGTTAAAGAAAACCAGAAATAACTACTTGCTGAGCAATTAATTACTCTTCTTGAGTTCAAAGCCAGTGATAATGTATTGAAGGAAGAATTTCCTTGTTGTGACAAAAATTGTTTTTTTGGTGGTCAGCATGTAGGATTTATGCTGTGATTCACCTATTCATGTCTTTGATTTTTAGGAACACAAATTTTATACGTGATGTTCCACGAAATGCAGATTTGACTAGCCCTAAGTTCCTTGTTGAGTGCGTGTGTGACTAATTCACTGTCTGGGACAGAAGCAAACTGCTCCCTTCATTAATCACAGAGGCTCCTTTTTGGCCACCAGTTCCAAGTGATCTCATTTTTGTGCATTTCTTTGAAGTTTTTGGAACGAGCCAATGCACAGAGATATCTGTAGGCTGTGTTGGATGAGGTCAGCTGTTGGACAGATAAGTTTGTAGCACAGCATCTTCTAGAACTGATCTGGGGTTGCAGTCTCACCTTTCTTTCCAAACACTGTGTACCTTGTCAGCCTTCAGCAATTTGATAAACTCTTCCAGGACCAATCACCTTCTTTTTGTGTCTGTAGGAGGTCATTGTGGAGACAAAATGAGAGGGAAGGAAAGCCAATTAAATAAAATACTTGGGTGGTCTCGGTGACACCCAGCTTGCAGGTTGAGAACTGGTAGGTTTTCATGTCTTTTATTTCTAAAATTATTCAATGGGATTGTAGGAAAACGTAAGAGTTTGAGCAGTTCATATTCTTCAGAGTGGTACCTTAGCCTGGGGTGTTTTTGAGTTGTTTGTGGGGTTTGGGCCTTGCTTTTGGTCCGTGGTCCTCGTGCTAGGGAGACATGCTGATAGCCAAAGGAGCAGGAGCATCTACCCTGTCCTTTGGAGATGTGATGGCAGTGAAGCCACATCTTTAGCCTGTACCATTACCATTATCCTACCTTTCTAGGGGGCAGCAGAAGAGGACATAAGTGATTATTTACCCAGCTCAATCACGTGCTTCCTTATCAGGCAGTTTCAACCAATAAATCCCTAAGCTCAGCTGTCATTAACTTTGTGCTTCTGGAAGATTAAAAAGCGTACTAAAAAAAAAAAAAACCCCAAACGTGAAAGAACAAGCACACAAATACATTTAAAAAATATATTTAAGGAAAAAACCCTAAGTGGGAAAGGTGAATTACTGCTTTTCTGCTGGAAGACAGCAAAAAGCGCGGGCACGCGAGCGGCATTGTCAACGCGGAGCCGCCTCGAAGGAAGGGAGTTTGGTAAAATGCAAATGGCCATCCCTCAAAAAGCTGCTGGAAAGATGAAGTGACTGCGTGTGCTCGGATAGATGGTGGCTGGGTGAAGATCTATTGTGCGGTGAGTCGTGTGGCAATAAAAATAGACAGATAAATGCGGGTCAGCAGACGAGATAAGACAGGCTATATAATGCCGAGCCACCTTCTGAGGGAATATATAAAACCACAAGAGCCTTTGCAACAGATGACATGAAAACTTACAGCACTGGTGTTTTCCGCACAACAGCAGCGCAAATCTTTTTTTTATTAACTAAGTTGAACTTTAAAATTATGTTATGACCAAAAATCAATAAAGAGAAACTGATTTAAGTTCATCCAAGTGTGAAGGGGTTTATTACCAGTGCTACATCACTCTAATGATGTACTCTTAAAAATTTGGTTTTGTGATATATTACATCTATTATTGCTAAAAGGATAAAACTGCAAAGCAACAGTGGACATTAATAAATCAATTTAAAGAAAAATGGGCAGGTAGCCAGGGGAAAACGAAATCCAATTTGCAGTTTTTAAACACTGTGCAATTGTAATGTATGCAAATGACACCCACGCCAAGGCCCTGGGTTTTCAGTTGCTAATGGGATTCTCTCCTTTTGTTTGTTTGGCCTAGGATAATCCTCCTCGGAAGCTGCGCTGTGAGAGCGCACTGATACATAATATTTCTGCAGCTAATTTTCTCACTTAACCTTCTAGATAGATCCACAGTATAAAAGCAGCCCACAGGGCTTTGTTGATCGGGTTGCATGAAGCATTTCTCGGAGTTGTTAGAACACGACACATCTGTCTTGCTGTCTCTGTTTCCATCCTTGTCCTGGTTTTCAGGCGTGTGCCATGCAGAGAGGTGCTGAAATGGTGCTCTCTCTCTGCTCTTTAATACAAGAGTTAAATCACAGCTGCTTCTGGTCTGGTTTTGAACACTGGCTAAGAAAAAGTTTTCAAAACCATACCGAAAAATTTTCTTGTTCTCTCCACCTAATTTATTGCCAAAATGGACTTAGCAATGGAGTGTATTTTTTGGCAAAGCAAACTTTGAATTCCTGTTGGGGAGCATTCATTGCTGCGTCCCCTGATGCTGTCTTGCTTGCAGTCTGTGCTCTTCACAGAGAATTACAAAAGATCCTCTTTGCCCGTGACCTTTCTTATTCTAATGGCATCTGACAGTGAAAAATGCTAGGATTTTCAAAGGAGCCTGGGAATTTAATTGGACATCCACCTCTTTAAAACTCCTTCAGCAAGCCAGGCTTATTTATTTTTATTAATATGCTCACAACTCCAGGAGAGAACAACAGCCGAAACCAACCTGCGTCCATGATTACAGGGAATTTGTGAAACGCGGAGATTGAAATGAGGTGTCGGTGAATAAATGTGCTTTTGTCAGCCCTGCTCTAGAAACTCTTCAATCTGCCTTAAGTCCAGGGGCTTCTTCATTAGGGCACCGATGTAGGGGACAAGTGACACCCTGGCAGTGGCAGCACCAAGCTCCACGTTGATGATTTCCTAAGGATCACCGTAGCAAGCGTGCTCAGATCCAGGAAGGGAGGAGGGAGCTTTCTACTCTGTTTCTATTCCTCCTTAGAGGAGAAGCTTCGTCCCAGGAGGGCCCTGCTCTCTGGTGCATGTGCTCACCCTGCAGAGCTGGCAAAAATGAGGAGCTTTGAAAATATGTTTGCCCTTTTTTAATGCCCGGGTTGCAAGGCGGGTCTGTTGAGTGTTTGTGTCTCTATTTCTTGTTTGCTGAGTGCTGGCCAATATTGTAAGAGGACTCGGTGAAATTAAATTTTTAAGAGGTTGTTTGTGGGTCGTTTTAGTAGCATGTAGTGCTCAAGGAATGTGTATTCAAATTAGTTTCTATAGTGTCCTGCAACCGCTCCTTCCAAGCTTGGGGAAAGCTGAATAGAACATAGATGCTTTTGGAAATGGTTTTCAGCACCAAATAGGACTGGGATCTTTGCTTCCTCTCATGTAATCTCGAGCTTGTTAGCAGCCACTTTAACTTCTTGTTAAATCAGTTCTAATTCCTTACAAATTTGCGCATTACTAATGTAAAGTATGGACTCTGGGAACAGGAAAAGTTAAGATGCCTCTGTGTTCAGGAATTGGCTTGAGTGGTGATTTTTGATAGCCAGAGGCTCGGGATACAGCAGTGTGCAGATCACCTTCAGGAAGCTGGAAGGTAAAGGCAAGCCAGCAGCCAGCAGAGACATGGCAAAGCTATTGCAGGAGGATCACTACAGTGATACTTGAGCGCACACCTTTATTAATATTGAAATGTCAATGGTATTTTTAGCCCAGCGTTTATTACCCCATTGAGCAGGGTGACTAAATGAATCCAAATATCTTGATAGATGTCTTTCCTTGATGCCTGCCCCAGAATAGTTGAGAACCAAACAATAATTACAATCACTTCTATACAGGCAAGAGAATCATAATCTTGGATCTTGCAATTTTCTTCTGTCTTTAGCTATCACGCGAGTCTGTCATTCTTGCAAGTTTTAATTTCTGGCATCTGCTTGGCAGGGGTAAAATTAGCTTAATTGCTGTTAGATTTTTCAGGAAGTCTTCCAAGCGTTACTCCAGCAGACAAATTGTGTTTGCCTCTCCACAACAGAAGCAGTGATAGTATGTGTCCCAGAATGTGTTACATCCACTTAGCGCCGATTTCACGGCAGCCCTCACAGCCGGAGCACCGACAGAGCCGGCGCTGGAGAGTGGCAGCAGAGTTATCCAGCAAAACTTCCCAGTGAGTAGTGATCTCCCATGGTTATGGAGTCATGGGAGGTGTTGGAACGGATTAAAGTGTGATGACACCACAGGTGATGCAAGGGCTCGCTCCCTGCTGTGTTTTCTATCCAAACTTGTCCAGTGAAGCATTGGACTGCAGCTTGCAGGCAAGGATGAAGTATGGATGTGGATCCAGCCTTTCCCAAACCTTTGGGATTCTGAAGCCTCTCAGGGGCGTGCTAGTGAGAACACAGCAAAGAGCTCACTGAATGTGTCCATGCTGGAAGAGACAAAGATACACTCATCTACAAGAAATTTGAAGCAAATATTTTCTTCTCGTTTGAAAGCAAAACCAGTGAGAGACTCCAAGTCAGAAATGCAATTTATTAGGAAAAGGAAAAAAAAGAAAGGGGAAAAAAATACATGCAATAATACAAAGGAAAAAGAAAACCACTGACAGAGTCAGAATCCAACCTGACCCCCTGTGGGTCAGGGGTTGGTGGCAGGGCCATTCCATGGTGGCTGCAGCCCTCCTGCAGTGGCAGATGTGGCTCTGGTGGAGCAGTGATCCTGGAGAAAGGTGCAGGTTTCCTCTGAAGGTGCAGTGGTGATAGATGGGCCTGGTCTGCCTCTGGGAATCCAGTGAAAAGGCTGCTTGGTGTTCCAAATCTCAGGTTTTTATCCAGGTAGGAATGCTTGGCTCCTCCCCTGGCTGGAGCATTTCCCAGTGGGATGATGGAATTTTATCAGTGGGACTGACTGGCCCATGAGCAGAGGATCTGTCCCTGGAGGGAGGCTGGGTCCTGGAAGAGACAAAGGAGCTGCCCCAGCTGGATTTAACAGCTGGGCCATGAACAGAGGGTTACCCCAGCCCTGCCCCAGTTCCAGCAGCTGGTGATGGAATACCTTTTTTTGGTTACACGTTGCGCTGCAACCCATGACATATTTATTAACTTCACACAAATCAAGCTTTTGTGAAGAGGCATGCTTGTTGCCATTCAAATTAGAAACATGGGTGGTGGTTTCAAAAAAGGGATCTGAGTCCCCAAATCCTTACTGTGGTCCCGGGCATGGGATGATTGAAGGAGTAACAAAGGGATGTTGCCACACGTAGGATTATTTGTGTGCTGCCAATTCTACCTGCTCTGGGAGGATTTAATAAGCCAATGTAAAACTGAANATGGAATACCTTTTTTTGGTTACACGTTGCGCTGCAACCCATGACATATTTATTAACTTCACACAAATCAAGCTTTTGTGAAGAGGCATGCTTGTTGCCATTCAAATTAGAAACATGGGTGGTGGTTTCAAAAAAGGGATCTGAGTCCCCAAATCCTTACTGTGGTCCCGGGCATGGGATGATTGAAGGAGTAACAAAGGGATGTTGCCACACGTAGGATTATTTGTGTGCTGCCAATTCTACCTGCTCTGGGAGGATTTAATAAGCCAATGTAAAACTGAAGCCTAGTCTATTTTTTTTTTTTTTTCAACACTAAGGGAAAAATAGATCTTAAAGAGCATGAGGAAATAATTTTTTTAACTTGCAGTTTCTGTTTGCCTCTTGTTGTGGATTGTTTATCCACAAAAGATTCATTTGTTACTGTTTTTAATTATGGGAACCTTTTGGCCATGAGTATTTAATGAAGTGTTATAAAAATAAAACCTGCGTTACTCAGCGGCATGGACAGGGCTTTGGTATTTTGTTATTTCTCATAATCCAGGGATTCAGCTTCAGGAAAATACAGCTGAGCTGGGGAGAGTAAGACTTCTGTAATCTCACCTAAAGCTCAGCCTTTGCTCTTCATTCAGTGCATCCACAGTCAGGTGCTGTGTGGGTTTGCAACTGATTGATACATTTACTTTCATTTAGTGTTTTGTAAATACTGCAGTACAGTTTATACCAATGTCCTGAAGATGTATTTTAAGCATTAATTGAGCTTTTTCAGTTTTGTGCATAGTGTTTCTTACACTGTGTTTCTTTTGAGCTTTATTTTGAGTAAGTGATGTGATGCTGTCTGTCCAACTGCACTCACCAGAGAGCAATATATGCTGTGTTCCTCTCCAGTTTTCAACTTCTTCTAAGACCTGTGTGTGAAACCTTCATTTCAGTGAAAAAAAAGACAGCATTTCAGTTGTCTTGAATGAGGCTACCCTTCGTGCCATCTTACAAATGTCCAGATTCCAGGGAACTCAAGTGATTATGGCTGCTTTAGAGAATCTGTTGGGTTAGTCCTTCCTTCATCAGTCCTTCCTCTCAAAGCAGACCCTCTAAAATTGTTGATAAAAGGCAAGTATCAAAAATGGTGAGGTAATTACCTTGAGCAAGCAAGGAGGAGAGTTGCTCTGCATTATGCAGGACTTCTGCTTGATAAAGACTTCAGTTTTATGTGTTTGTTTCTGCAAGGGCATATTGAGTGAGAATTAGATGGAGCCAGTTTGGCTGGATTTATATTGGCAGGAGATAACAACAGTAGATGAGAAACATGTTTGTCTGGGCCAGAAACCTGGTGTTGCAGAGAACAGTCCAACAACATTCACTGATGTCCAGTTTTCTTGGCATATTTTTTCTTTTGAGGTACCTCCTGCTTCCCCTGGTAATTTAGCATGATTGCATAATGACAGCGATTGAGTGTTAACAGACCCTTAAGTTCAAAGTCATTAGCTGCAATGAACTCGAGATGGAGTCGAGATTTATTTAATCTGCATTCTGCCAAAACTGGGAGGTAAAACCTAACATCAGTCAAATAAAGCATTGCCACTTGTCAGGTTAAAAACCCAGTGGTTCTGGTTGATGGGTTAAACTCGGCTACCGATTTGGTCACTTCTGAAAGGACATGTTGTCTCCTACTTGAGGGATCAGAAAAGCTGTAGGTGTCACCCTTCTGAGCCATAAAGCTTTCTTCTGTCTCTTTTACAACCTCTCATAAGCCCTTCAAAAGTTCCTCAAGCTTGTGTAGTTAGAAGTCTCTTTACCTGTCATTTTGTTGGAGTTTAAATACTTTGTGGAGCTGTCAGATTTCCCACAGAACATTTGGGGATGTAAAGGTGCTTTTATAACCTGGGATAGAAGGGACTGGAGTTCCAGTTTCTGGCTTGCTTGATATGGCAACTTTTAATGGAGTTTTTCTTCCCTGAGACTATATGACTTGTCATTTCCCCAAGAAATTCCCAGCTTCAAACTGTGAATGTTTGGCCTTTGTTGAAGTAAGTCTGGCTAGCCTTAAGCAAAAACAGGGGCCTGCAAGTGGGTTGTTCTTCTCCCAGCATTTTGATGCAGTGGTTTATTGGTGAATATGGAGGAAATAAGGAGTGCTGAGTGTATGGCTCCCTGGGGAGACCCAGGATGGAAGCACCAGGCTCAGGATCTTTGGTGGGGAAACTCCCAGCACTTGGGCAGCCCTTCAGCTGATCTCCAGGCTGACCAGTGCTCTCCACAGTCCCACAGATCAGTTCCATTTGCTGGTTTTGGTGCAAAGTGCACAGAAGCTGCATCACTGGAATGATTAGAAATGGATTTCTAAAACACCAAATAACAGCACTTGCCATTGCTTTCCCTGACCCCATGTCTCACCTTCTACCCTCACCCCTCTCCAGTTTTATAGAATAATAAAGCAGATGTGCAACATACAGTGCCTGGCTGCTGCTTTAGACATATTAAGGTATTTTAAAGAATTTCTAGTTATGTCTTTAATTGCCTATTATCTTTCCCAGTCCATTATTAATTAATTTCCAAGCTTGCAAACTGGGAGGACAAGAGCCAGTGTGTTTTCTGCCAGGCCTAGTGTTGCAGGAATAGTTTTGGAGTCTAACACACCGTGTCTCTTTGCATTTTCCATTCAATTTTTCTTCCCACCATGTTGAGCAGATGATGCTGGTGTTGAAACTGATGGTGCTTTTTATTTTTCTCTGGGTTGTATTGCGTTAGAGCATCTCTAACAGGAGAAGTGTGTGGGAAGAGCTATTTATACTTGGGAAGAAGTGGACCTTCCCATTTAACGCCTGGTCCTTGAGTCCAGTGGCTCTATTAGTGTGGTATTCAGTAAGTGGGACTGAATGTCACATTTAGCAAGGTAATGTCTGAAGAATGTTGTTGAGAACAAAATAGAAATTGGCAAGAATTGAGCAGTTGGTTGCTTTTGGCCAAAGTCTGTTGACATAGGTGACGTTTCCACTAAAAAGAGTAAGTTTAAAAAAGCAAAATAGAAGGCAAAGTCTTTCATAATCTACACAAAGTCTCGCATGGGATCTACATGGGCATTTTGCTCCTTTATGTGTGTAAGAAAAAGGCAGAAATTATGTCTCTTTGGATATTTTTTTAACTGGCAGGAAAGCAGTTATCATTCTGCCTTGATCTTGGTGCTGTGTGATGCCTTGGCACAGAGCCAGAGCCAGTGCTGCCAAAATAACCTGGCTGGGACACCAAAGGCAAGGCCTGCAGCATGTCAGGGAACAAGGACCAGCTCAGAGTCGGGGTGATTGAGTGATGAGTACTCTGTGTTTGCAAACATCTTGGCACGATTCATAGTTCCTATGTCATCTGTGCCCTCACTGGTTTCTGCTGCTCTGCTTTCACTTCGGCTAAGTGGTTGTGGAGACTGAGGTGGAGCTTGGAGAGGTGGTCTGGGGAAATCATCTGTGCCCAGACACTGGGCAGGCAGACTGAGCAAGCTGCAAGTCTGGGAGCAGGAGAGCTCCTAGGAGAAGTTTTGTCTGGCAGTCCAGGCTGCAGCCAGTGGTGTGTCTGCTATTAACTCTGCCCTGGCTGGGGTGTAAAGCTGGCCTGGACAAGGCTCTGTTGCCACCTAAGCTCTGAGTTGCAGAAGTGGCAGTGCAGCACAGGAACTCTGTGATGGAGGTTTTCGTGCCTTCCCTAATGAGGTCCATGGGTGACAGTTGATTAAATCACAAGCCTGGGGAAATAAAAATGTAATGGCTGCCTGTAAACAACATCTTAGGTTAATTTAAATTTTTCTCCTAAGATAGTCAGTGTTTATTTAAAGAAGACATCAGTAGCTGTCCCTAAGACCTTAGGATTGTGCGATGTCCACAACACTTCTCTGTGGCTTTGTTGGAACAACAGAAGACAACATATGCTGTTGAGATATATTAAAAAATCTCCATTTTTTATTCTTTTCATCAGATGGACCTAGAAACATGGAATGTATGGCAAGATCTGTGCTCTGGTTCTGATTAACAACCAGCAGTCTTGGAGAAATGCTTGGTTGGCATCTGTGCGGGTTTCTGTGGGTCAGCCAGATCATCTGATACTGAATTGCAAACTCTGAAGGAAACCAGTCCTTGAATACTGTGCTGTTTATTGATCTAGTACATTTACTAGTTCTGGAGTACAAAAGCAGTGAAGAAATGAGGAAAGTCAAGGCTTTATCTCCAAGGATGTGTTTGACACCAGCTGTGTGTCTTACTCGTGCTATGGTGAACACAAGGCAGAACCAGTCCCATGCTGGTTCCTCTCTTTCCCAGAGAGAGAGAGAGTAAGAGAAGGCTCTGGAATGTTAGGAAAAGTGCATGTTTGCAGTTTAGTGCCTTCTATTTTTGCCTTGGAGATCAGTGGTAGAAGGATTTTTTTTAGAGCTTTGTCACATCAGAACCGTGTTCACGGAGCGTACCGCGTTGCTGAACCCCACCAGGGAGTTGGAGTCTGGAGTATTACTTTCTCTTTTTTTTAGTTTGTCATAACCTTAATGTAATTTGAAACATGTCTCTGTATTTTGTCAGCTATGTAAGAACACTTATTTGTCACAAAATCCCATTGATATGAATACCCTCCCTTTCCAGTTTGATAGAAGGCACTGCCGGCAAACTTCCAGTTGGAGTTGTGTTCCTTCTCTATTCCTGTGAGTTAGTTAAAATAGAGGAGTTAGCATAATAACTAAATTAGTTATGGTCAGTTTATCTGATACCAAGATGAGGTCTGCAATGCTGCAGCTGCTTTGCAGTGGAAACACCAGGAAATTTGATTGTTGTGTGTTTTGCAGTGAGTTTCCTAACCTAGATGTATTTATTTGTCATTTACTTAATGGAAATACTTAAAACTGAATGATATGTGTAATAACAGATCCTGTCTTGCTTCAGAGCTTAGCAAAAGAGAGAAGGAAGTAATTCTGGAAAACTTGGTCCAACTACTTTTTTGCTCTTGAGGAGTTTGGTCCAAGGACTTTTCAAAACATGACTGGAATCAAAATGAGCACTGCCAACCTCTGTGCTGAGCAGCCATCTCCTGTGTCTTCCACTGTTATTCTGATATTGTTCTCAAGTATGATTTCATACATTCTAATGGGGGAAAACAACACACTCTGTTGATTTTTATCATTTTAAGGTAATTTGATGCAGTAGGAGCTGCATGTTGATCAACTGACGATAAAGAGGGGAGTTAATCAACAGCCATTAGGTGCTTAAACATTATAACAAGTGAAAAGAGAAATTGTGGAGGAAATCAAGAGTTCTCTTTGTTGTCCTTTTTGATTTGTTTTAATTCTGGCTTCCTGTAGTTGCTTATTTGAGAGTAAAATAAACATTGTAGAGACTGGTTTGCATTAAAATCATACAACCCTGAAAATCTATTTTGAGCATATTGCAGAAAAATATTCCCCTTAACGCCACCCCCCAGGAGCAATTGGTATTTACCAGTGTGGAGCTCTGATTTGTCAGTTAATTTACTCCCAGAGAGGGGTTAGGGGTTTTTTTTCCCATTTCTGTTTGTCTTTGTGGGGACAGCAGTGAGTGGCACAGGAAAAGCCCCAGTGGGCAGTCACTGTTTAAAGGTGACTCTGCTACAACCACAGCCACCCCTGACACCAGTGGGTCCAGCTGCAAAGCCACAAAGTGTTTCATGCTCAGCTGCTTGATGCTGAAAGGTGTGAACCCACCCAAACTCCTTGTCTACTGCAGGTCATGTTTTTGATGCACTTAGAAACTGTAATCTACCACTTCTGTGAAGGTAATGCGTGGTTTTAAAGAAATGCTATTTGGTTTGCCATTTACTCAGTCTTGAGGGAAAATAATGGTATTTTTAGATATTCAAACCATTTGGGGCTAGACCCTGCTTTATTCAAAGCTTGTTGAAAAAATACAAGATGGGGCAATCAGCTAGCATGGAGTAGGCAGGAGGAGAGAAGTAATTTTTAGGCTTTTGTATGTTTTTGTTAATAAGAAACTAGTGATTTAACATGACCTAGAATCACATAGCATAAAAACAGATTGAGCAATCTTTTATTGGCTTAGTTATGTCACTTTTGCTGCTTTCTTTAGCTGTGCATTTGTACAAAGATTTTGAATTGAGAAATTGAGCTTGAGTGACACTTTTCAGTGGTGCCGCTCAAAAGAGAGAAAATGAGAAGTTTTGAAATGTCTTAAAGCACAACAGGCTTCACTGCTGTGAGGGTGGTGACATTGCAGCTGCTGGGGAGAGTCCTGCTGGTCTCAGTGGCCTCTGGATTTCTCATGTGATTTACATAGGGAATCTTAGTGTAAGTGAAATTTACCTTTTACCCATGTATTTTCTGGTTCTATCTCTACTTTTGTTTCTCTTTTCTCTCCCTCTCATATTTACTATCAAATAAGCCCCATACTGTTGTCACTAGCGTGGGGTCTTGTTTGCACCTTAATTTGGGCAGAGGCATTTCTGAGAACTTTAATTACCAGATCATGACATGAGTACAAATATGTTCCTAGAAGATTGGTACTATATCCCTATAACTCAAAGGAAGGTACAAGGATGACAAGTATTTTTCCTTTCATATCCCTGAGACCCTAAAAGCTTATGGGAGCAGCTGTGTATCCCCCCAGGTGCACGGGGAGGTGCTGGAGCCTTGTGCTTTGCAGATTTTGGTGAATGTGCTGCTCCCAGGAAATGCTGGAACTGCATTGTAGTGGACAGAGTGTGTTCCACTGAGTCCTCCATGGGTGTTGCTCGTGCTTTCTTGACATAGATGTGTCCAAAAGTTAGTTTGGAGACCTTCTGGAAGAGCTGGGAGGAGAGAGGAGCACCTCTTGGTGTCCATGCTTGGCTGAACCGTGCTGGCAGCGCGTTTTCCCCATGCTGGAAAAGGAGGGAAAGGCGAAGGCTGGACCAGCGGAGCAGGGGACTTGTAACCATGTGAGTGTTTATTGCCTGCTTCGGTTGGTTTCGTGTTTCCCTGGCAACATACCCTGTGTGGCTTGAGATCCACGGTGAAATGACACCTGCTGTGTCTGTGAGGGACTGGGAGAAAAATAGGGTTTGTGAAGCAGGTAGAAAATGAGTTAGCTTGGGGCACCCTTGGTTCTGAAGTTGGATCGTGTGACAGACGGGCGGCTTTACGGAGGCAGAAACTCAGGGAGTAGCAAGAGCCTGCTGTGGCTGGGTTTGAGTTCAAGGGGCACAAGAGGGCAAATGCAGAGTAAAATCATCTCATTGAACTGATTTTTGTATTGAGTAAATGAAAGTGCTGTTTTTGAGGGAGACTATGAAGTGAACTGTGATGATTGAGGGCCATGAATGCGGCACGTCTTGTGGAAGAGGATAATATTTCAAGGTAGATAGTACAGAGAAAATGAACATAGCTCTTTGGGGTTGTGCTTTCTTTTTCCAGCTGCTTGTCTACTTTTTCCTGCTACTATGAGCTAGTCTATTAAAGGTACTGCTGTGTTTAGTATCGGGCAGAAGCTGAAAACCTCAGCACACAGTCCTGAGCTCGAACTGAGCAATTACTCAGCACCCATTAATTCACTTAAACCAGAGCTGGATTTTGAAAATTGCATGGCTCTCAGCACTCTGCTAATAAGGATTTTTGAAAACAGAACTCTCTATTCTGATGCCTGAACAGGCTTTTACTTCATCTGAGAATGTTTCAAATGTTTTTTTCCCAGCAGCATGATACGTGAGAAAGTAAAAGCCTGTGCTTGCTGTGGGTTGGAGTGGGACGAGTGGCTCAGCTGAATGGTGAGGGAGGTCCTGTTGGAGGCTGAGCTCTCCAGCCCCTGAGCTGGGGGATTCCGCACGAGGGGACGAGCCATGAGCTCAGTATTGCAAACCCATGCAGCTCTGAAATTCCCTGCCTGTAAAAGAGCTCCTGGGCACAGTTGAAACCACTCTTTCTGCTGTCCTGCAGCAGAACTTCTGGATCTGCCCCTGCGCCGAGCCTGGAACGTGCGCGTCTCTGTGCCACCTCAACTACCAACCGTGAGCACCTTTCAGCTCTGGCAGGAACACTCTTGGTTCTCCTTGTGACAAAGTGTTTTTGTAGTGTTGGATGAGGCAGACCTGCTTCTGCCAGTGGCTGGGACCTCCCTGTGATGTGTTTAGTTTGTGTCAGCTCCCTGGAAGTTCCTGAGGTTGTCTCACCTGTGAGCCTCTCAGCTCCTGTCTCTGACCCATTGGCCTTGTTTTCCATCCTGCAAGGTTGTGGATTGTGTGTCAGGTCCTTTGCCTGTCATTGCTCTGCATTCCCAAATACTGAGCTGGCAGGCTGGTTGTTCCCTGAAATATTAATCCCTAAATCCCTCCTTACACCACTAAATCTGAAGCAATTACAATCTTTTCCCCTTCTCTGCTAATTATATTCGTTTGGAAGCAGACGTAGCAGTCTCCAAGGACCATCCTTTTAATTTCCCTTCCACGTGTAGCAATCAGCTGGGGGTTGTTACTGGCTCAAACAATGAGTGCACTGAACAGGTTGGAGTTAGATAAAGTACAGCAAGAAAGTTGTAGGGCTCCAATGGGTGAATGTGAGGAGCTGTCAGCCAGGGCTTCACATAAACATCTTCTTGTCAGGTAATCAAAGCCTGGGGAAGTCCAGCCCCTGGGGCAAACAATGGTGGAATCCTGCTTTATTCAGATTGTAAAGGAAAAATGGATCTTTTCCCTTTTTTCCCCCCACCTTTTCACAGTATATCAGATATGAGTCCTGGCTTGCCCGGGGGAGACAGCTGTGTGTTTTTTCAGGGCTGTACAGAGAATTCTTATGGTGTAAGTAATTTTTGTACTGTCTGGACTACTTGGTTTTTCATTGTAAAATGTACATCTCTAGCGTTTTGAATGCCTTTTTTAAAAAAGTCTTTATCACTTGGCAGGGATGTAAAAAGTTAATAACAGATTTATAATTTTATTAGCATTTATGCTGCAAGCACCAGAGAGTTCCCCAACCCGAGTTTAATGCATCCTTAAAGTCCTTTTTATTAGCTTGTTAATTCCCAGCAGTACCATTTTATGGAAATGCGAATTAAATTTTTTTTTCTAGAGGAGAAACAGTGGTTTAGATCCAGATGATGAAAACACGGAGGTGTGGTTTTTTTTGTTTGGTTTTTGTTTTGTTTTGTTTTTTACAGGAGGAGGGGATGATTCTTCATTTTTATTTCTCCAAAAGTGACTGTTTTATTGTAGCATTACAATTGCTTCTGACAGATGTAGGTGACAGCACCAGGGGACAAGGAGTTGGCACCTGGAGTCATCCTTTCCATCAGGGAGCCGTGACCAAGCCCTAGGCAGGCATGAGCACTGGATGTGTACTGGGAGGGAATGACTAAAAGCCTCTTGGTGACCCAAACCTGCTCATTCCTTCTGCTTTCTGTCAGACTTGGCCAAACACAGGTTGAGTGGGATTTTCTTTTTTTTATATTTTTATTTTGTAGATCCATCTGTCAGAGATGAGGTCCTTTTCTCATATGTTTATTTTGAAAAATGCCCTTTTTTGTTAACAACGTAGTTTGACTGACTGTGACTTTTTCCCACTGAGAATTGGGAATTATTTTAAAAAACAAAACTAATCTTCTCATTCCACTGGCACACTGAAAATTAAATTACTTTGGGGGAGGAGCCGTGCGTATATTTCAGTTTATTCAAACTGCAGTATTATGCCCATGTTATTTTTATTTTTCGTTCACATAATGGACAATATGGTGTAAAATAAAGATGTCTGGTGGCTGTTGCACCCCATATAAGCCCTCCTCATGGCTTGTATAGTCATCCATCCGTGATTCCATGTGGGAGCAATTGAATTTGTGGTTATTGTTCTGCTTTGCACATAGCAGGAGCAGACTTGTGCAGTGAAATAGATTTCAATCGTTTCCTGTATCACTAATTGTAATTTCCAGGGCTCCCTCTGTGACAGAGCGAACAAAATAGAGCTTTGAGAAAAGCTATCATTAGCCTCGTGGATCAATATGGTTTAGGCAACACAAAACAACTTGAGCTGTTTAAAAATAGGAAGTGCCAGAGGGGGTTCCCACCGCCCTGCTGGAAGCAAATCACAGCATTGATCTGTCTGCAGTGTAACTGCAAAATTTGCAGAAAACAGGTGAACCAGCTGGGAATATAAACGGGGGCTCTGCGCGAGCCGTGCCCGCGCCGGGTCTGGCCCCAGCGGGATCAGCCGGACGCGGGACGGCCGCTCGCCTTCCGAGCAGGAGCAGTGCCAGCTGCTTCCAGCCAGAGCATGCCATCAATGGTTGCTTTCCTCCTCTCTCAGATCAGAGGAGTTTCTCAGGGGAGTCACAAGCCAGTTCCGAGAAATCCACCTGTGAGTGCAGGATAAGTCATGGAAAGAGAGAAAGTCCAGCTGAAATGACTCCAGTAGCCTTAGCCCCAGGTCAAGAAAAATGCCAGGGGACAGGTGACCCTTTGACTGTTTACAATACACTAGTTGTGAGGGACTCAGTAAAACGTTTTTTAGATGATTTGCTTTGAAGTTTCTGAAATAATCTCTGGCAGTGTAATTTCCTATTTACTCGTCAAGGCTAAACTTCTTTCTTACACCTGGCTACGAAAGACATTTCCCCTTCCCTCCTTGCAAACTTCCACCTCCAAAATGACTCTAGGCATCAGTCTGGCACATCCTCCCCTCTTTGGAGGGGTTTAGAAAGTCAGAGCTGTTCTGGAGTGTGACCATTCAGCTGTGGCAGAGCAGCCCTGTGCCGATACCCAGCTGTGCTCGGGGCTGTTAGCGCTGGGTTTGCGCGCTCTTGGTGCGCGGCGTGGCGAGAGCCCTCCCACCATCACAGCCTCCTCAGGGATTAAGGTCTGTAGCCTTGCTCTCTGGTATTTATTAATGGATGATTTATGAAGGCAAGGCTTAGCCCTCCGCCGTTAACTCCAGATTGTGTTACATTCCTCGCCAGCCCACAGGGTTGGTTTTCAGGAAAAATGCAGGGAGGGGAGGGCAGCAGCAGCAGCGCTGGGTTTGCTGCGTGGATTTCACTTGTGAGAATGAATGGGGGCAGCTGTAGGTGTGTCTAAAGGAATTGGAATCACCTGGGGGGTACTGGGCTCTTTTCTCGACTGTAACCCACCAGAACTGAAGTTTCTTCCCTGTTACTTCCAGGCAAGGAGAAATTTTTGAGTGTTTGGCTTGTTCTATTTTCATCTCAGCTTGCCAGAACTGAATCTGCTACTTATTTTAACTGGTATTTTAGCTTGCCAGTAGAATCCCAAATTAAAACATCAGTGTGATGAAAGACATCCTTGTCTTGACCAAGAAAGAAACTGTGGCATCCCAGGACTAAAAAAGTAAATTTCTGTGGGCTGAGCACATGTCTGAGAGAGTTTATTTACTGAAGCAGTTGCTGGCCAGTCCTCTGAACACAGAATTCCTCCCAGTCTGGTAATGAATGTCAAACCAGGGCGTTAAATCAGCTTCTGGGGAAACAATCCTTGTTTGCTGCAAGTCCAACTTGGAAAACCCTGTTTGCAGGATACTAATTAATGTTTTTCAGTGAGGGTGAAATCAATTACAAATTGCTGTAAAACCCTGATAAGCTCTTTAAAGCAAAAGAACCGAAATCTTAGTAAGCCTATATACAAAAACTAGAGAGGTTGACTTCAATTAGGTTTAAAGATGCTGAAATATAATTTTGCTTGAGTACTGAGATAGCATGCCAAGATCCCTCTTTTATAAATGGATGCCTTTAAGCACCCGTTTATATTTAATTTAATCCCAACAGGATTTAATCCCAACAGTGGCAGTCATTTGCAGTAGAACTGCCCCCTTTTAGCAGCAGGCTCTGTCCCAGACTGCTGGCAACACTGAACTGGTGGCAAGATGTTGCATGTTTGGGTGGCTAAAAAAAAAAATCCATAGGAGGAATCCAAATCCTCCTGTTTTTATGAACTCCCTATATTACTGCATTTTAAGAATTACTAGGCTAAAGATACACAAGCAAGCACGACTGCTTAATCCCTAATTAACCTCTTTACTGAATCTTTATAAATTATAATAATGTATTAGAGGGTTTCTGTGGTTTCTGAAGACATGCTTAAATATGGGATTCTCCTGCTACGTGTTCAGAGATCTCATTGGCATTTGTGCAGTAGAGAATAGCTGAGGGACACAGTCTTTTGTCAATTTAGAATCATTTGCTCAGAGCTGCCAGGGTTTGCATCTGAAAAAGACATCTTACACAACTGTTTCTTTAAATATATGTATTTATTTTTTTTTTTTTGTCATGTGTGCTTTCAGCACATTTTTGAATACTACAGCATGGTATTTCGAGACAAAAAGTCAGACTTTCCTGCACCTCAGAAAGCTCCACAGTTAAGTTTTGCATGCCATTCAGGAAAATACTGCATGTGAGGCAGGACTTCTATAAATACCTGTGATGTCTCAAAGATCTAGGCTTTTGAAAATGCCTGATGTAAAGATATCTCATCTTGAAGACCCACTTTTCATAGACTTATGTTAAAATATGGAATGGCTACTTTTTCCTGACTTTTCCTTTGTTACTGAAGGGCAGCCTAATAAATGATTTCTGAAATTTTTTTTTTCTTATTGTAAAATTTGCATTTTCTTCGTTTGACCAGGATTTTGCAGAGGAAACAACAAAACCACAGCTTTTTAGTGCAGGCACGTGGTAGAACACCTTGCTGTCCTGAAGGGGTGCCCACCTTCTGAGTTACATTGGGGTAGCTAAATTCCTCATTTCTCTCGACCAGTTTCTGTTTCTAGTGCCTGTGATGCAAAAGTGCAGCCTTGCAGGGAGGAAATAATAGCCGAGCTGAAATGTTTAGAGGATCCTCTGCAGCTGGGAGGGTGGCAGATATTCCTATTGGCAGGCTGATTATTGTAGCAGAGCACTGGAAGAGACAGGCGGTCCTGGTATTGTCAGTGATGGCAGAGCATCATCTGAAACAGTCAAAGAACAGCTGTGGTGTTTTGGCTGTTGCAATCTTGATTGTGTCAGCATAGATAGATTTCTTTCTGTTTTTCCTGGAGAACATAATAGTCAAATGAAACCTGGCTAACTACAGCCTTGGGGCTGAGTCGCTGTGCTCTACCTGAGATGTGATTGCAATTTTTGACAGGAAGACTAATGCATGTTTTATTGTTGTGTATTTAAATTTGATTTGGGGGTAGAGGGAGAGAACGTTTTATTAAAAAGAGAAGGAGAATAACTTCTTAAAATATTTCCTGTTGCTCCTCAGGCAGGCTGTGGAAGAGAAGACAGGGAGATCGCAGCAGTGCTTTTCTTTTTCAGGGGGTTTGGGTGGCACAGAAGCGCTTCTGTAATAATTCTGACCCAATGTAGACATAGATTAAACAAGGCAATGTAAATAAGGGCTTAAATCAATCCTGCTTCAGCAACTCAATAAAGCTGTGAGTAAGCACTGGCTGAGTTACACCCATATTTTGCAGGAATGCAGTTTAAAATCCTGGGGGCTTGGATCAGATGAAAGGGTGTGGTGGTGCTAATCTCTCACTCATGAGGTTTGTGGCACTGATTTGTTGTGTTCAGTGACAGCCGTGGCCAAAACCCCTTTGAGCTCTCAATTTCTGAACACACCTGCCCTGCTGGCTGGGCAAAGGGAGCCCGAGATGCTCCTGGCTGCACATGCCCCTTCTCACTCTGCCTGACCCTTGGCATGGGATAATTTCGTGGCTCTGTTCTGCTAGGTGCAGAATAAGGATGTGATTTACCCATGTAAAGTCTTGCATGAGTGTTATTTTTCACAGATTGAGCAGGGGGAGGTTATTTCTCCCATGGAGCCTCAGAAAGTCCAAGATACCTGATGTTGTCACCACCCAGTGCAGTTGTACCCAAAGCTGAGCTGCTGAATGAGCAGAGCAGCTTTTGAACTTGCTCATAGTTCTTTTCTTCTGGAGAGCATCTGGCTTTGGAGACAAAAGTGGGGTTTGGGGTCTTAGATGCAAATAAGCACTTTGCATCAAAGTTATATATGTAAGCAATGCAGTGTGAATATCAGGGACTGGTAAACAGCTCAGGATCCCTCTAGCACAGGATTTTTAAATTGTGATTTGCCATCTTAGGCCCCTATGTGCATTTTGTGAGGAGGTCCATAAAACACAAGGAAAAGAAGAGGTTTGCTGTTAACAGACATACTGTACACAGTGGCAAGCTTTCACTGTGAAATTTCTGGAGTCCAGAAAGTGAAAAAGATTAAATCTGCGGTTTTGGCAGCTCTGTCTGATATTGCAAACCCTTGTGAGAGCCCTGGGCATGGAGAAAAAAAAAATATATTAAAAAGGAATTATGGGCAGTGATACCAACTTCACAGTTTGGTTTGTATACATTTGGAAACAGACTGCCTGCCTTGGAAATACACGTTCTCAAGAGCTGAACACACGTTGGCATCAGCCAAAATTATGGGAGGATTTTTATTTTTAGGTATGTGACGTTTCTGTAGGTCCTGAAAAATAAAATAAAAATCCTGTGTGGCTTGACAAGATGGGAGCCAGAGTAAACCATCTGAGCCAGATGTGAGTAATGGAAGAAGATGCAGCTTCAGCAATTTACAGCTGGGTGCAGCCACCAGCTGGGTCACCCTCAGCTCTGCAAGAAGCTCTGTCATTCTTGGTTTGGTGATTGCTACAGCAGTACAGATGTGCAGGTGACTCAACTACTCTCTGTCTGGTCTTGGTGTCTAAGAATTTATTTTTTTTTTGTGAGAAAAGGTGAATGTGGGTGGGCAGGAGGGGAGGACCTTGTGCTGTACTTGCCATTTCTGTTTCACTTCCCAGAATTTTCTCAGGGCAGGGTGACCTTTAGCAGCCTCAAAATGAAGGCGTGTTGAATGATTTTAAATTTATTTTTTTTTCATTTCATATATAATGGAGGTGGCTAATAAATATAATATTCTGATGGGTAGAGAACACTCCCAGACATAAGGCAAGTGAAGAGCACGTTGCCAGTTGAGAGCTGCTCTGTGGAGTTGGCTGTGGCTGTCTGCTGCTCCTCGTGTCAGTGTGTCCATGTACTGTGGGGCAGCCAATTGAGGGAGATAAAATAGTTCCACTGCTGAAAATCATAAGGAGAGGAGAAAAGGAGTGTGAACAACCCTGCAGGTTGTTCCTGTCTGTGCCATGTGGTCCTGCCTGTCCCTGCCCTCCTGGTCCAGGTGCTGCACTCAGAGTGACAGTGGGAGAAGCTGTGACAGCCATGGGTAACAGCAGCATAGGCTTGACAGTAAACTGCAAACAGAGAGGTGTTTTTGAGTGCATTCAGAAGGAAAGGTGAGATTTGATCCAACTCTCTGCAGATTTGTGTATTGATTATTTCAGCCGTTGTAAAATCCTGCAGTTCCTCTGTCGATCCACTTGGACTTAAATTTAAATTACCTGGGCATAAGCTAGAGGATTTTTCACCTAAAAAAAACTTCCCAGCAGTAGAGAGTTTCACGGCTTACTGAGAGGGATTCAGCTATTAAGCTGCTGTGAAATCCCAGGGGAGTCCCGTGGGTGTACAGCCTTAGGTGAGCTTTCTGGAGCCTGACTGGGAACTGTCACTCTCCCTGGAGCTGGAGACGTCAGAGAGATGCCACCTGATGGGGCCAGAAATGAGCTGTTACAATCTAATTAGTAGAACTACTTGGTGACCAGTTTTTTGGGGGAAAATGAGTAGATAAATGCTGGGGTTATTACTGCAGATGCCAAAAGGGGTATCCCAGATCGAGTGTGTTTGCAGGTGTAATGGGTTGAAGAAGGGAACTGAGCCCATTCTGCACAAAATCTGAGTGCTGAGCTGCATCTGGCTTCTCCACATCCACTGACTTCAAGCTGCCTGTCTGCTCATCTCTTCATTGCCTGCAGTTATCAGCTTCTGGCAAAGCCTGTTGAAGTTGTTAAAAAAAATTTAAGTGCCTTTTAAACTAAACTTGAGTCTAATTTGTGTGAAAACTGTATGGAGTAAACATTCTCCCTAAACACCTGTTGTTTGTTTAGTCTGTTGTTTAAAAGCTTGATGGTGTTGTTTTCCTCCAGTCCTTTTTTTTTAGGAATTATTAAGAATTTTCTTTTGATTTGGGCTATTTTGGGGTGGTGTACACTTGGGAGAAGTCTGACACCGTGAAAGCTCCTCTATAGGGCATCCCCTGCATTCAGCGTTTTCCTTCCATAATAGTGATTAATGAATAGCACAACATTAAATTAGTTTTAGGCTTATTAGCAGAGCTGGCCGAGTGCAAAAATATTTAAAGGTGTACCATCATTCAAGAATCAAATTTAGGGCTGTAAATTGAACTTGTGTTGTCTTTGGAGTTAGGTGCACCTGGAGGGGCTGGTTCAGCACGAACAGCAGAGGACAGCCTTCCCTTCAGAAGGATACAAGGGAAAACAGCAGAAAAATGTCTGTTGGTGTTTTTCTCCATTCCTTTCTTCCCCATCTCTTACCTTGGGAGCCTGCAGGCTCTCAAATGATTGTGGGCTCTAATTGGAAATTGACTCCCTTGCTTTTAAAATCTTTTCATAAGACTTTCTCCTACTTCATTAAATCATTAAATGAGTTTAGCAGGTATTAGTTTTGAGCTTTATTAATTGTGACTTGTTTTTCATTATGAGATAATTGTCAGTCACGAAACATAACTGCTGTAACATATCTAAGCAGACAAAAGTTTCCAGGAAGGCAGGGAGATAAGAAATGCAGAAAGGTCGCTTGTACAAAAAATTCTCCAAATAAATCCTTCCTGGAGGTATTTGAGCATTCCTGGAGATGCCTTGTTTGGTGTGTTTTAAACCAGCAGCCTAAAAGCTTCAGGACCTCTGGCAGGAATTGGTGATGCATTTTTGGTTTGGGTTGACTGTGGATATAACGAGTCCTGCCCTCAGTGGGAAATATTCCCAATTTCCAAGCAGGGCAGGGATATCCAGCTTCTTGGAAGCTCAGTGTGGGGTGCCAAGGGAGATTTAGGCCTTCCTTCAGGCCTGGGGCTGCTTGCAGCCAAAACTGCTCTTGATTTTCAGGGGCTGCATAAATTCTGTGTGTTCTGTGTGTCCCCCAAAGTGCCCCCCGTGCCGAGGGGTGCAGAGGGCAGTGGGGTGAGTGCCCCGTGGGCTCAGGGCTGTCGCTGCCCTGGCAGAAGTGAGACTGGCACCCAGGAGCACAGGGCCTGCCTGCTCCGTGCTGACAACAGCAGTGCCATTTATCTTCAGCTGTTTTCCCAGAACTTCTGGGAAACAAACTATGCATCATTTTAAAGATGCTTTCATGAAACAATTAGGCTGCATTAAATTATTTCTACTTTAGTGTGTAGCGCTTCCTCGGCATAGACAGACCTTGATGCACAACTCCAGGGACTGGAGAAAACATCCAAGCTGCATACCCAGTTTGGAACTAATGCCTGGAAAATACATTTCAAAGTCTTTTTGGCTAGCAGTTATTAATCTAAATGTAATTCATCCTTCCACTCAGAAGAAATTACGGCTGTAATGCCAACGTTTGCAAGCAGTAGTGAGTGATACTAGTAGCCTCTGAACACTCATTCTTTATTGAAAATAGATTTGCCATTGCCAAGCAATAAGATAAAATCTTTTCTGCAGATGATGGCTTCTGGAATATAAAAAAAAATATACAGTTTCTGGGAATCCTGAGAATAAAAGATATGTGGTCTTTTAAGGGCTGTGTCTTAGAAATGACAGCACTGCTGTGATTCCAGAAGCCTGATATTTCATCTGTTGTTTAATGGGCTAACAGAGTAAAATATCACCCTGTAATGATTTTGAATGTGTGTGGGTTTCTTTATAGCCTTTCATGGAGACACAGGCTTCAATTTTGTCCTGGAGAAGCTCCTGATATAAGTTGGTAACAGATCAGTAAATCAGGCAGAGCTGCTGGAGGGCTGGTGCAGAGGAGAGGCTGTGCTGGTGGCTGCTCTCTGCCTTCTCTTCCCTCTCCAGCTCTGGGAGCCAGTGGGCAACAGGGAACTTGTTGACTTTCCAGTGAGGCTGGAGGAAACAAATGCACCATCTCTAAAGCAGGCAGCTCAAATTCATTTTTGGAGCGCTCACAGGGGGATTCACCTGTTAAACTCTTTATCTCCTGTTCTTTACTGCATTAATGGAAGTGGTTCATTCAGGTACTGCTGCTGCAAATGTAACCTGAAGCAAAAGCTATTACACAGAGCAAATTTCAGAATTGGAGTCTAATCCTGTGTGTGGCAGGACCTTGCTGTAAAACGTTTAGCACGTTGTGTTGGAATGGATGCAGAAGCAAAGAATTTCCCTGTAACAGCCATCATTAATGCAGGGATTATGAGGATTGTAAACTGAAAGCCAGGCATGAGCTCCTGTGAAGGTAGTTAGCATCATATTTGGTGTTAAAAATTCGCCATCTTCACGAGGGGATGTGAAGCTGCTCCTTGGCATTGCCCCCAGTTTTGGACAGAAAGAAAAAAGAGAAGAAAGATGAAAAATTTGGTGTAGAAGAGACCTGAGACAGAGGAAGATCACTGGTGTTTGTGTATGAAAAGTGCTGCAGAGAAGGACATTGAATGAGTCATGGTCTTAAATGCCAGCAGGAAGGACAGAAGGTGGGAATTAGGGGGTATCTGTGTAACACTGAGGATGACAAAGCATTGCAATGAATAAAATGGAGAGATCATCGGTTCCTGATCACGGGAAGGTGCTGAGAACAGAAATGGTTCCATAAGGCTGTGTGTTTGTCTCAGAGATGCAGCATATCTGTGTCAGAAACCTGCAGAGGTAGAGGGGTATTAGGTCTGGCTATACACAGCCTGGGCAACATGTGAGTTAGACTGCTTCTCACTTCAGGCACAGTCCTTGGTAACCATTTTAAAGTTGCTTAAGAGTCACCACAAGTCAGTAAAATAATTTTGAGCTTGTTCTATTGTAGCCAATGAACATTTTTAGGAGACAGGATATTCTTTCCCTTCAGCTAGTTGGTGACAGAAGCTGAGTTACTAGGTTAGGATTTTTTTAAAAAAAACTTTGCCTGTAATCTGTTCACATTCATAAACAGATGCAGTTTCTTCTTCTTCAAGCTGATATATATCTTTTGCTTACAGCCCAGGAAGAGAAATGGATATTCTCCTGTGTGTACTTGGAAAGCTTCTACCACAGATTTCAATTCACTGCACTCAGAGGAGTTTGAGATTGTGCAAAGCCAAACAGCTCTTTTATGGAGTCAATGGAAATGTTGTTTTTTAGGGCTTTTTTATCTAGCATCTTCCTAGGCAAAGTTGTCATTATGCTCTCTGCTTAGAAACTGCACCAAAAGCTAAATGTTACTTGCTGGAGTTAACCAAAAGGCTGAGCCTGATGGAGTTCCTGTCATCGTCCTCAGCTCTCCCTAAATGATGAAGGCAGCTGGATTTAACTTAGCAGAGCGAGGAGAAGGACCAAATACTGTGTTAGGGTTATTTTCCAAAAGATCTGTGCACCTTGGCAGGCTGATTTGTTTATAATCACCTTGCAAGAGTGCAAAGTGAGCTATCTGGCTGCAAGACTAAAACCATTAGGAAGGAGGATTATTATAATGAGTGCAGGTTGACACAGAGAGCTCTCTGTTCCAGTCTCTCCACACAGCAACTGTGAGGGAACCCCCCAAAATATGTCTGCTTTTGGCTGGCTGTCAAATCCAAAATGAAACACCTGTGTGCAAGGTAAATTCATGAGGATGAGTGCTAACTGGTCGTCTGTGGTCCTGACCACCTGCCAGCCTTTAGGAACCTACAGTTATTTGTGTGTGTGGAGATTTATTACCTATTTGTGACTTGTTTGTTGTTTCTTTGTTCCCTGGGTCATCTGTAGTAAGGGTCAGGCGGTCTGTGGCTGTGGTATTTGTGCATAAGGTGGAATGGGAGTTGTATTCACTCTTTGCTTGTTTACCTTTAATCTAGATCCCTCTGCTAATGTTTCAAGCAAGTGCCTGTGGTAGTTTTGGACTTTGCAGCTTCATTTTTTTGTTTCAGTGAGCTTGAACTCCCCCTAAAAACCACTCCCTCCAGAGGTACTTGGCTAACCTGGGTGGCCCTCCTCAACACAGAGGGGAGGATTCAAGGTCAAACTTGATGGTACCACCTCATTTTCTGCTAGTTCCATTAGCATTCACAAGTGAGACTCTCTTGCATTTCAGTCTCCCTGCAGAAATATATGGGCTCTCCACGAGGAGAGGATTCCATATGCACCGCTTTTGGTGAAATCTGTTTATCCTCGCAGTTGGCCAAGAATAAATAAAACAGCCTTATGGTTCCCGTGAGTATACACTATATGCTTCAATTATTGGTGCATTATATTAGGAGCAGATGCTACATTCCCCCATATAAAAGGGAAGAAGATTTCTGAACAGTAAAACCAATTTTTTTGCTTATGCACTGTAATTATCACCATTTCTTCATTTCAAAGGCATCTGCCTGATGCACCCTCGTCGTGATGTGCTGTGTTACCATTTGCATTGCATTTTATTCCTGAAGATAACAGTGGCAATGGTTGTTAAGGTTGGAGGGAGGATTCTGCTCCTTTCAAGTACTTTGAACCTTGCCATAGCATGTTTTTTTTAGCTTGAAGTGCTTCAGACGTTTCTTCTGGGCAAGTCCAATTGCCAGTTTGCCCTCGAGAGAGCTGGCATGGATACAGACCTGCTTGCTTAAGGCTCTGTGGTTTGTGCTGCTTGGGAGCTGCCCAGGGCAAGGGGCTGGACAGACAGAGAGCTGTGGCATCTCCAGACATCATTTGATTTGCTCTTGCTTCTCTTCAATACGTTACTACCGTGTATTCTGTCTCTAAGAAGCGTTTTGGTCAAGTGAACCTATAGACTCACTTGTTCTCAAACTATTGTACAGAAAGTTTATGGGGTACAAAAACCCCCACAAAAGCAAGATTGGGATGGGCAGGGCACTTTTGTGGATAGTGGATGCCTTCTGAAGATTACAGTATGAAACAAAATAGATTGTTTTCAATATTTTTACCAGGCTTCTTTCCTAAAGGACATAAAACTTGCTTTACTTCAGTGTTTGAATCCACAGCTCCAGCGTGCAGGAGTGTTATCTCTCCTGTCATGCAAAGCTGAACTGAGAGCTGCTCTGAAGCTTTGCCCTCCTTTCATTGTAGGCATTATGATGGTAACACCAAAAAAGGGTATTTCAGCTGTCCCAGGTTCTTGTAGCCATAAAACTTTTCTAATGTATTTGTAGCCTCAGCACACTTCTCTGTGACATATTCTGGCCCCTAGGAGATCAGCTCTTGGTAATTTCTCACCTGTGTCTGCTGTGAAATCGAATGTATTCCTTACCATTTGCTTTAATCCATGTTGCCTGTTGGAGATTGAACCTTACTGGAATAGGATGGGTTTTTTCCCTCCTGTTTAATGCACAGCTGCATCCTGTTCTGCTGCTGTGACAGAGGCAACTTGCATGGGGACAGAATGGTGGCTCGAGTATGTGAGTGGCCACAGCCTCTCCCAAAATTGCCACATAAATTTGGCATTCCTGAAAAAGCTCTCGTGAGTCATTTTTAGGGTGTATGTCACTCTAATTCTTGCCTTCCTGCAGTGTTCAGTCAGGCACAGGAGGCTGGCAAGCAGCAGAATGGGGCTTTTGGCTTTGGAGCTGAGGAGGAAGAGCAGGGTGGTAGCCCTCCTTCCTTTCACCCTGTTTTACTGGATCACCAGCTAAACCTTCCTCAGGCAGCAATCTGGGCCAAACCTGATTTATTGGAATATCAGCTTAAACAAAGACTCAATCTGCACTAGGCCGTGTGTGAATTTTATAAATTAAAAAAAAATAATTATTTTTTTGACCACAATGAAAAGAAAATGTGTCAATTCCAATGATGCTCAGGCTGAAACCTGTCCAGTGGACCCTGGAGGTGCTCCACTGGGTCACAGCAACTTCAATCCTTCTTTTCTGTGAGGATATCCTCCTTCCTGGCTGGTGCATTGGGTATCACTTTATAGGGTGTTCTGAACTGCAGGGAAGGTACAGAGGGGGCTTTTCTTTCTTTGCCTTCATAAGTCATTGACTTTATGATTTGATTTCAGAGTCAATGTGTGGAGAGCATTTTATTTTATATTTTATTTTATATTTTATTTCATATTTTATTTCATATCTTATTTCACATCTTATTTCATATTTTATTTCATATTTCATATTTCATATTTCATATTTCATATTTCATATTTCATATTT
>VYXF01012893.1:252733-268498 GCA_013397295.1 Polioptila caerulea | reverse complement strand
ATTTTATTTTACTTTATTTTATTTTTTAACAAATGGTATAAAATAGTAATTTTTAAGGGAGAATTCTCACCTTGCACAGAAAGTCCAAACCTCCCTGGGAATGGGAGGGAATGGGAACAGTAGCAAGCCCCGAGGGGTGTTTATCCAGTCGGTCTGGCTTCCTCCCTTCCTGTGATATATTAACTGCTTCAGAAGCTTCCCAGCTGTTTCACGGGATAAATGATGGCAGTGGGAGCCCATATTTAACCTTCACTGCTCGGGCTGCAGGCTTTGTAGTTGTCATCTTTTATCTGCCCGGCGACCTGGGAAAGGCTTCAGACATCTCCCTGCTGCTGCCCCTGCCCGCTGCCGTGCACGTGTGTCTGGGTTTGAAGGACAGGGGTGTGCTGAGGAAGGCAGGAGCCTCCCTTGGAATGGAGATGGAAACCCCCTCCCTCTGAATTATTGGAATTTTGAAATTGAGGGGCTCTCAGGCAAAGATATGGGGATAGAAATAACAGTTCTTTATTAGGAGAACTACAATAAAAATGCAGTAATACAGAAAACCAAACCCACTGCCAGAGTCAGAATCCAACCTGACCCCCTGTGGGTCAGGGGTTGGTGGCAGGGCCATTCCATGGTGGCTGCAGCCCTCCTGCAGTGGCAGATGTGGCTCTGCTGGAGCAGGGATCCTGGAGAAAGGTGCAGGTTTCCTCTGAAGGTGCAGTGGTGAGAGATGGGCCTGGTCTGCCTCTGGGAATCCAGTGAAAAGGCTGCTTGGTGTTCCAAATCCCAGGTTTTTATCCAGGTAGGAATGCTTGGCTCCTCCCCCTGGATGGAGCATTTCCCAGTGGGATGATGGAATTTTATCAGTGAGACTGACTGGCCCATGAGCAGAGGATCTGTCCCTGGAGGGAGGATGGGTCCCGGAAGAGAGAAAGGAACTGCCCCAGCTGGATTTAACAGCTGGGCCATGACCAGAGGGTTACCCCACACCCACCCCCTGCCCCAATTCCAGCAGCTGGTGACAGAATCCACACTGCTGGGGACAGCCTGCACTGCCACCCCCAACACCTGGAAGGCAAAGCCACTTGTGCCTGTGTCCTTCTGAGCTCAGCCTCCATCCTCTGCTTTTATGGATGCAACACGGGCTGGAGGCTGGCTCCCCCAGGGAGTTCCCAGAGGCTCCCCCAGCAATGCCCTGGCATCCTTTGGCTCCGAGTTACTTGCTTAGATGTAGCCTGTCGCTTGCTTTTGTTGTCAGTTTGTCTTCTTCCAGCTCAAGCAGAGGTCCTCTGAGTAGTTTCCCATTGTTTCAGAGAATGATGGATCGAGGTGGTTTGGGTAAATAGCAGTGAATGTCAGCAGTGAGATTCCCCACCCTTCTTACTCCCCAAAAAGGTTCCAGCCTGGAAAAGTCCTGGCCTAGTGTGAAGGAGTTTCAGGTATTTCCCGTGCCAGTGTTGCACCAGGCTGCATTAGGAGGCACATGCAGCTATGCTGAGACATCTTGGTGATCCCTCCTTTCACCCAAATGTTGTTTACCTGGAATTAATTTTTCTGGTTTTCCATGGACAGGAGGGAAAGGAACAGATGAGCTGTTTGGGAAAGCTGAACCCATCTTGTCTAAACCCCAATGGTGACAAAAATATGAATTATTAACAAAACATGCACTGCAACAGGTAGGGCTGTCACTGAATGGCATATAAGCATTTCATTTAATTATTGTGGGTCTGAAGCTATTAAGTACTAAACAATTTGAAAATAGAAAGGAAAAAAAAGGGGGTTCTTCTGCATTATTTTGGACCACCAAACTGTCACTGCATACCTTGATGGACCCTAGGGCCATCAGAGGGCACTTGGGCAGGTGGGGCTGGGTGTACAGCCTGCTGCTGGTCTGCTGCTGATACCCACCTCGAACAGGGGCTGGTCTTGACCCTGCAGAAGAGATTGTCATGCTCAGTGTTCAGCTGGGGTGGCTGCAGAGGGGTGAGGGATGCTGTCATGCACCATGAGTGAAAAAAAGCACGTGACCCCTTTTGTCCTTAGCTGTTGTGTATGTCCTGCAGTAATGACTCTCCTGTGCAAAATCCAGGGATGGGACACGCAGGAGAAAGTTGTTTTCCCACTGGTAAGAAGTTAGCTGTGTAAAAGCCATGAGGGTGTGTGGGGGGAAGAACAGGCAGCGTGTTCTCCTTCACATTTACCAAAGGAAGAGAATCCTTCTGACTAAGGAAGAGAATTCCTCTGACTAAGGCTGTGCTACATTAAAATCTGATTGAAGGTGTCACAGGTGCTATGCAAATAATGCAGATAAAGTACAAGTCCTCAGGATGTCGCAGATAGTGTTTGGACAGCAACAAGTAAATAGGGACAAAGGAGACAGAAAAAGAAAGTGGCAGGATTCCAGCAGAGACACATGGGCATAAATGTTTATTTTGACCAGGGGCTCGGTGGCCTCAGGAAGTTTTGTGGCCATATAACACACCCGTATCCAAGAGTTTTCTTTAGCAATATGTGAGAGTACACAGAGAATTTGAAATTATATTAGGTAAGGCTGTGTGGCTGGGCAGAGAGAAGGGCTCTGTGGTCACCTAGCCCTGCTGTTTTGATCCTGTCATGAGCAGTTTTCTAAGAGTATTTTGCTGCAGAATTCCCTGATTTGTTTGTTTCACTGCCTTGCTTGCACTTCTGTGTCCCCCCAAACAGCCTCTTCAGGTTTAGTGCTGAATGCCTCCATCTACTCTGTTTCACCAAGGTACCAGCTCAAGGAGCCACAGACTGAGATATTCCTACTCTTAAGAAGTACATGTGAACCTCAGGATCATTCAGAAGATATAGCAGTCTTGCACTTTGTTTTTTATCTGAGTCTAAATTTCAAAATGGAAAGGGCTTGTTCACGACAGTTCAAGGGTGCTCACCTTTGTTATATTCCCAAAATGAAAATGCAGGAGGCTGTTCCAAAACAAGCTGGCTTCTGTCCTTGATGCAGAGATGAGTGAGGTGCTGTTTTCTTGTGTCTCTGACTCGGAGGCTGTGGAATTATTGTTGCTGACTGTAAACTGTATCCTTGACTATAAATGGTGTGGGAGCATTTTGTTTCAAAGTGCAAGAGAGATGGGAGATGTGCAGTTTATTCAGGACTAGCATTGGAACCCTGGGTCTGGCAGTTCACAGTGGACAGCTGCCAGCTAGATAGAGCCTTTTGCTTAATGGTGTTACAGGACAGGCAGTGGGAGCTGTGATTTATGAGGAAATAGCCTGAAGCAAAGTGACAGTAGGAAGTTTTTATGCACTTTGTATTCTACTTGTTCTCAGTCCCTCTCCCCTTAGACTCTCGGCAGTGTGTGGTAAGGGAAGCTCATCTCCTGGCTTGGGGCCGAGGTGTGTGACCTAATTGACCAGACAATTCAGCATGATTGACTTCAGGCATTGCCCATTCTTTACTACATGAGAAAGGTCTTTTCTCCCTCAGCTGGAAACGTAGAAAATAATGTGCACTATCAGTTCGGGAGCAAGTTTTGAAAAGCTTATTACCTCATTTGAGCGTATTTGGTGTCCAATCTTCTTTTAAGGCCAAAACCAGCGTCTTTGCATTGTCAGTGTCCCCAAATCATTTTGATAACCTTGTCTGAGCAATAAAGCAGTCACAGTCGTCTGTTCTTTTCCTTCTCACATCCCCTCCTAAACAGGTGAGCGTTACCAAGTGCTGTTAGATCTCTCCCTGAGTTGTTGGTTTTATTTGCCTCCAGAGGGACTGTGGTGGAGGGTACTTGCTCTGCTAATGAGTGGTGCTCAGAAGCCATTTAAGCCCCTTGGAAACTCGATAGCTGAACAGGTAGCCCCCGCTGATGTCTGCAAAGCTGCTGCTGCTGCATCCTCCCTGCTGCTCCTGGTGATAAGGCACAGCTTGAATCTTCAAATGCCACTGGGAGGATGATCAATCTCAATCCAGTCCTTACTCTCTCCCCCAGACGACTTCTACTGAGGAAGAGAGGAAAACATAAAAGCTGTGGCTTTAGGGCGTGAGAATTTGGTAGTTGGTGGAGTTAAAAATCAATCATGACCCGCAACAAAGGACTTGCAACTTCATCTCAGGCTGTGTTACTGCTGTGCGATCCCAAAAGCAAGTGGAAAACCATAAATGCAGACACAAGCAAAGATGAAAACTTCTGTATTCTTATTATTATCCTCAGTGGAGGAAAAAACTGCTTATTCTATCCACTTACCAGGCAAACTGAAGTTAAAATAAAATAGGGGGGGATCCTATTTATCTGATGTTTGCAGCAGTGCTGTGCATACGATATACGGCAGGGAACTGACACAACACAAAGTAAAATCTAACATTAATCCCTAAGAAGCATTTTACAGACCTCAACACAAGATGCTGTGGCTTTTATTCAAGGAGAATTTTTTTTTTTTAGGGATCTGTTTGCGTTTTTCACTAGTTTCAACAAATGGAATATTTCTAGGAATTTACTTAATTCTATTGCTTTCCTAAAAGGGAGTAAGATTTAATGTTTTAAGGCTTGGTTGGTTTGGTTTGGTTTTTTTTTAAATTCATTTCAGGAATGTGTTGACACCCAGATTCTCTGAGATGTTCTTTCTTTTGCTGAGATTTTCCATCTCATGTGGAAAATGCTTGCACCTGTACAACACTCTAAGACCTGACTCTGTGAAGCAGATACTTTAAATATAGGATTTAAAAAAATCCACATTTTGTCATGGTTCATGTCAAAATGTATTTTTAGGTAAGCAATGCTTCAATCTATGCAGCTCAGTACTTTGCACTACCTTAAATCCAGGCAGTGATTAAGTGCCTGCCTGGTCCTTAAGTACATGGAGAAAGGCTTGGAAGTTTTAAAATTAGGTGTGAATTCTTACAGGGAGGTTAATTTTAGTTGATGTTGTTTAAAATAAGAAGAGAAACCCTGTTGTTCTTACTGATTGCCAAGCCTCTGAATTAAAGACTTCAAAAGCAGTGATGAAAATGCTCTAATTTCAGACTTGGTTGTGCCTTATTCCTTCCTGACTTTAAAACCACGTTGTCATTTTTCTTCCTGATCATGTGTTCCTCCACTGGCTTTTATTTTCCTCCTCGTTTTGGCACATCCTGCATCTTTGGTTAGCTGGTGATGAGAATTCCAGTTATCTATGAACTCTTCCCCAGGTGATGCTTTTGCACCCTTGAGTCTCCCCTTTGCACAAGGAGCTTTCTCTCTTTAGTATTTTTGAGACTGAAGGCAAAATTGACAGATATTGTCACACCCAGAATACACCTAAAATGAAAAAAAAATGTTCCCAGGGGTGCTTTCCCCTAAGTTATAGACTCCTTCAGGATCAAGTGGTCTAGCAATAGCTAGGGAAAAGAAAGAAATAGCTCTGGCAAAGGAAGAGAAGATGGCTGAGTTTTCAGTAAAGCTTCTTTTTAATGCAATGGAATGGCCAACAGAATGTGGAAATCTCTCCTCCTGTTTGCTTTTACACCAGAGCAGAGGCTTAATGTCTGTTGTGTGCTCCAGGTCTGCTCTTTGCAAGGTGATTTATTTGTGTCGAGTTTGCTGCGTGTCTGTAACATCAGGAGCCTGGTTGAGTGAATAAGAACTGAATGAAAAGTTGTTTTTTTTGGGTTTTTTTGTTTTTTTTTTTTGTCTGGGGATCAAGAAGATAAATTCACCAAACAAACTGAATCTGAAATTTTGCCGGGTATTGTTGCTTGATATTCCTTCACATTATTTCTTACTGTGTGTATCTTACTATGTATATATATAAAGCTTTATATAAAGAGTTGTAGCAATTTCTCCCAGCTGGCAAAAAGAGATTTCCCTAAGTTCATACATTTACATTTTTTTCCAAGTCCAACTGAACTTTACAAATAATGGCATTACCTCCAGATCTAGAAATAGGTTCTTGTCTGCTGTGCTTTGAGCTGTCACTTGCAGAGGTTTTATTTCAGGATGATGAAAAAGTGCACGGGCTTTCCTCCTGCACACGTACTTTACATCTCCTGCATTGCCTCTCAAATCAAACACTGAAATGCATTTGGAGAATTTCACAGTGGAAATGCAAACCACAACTTTTGTTGTCAGTTTAATTCTGAGGTTAAAATAGGTATTTAATTAATTTCTTCCCTGAAGTAGGGCTTTGAAATGGTGCCCAAATAAAACGATTCATTTTATCTACTCTGATTTTTTCAGCAACTATGAAATGCGTCAGGGAACTCCTCTGCTAATTTGCCTTTTTATAGTCAAGAATTTAATTGATTTTTGCAGTTATAAGGTTGGAAAAACGTGACCATTGTTTGCACCCAACGCGGCAACAGCCTGTGAGAGTGGGAGGGAGATGATATTGCACAAAATCCATCCTTTCAGTGCCAGTTCACTGCTCCTCCCGAGTCCTGACCACTTGCAGAGGTGCTCCTGGAATCTGCTGAGCCCTTGCTCCTGCCAGCACTGCAGTTGGCCCAGCGCTGTGGGAATTCCCTCCTGGAGGAAGGGGGCTGCAGGAGGGCTGCTCCCACCGCGCAGGGCTGGGCTCTGCTGGCCCAGCTGCTGCTCTGGGCAGGTTTGGCTGCCAAGAGGGCAGAGCTGTGAGCAAGAGGACGTGGCTGTAGGGATGAACCTGCCACTGAGGCACTCCTGGGAGAGGAGGGGCAGAAGGGAAGGTGATAAGGGAGGAGAAGGGTGGTTAAGGAAAGAGAAGCATTGCCAGGGAAAACCTTGAGGGCAAGGACCAGGCTACTTCCCTGGTGAACAACCCTCTCCCTGAGGTGCTGTGCTCTGTATTACCATGTGAACTCGTGTGAATACATAACCAGGTAATCCAGGCCCATCAGCAGAAATTATTTACTGGACTGACAGTAATAAGGAAAGAAACCCTTGCAAGGTCTTTGCTTCCTCGATGAATAATTCCACCTCTGTTCTGCCGTCACTTTTGGTGGTGTTCTCCACCAGGTGGTACAGTAGGCACAACAGAAAAGAAATCAAAGAGACAGGATGATCCTCAAGGGTCTGTGTACAACCTTGATGCTTTAATGAAGCAAAAGTAATCTGTCTTTAGGAGGAAGATTTTATTTATTCGATTATAGTGGACTGAAATTTGTTAATATCTAATATCCTGTGTGCTGGGAATAGCTAGTGAAGGAGTTGCAGCCCCAGCCTTTTTCCAAATATGATTTCAGGGCTAGTTCTGAGGCTCAAGTACATTTCCTCAAGGAGAAGTAGCTTGAGATGAGAAAGAATTCGATCAGTGTTCTAAAAGATCTATGAGAAGCCAGCTTTTTGATTTTAATATGATGTTAATAGTAAATGGCAGAAGAAAATCCTGGATACCCTGCAAATCAGGAAGATTTTTCCTCTGGAAAAGCCCCTGTTTGTCATCAGGCAGGCTCATTGGTGGCACAGTGCTCTTTGTTGGAAGCAAGCTTCATGGACATGAGAGTAAGGATCGTCCAGTGGACACAATTCTGGCTCTCAGCCTTTGTTTTCTGCCAAATATTCCTGGTGCACTCAAGACTGAGATGTGCAAGTGCTGCAGTAAATCGCAGATGTGGTCAGTAATTTTGGTGTTTTGATGAGTTGTAGACTGTGGGCTCTGCAGACTGTGGGCTTCTCCATCTTCTTTTACAGCCACACTACAGGTTTTATTTAATAAAAACATTTCTTGATTTTCCTGACTGGTGGTCCAGAGTTAGTAGGGGCAGTTTGGGACCCAAGAAAAAGAGATATAGGAAAAGGAAGGGGTGTAACTGGAAGAACACAATGGAAAGGAGGAGCTGCCTGGTGCAATTTCAGATTGCATAAACTTGGTTTTTACCATGATGCATTCAGCTTTTGTTATGTGAAAATCCATGTGCTGACAACACCAGGGAAAGAACTTTTGGAAAGAAGCATCAATCTGGCAGCAGGGGAGTGTGCACTGGCATCCCAGGTGGTCAGCTCTGTTGGTAAACAGGATGCAAAGAAGATAAAAAAGAAAGTAATTTTGGCATCATCATCTCTACTTCTCCCATTACAACGAAATTGTGAACAAGATGTGTTTTGAAATAAAAAGAAACCAGTTGTATAATACTGCTGCAAAGTACCTGAAGGAAGGATCATGATAGAATCCAACTGCTACAAAGAAAAGCAGTTGTGGCTGTGGGAAAATAATTTTGGTGCTTTTCCTACTCAAATACAGGTATGTGGAGGAACATCACAGCATGACAATGAGGTGATACTTGTGATTTGCGTGACAGAGACAAATTAGAATCCAGCCATCTCAGGGTGGGAACGATTTTCTTGAAAATTAATGACTTGATTAGAAGGAGAAATGAAGCTTCTTCAAGGGGACATGCAAATAAAGGAGGAATCACTAAAACTGTCACCTGGTGTAAGGCGAACATTACACAAAGAAAGATTGGTGGGATAGTCTACAAAGACAAATTTGATGTGATATTAATCATGCAGCACCAGTGGGCTCAGAGAGGAGAGGGAGAGGAAGGATTCGTGTGTGTGACTTAGAGAGGTGTTTGCTGCTGGAGCAGGGGAGGGGTATCCCATTCCCCAGGGTGGGATATGCTCTGCCCCCCCAGACTGGGCCACCACACTCAGGTGAGTTTTCCAGGCCCTGTATTCTTCTGGGTGGTGCTGCCACTGTCTCCAAGCCCAGTGGAAGGGGTTTGCCTCCTTTCATCTAGAGACAAGGGTCACAGAGAACCATTAACTGCACTAAGAGCTTCTAGTTCCCCAGTGGCAAATCTGCAGAGCATGGTGGCTGGGGTCTGTGTTGGGGGATTTCTGCCGTCTTTCAGGAGGAGTGAGGCCATGAAGAACTGAATCTCCAGGGGCAATCAGTTTTGTGTTCAAGCCCAAGCTTACCTTCCTAGGCAAGGAACATGCCTGAGGACAGCCAAGGGAACTAAACCAAAAGTGGTGCTTTTCCCAAGCACAGGGATATTACCTGCCTTAATGACTACAGACAAGTGCTATGTTCACAGAGGCTGTGGTTTGAGCTTTGGTGAGGTGTGCCTGAGAGGTTTTCTTATATTTTCACTGAGTCCAAATGACCTGTAAGGTGTATATTTTTCTATTCTCTCCTTTCTGTGGCTGTGGGGGGTCACAGGCCTTTCAGGCTGATGTAGGTAACACAGTAGGACCCAAAGCTGTTCATCAAACACTGTTTTCTCTCGTGCAGCACTACCAATGGAAAGCAGACTGATATCCAACCAGCTATCTTAATTATGTCAAATTTGTCAAATGTAAGTTTGAGGGAAATTTGTCACGGTCAAGTGAGGGATCTTGCAGCTAGGCCTAAGAGAGAACAAAAGTCTAGTACCGTGCTCTAGCTGCACCTGACAAAAGCAGGTATAAAGATAAGCTCATGTGTGGTGATTTCTGTTTCCTTGGCTGCTGAACATCAGCACCAGCGGCGCCGAGGCAGCCGCGCGCTCTCCAGATGGTGATGCCGGGGACAAGCCGGGTGGATTTCTGCTGCTGGGAAGCAGATTTCTGGCCCGTGTATTTGCAGCCTCTGCCAGAAGCCCTGGAACAGTTTTCATACTTTCAGGCATATTTTTACAACAATATGGCTTAGAGGTTGTAAATGATAAGGAAAGCGTACGTTACCGTGGGTTTTCCTCTGGGAGGTAGGGCTCTGCTCAGGCAGGATTTGTGGCAAGTCTTAGGGGTAGGAGCCACTTGTTTTCACTTCCAGTGTTCACCCACATGTTCTTAGTCTACCTGCTTTAGAAAATGCCTGTTTTACTATTGGTGGGTAGTCTGAAACACTTGGATTTCTAAGTGCATCACACCTGTATCAGAACAATTTCCAAACATACTCCCTCCAGGCCAGGCATTACCACCTGGAGTTCCTTCTGCCTGTAGCATGGCTGTGACTTGTTCTCTTTTTTTGCCAGAAAATAAGTGTACTTTGCTGGTCCATGCAGGATATTTATTTTCCTGAGATCAGGGTGATGGCTTCCTGCAAAGCCTCAAGAAACCTTGTGAAAATCAACATCAGCACATGTGTGCAGTTTTCACACTGAGTGTCATGGGCTGTCTCACTTGCCTTGCACAAATTCCCTCCTATGTTCACATTTAGCATGCTTGGTGCACGATTCTGTGCTTTTTCATGCTCTCAAACATGATCTGTATGATCACTTCGTGTTTTGTTTGCTTGTTTTCACTAAGATGACGCCAGCCTTGCAAAGACTCTGTTAATAGCAGAGTTAATTCATTATCCAGCTAAGAATCTCTCTTGATTTCCAACAGAAAGTTTTGAAGCCTCCACCCTTTTTGCTGTTGTTTGAAAGTAGTCACTTGGACTGTCTTCTTATTACCCACGTATATTTAAACATAAATTGCATCTGACTGCGGTGACACTAATTAAGGCGGAGGCACTGAGATGCAGCCCCCCTTGCGGGGAGCGTGGCCAATAAACCTGCCGTGACTGGCAGGTGTTTCGACCACTTTAGACAACAGCAATTTCATAAAGTGTCCTTCCCCTTCTCCTTGACGAGGAGGGGACAGCCAGGCCCCCTCTGAGGCATCCGCCACCAGGCAGGGACCACGTGGCCTCAGGGAGCACGGAGCTGGCACCCCGCTTTTCAAGGCTGTTGCCTCCTGTCTTTTTTAATCAGGGAGGTTTCAACCCCACCCTTTCCTGAAATATAAAAAGATTTTATGTTATCTCAGTGATTTTATAATATTCCAGCGATGTGCTCCTGAGGTATTTGACCAAATATTATTAAAACTCTGCAAGGGCTAATAATCCTGCAAGGAGTGCAATGCCTTCCTGTGGCATTGAAATAATTTAGTGATTTTAGAGTATGTTTGAATTTTGGCATTGTTCAGCCGCTCGGTTTCCATTAGCTTCGTCTGGAATTTCTTATGTCCGTGCACACAAGCAAAAGTGTCAAGTTTCTCCTTCATGCTCCAGAACGCCACCTGAATCACAATTGCGCTGCAGCTAATTGTTATTAATTAAGCTGTTCTTAGCAGTCCAAGCTGGATTGTGCTTTTCTCTGGATGTAATGAAAAGCGAAGGCATTTAGCGAGCACAGTATTTTTGGGGGAAGAACAAGAGAGCCCTGCTCCTGGGAATGTCTCTGCACCCCGTGAGATGCTTTTTGGGAGGGTCTGGGCATTTTTTAAGGATGGGGGCCACCGGCTCAGGCTTGTTGCCATTCAGGGAGCTCTGCTGACCTTGGCTGCCGTTCCCCACCACGGCCAGGCGGCTCCAGGGACGTTCTGCAGCGGGGGAATTTGCACGGAGCCGCACGTGCTCCCGCATCACTTAAGCACAAGGCCTTGGCCAGAGCCCCCGGCGCAAGGTTTGGCCAGGAATGACACGGTGGGTGCCCTGTGCTCCCCCTCCCGCCTCCCTCTCCTCTCCCAGGTCTGGCTGAACGGGATTGTGGAGTGGAGAGAGCGAGAGGAAGGGATTAATGAGGTGGGGACCCTGGGAGCAGTCTGCTCGCAGAGGGAAAATTGGGAAAATTGCTTCCTGGCTTTTCTTCCCGGTGAGGCTGCTGAGGAGCATGCCTGCTGCTCTCTGCCCGGGTAGGAGCAGTGAGGCACCTGGCATTCATCTGTGTTTGCTTGTGAAAATAAGGTCAGGTGAGGAGGACTTGGGGCAGAAACGCTGTCGTCTTCACATGAGAGGCAGCAGTGGGAAGCTGCTTTTGGTCTGTGGGAACGTGTCATACATGTCTCCAAAAAAAAGCAACCTGCCCTCTGTTGTGTCTTGTCCTTTTGTCCCCCTTGCCTTGCATTAAGAACCAGAAAACAGATGATTTTGGCAATCACTGCGGGCTGTTACTTTACCAGTGAGATAATGGTTACCCTGTGCAGGATAAGAGGTCAGGAATAGTCTTGGGACTTCTCCAAGTCCAAAAGGATGGGGAATGGCTTGTGTGCAGACCTTAGAAATAAGCCCAAGGGCACAGTCTGGTGGTTGCTCCAGACTGCTCGCTTAAGGCCTTGCTGGAGCGAGCAGGGTGGAAAGGGAATCCCTGGGAGAATTATCATGGATGATGATTCCGGGTGGATAGGGTGGGAGTCTTCTGCACCACGCTTAGTCTTAAAGGGATTTTCTTTTGCCATCATCTCCACATGCCACTGAAGTGAAGCTTTAATCTGTCCATGGATCCTCCTGGTGCTGCCACTTTTCTGGGGGCAGCTGCGGGGTTCTGTATGGCATTGCATTTCTTTCAGCCCCACGAATTCCTTCTTGGCATTTTGCTGTTACACGTCTGTTCTTCTGCTGGTAGTGTCTGCAGAAAAATAACCAAACCTCAGATTGCAGCCTGGGCTGGGACCTGGGAAGCCAGTGAAAGGCTTTATGGCTGTTTGCAGGGTAAACCTCCTCACCCTGTGCTTATAACTTCCTCCCAGGACTGCTATTCATGGCTCCAGTGATAAACTAGTCCTGCTGTTGCTGAGTGGAGGATTCTAAACTAATGGTGCTTCTGCTCCCGGGATTTACCATTTGGAAGATACTTTATTGCTATCTTGTGACATTTCCTTGCGCTTTTATGCTCATTTATGTAACTGATTTCTTTGATTTATGGCAGGTTTTCTTCATGTATAACAATGACATAAATTGCACAGCCCTCCTTTAAGTGGTTATGAATGTGAGATATTCAGTAAACTATGGCATGGGGGAAAGGGTGGATGCCTTTTGAAGAGGCTTTTGACCCCAATTCCAAATAAAAGAACCTGTTCTCTCAAAAGAAATCAGAAGCAAGCATCAAAATAAGTTAGTATAGTCTGTTTCTTTACTAGCCAGCTGGTTGTGGGGTTTTTTAGTGCAAAATTTAAGTTATTCATGTAGATAAAAGGATGCAGGAGGCCAAACCCACAGAGTGGTGATGTTTGTGTGGTGATCCCTGGAGCTCTGTTATCCAGGGTCTGCAGAGGCTTTCAGAGCAGCATTAAATTAATGTTGTTCTTTCAATAAATCTTTGTCTTCCCTTTTTTGTTTGTAAACCTGCTCTTTTAGATGTTGCTGTTTTTTAAGACCCTCAAACAAGCTCATATTTACAAGGAGTGTTCAGTGGCCATCAGGGATCCAAAGACTATCAAAGCCACTGGTCAGACCTGTGAAATAAAGACCTTGGGTTTCAATTGTGTTGATATCTTGCTTTGTAGAGGAAGAGAAACAGCGCATTTAAAAATCACTTTCTGAGTTCAGCTGTCAGAGAAGCTTTCTGTTGACCTTTACAAATTGATACCATCACAATCAATGGACAGAAGTTTTAAGGGCAGTCTCTGGGGTGGAGAGGCGGGAATGAACCCAAGCATTTATAAAATATATATGGAGTGCGTGTTGAAAAGCCCAGCAGAAATAACAGCAAGTATTAACAGGGAGTATATTTGAACAAACTGTTCTGTAAAGAATTTATAATGCCTGATTCTAAGGATGGTTAGTTAGGACTTAGCTACTGAGATCATTTCTGAAAGTATATAAAACTAAAAATAACAAATAAATATGCCTTAGGTTGGTGCAGTGCAGCAATAGGTTGTTGGGTGAGGGAAGCAATTAGAGATGTTGAAGTTGCTTTGCAAGACTCAACTGAAGGGAAACTGCATTTGAGGTGCAACGTGGTCTCCCCCATGCTCCCTCCAGCCTTGGGAGGGCAAAACCATTTCCAAAGGCTCAGGAGGAATTGTGTGACGAGGGACAAGCCAGTCTGTGATTTCAGCTGCTGATTTCAGTTTCTAAAGAACCGATGAGGCACACTGAGGAGCTCCTCGAACACAAACAGGCAGTCCTCCCCTCCCAGGTAAATCAGGCAGAAGCTTCTGTGCTGCAGGAGCTCGCCCTGAATATTCTGCTCATGTACAGTGAGGTTATCAGTGCACCAGGGATGGGCTGTGCAGAAGAGGCTGCCTTCACACTGAGCTGCATGCTCTTATGCATAGTGTATAGAAGGAAAAAAGGGTTCTTGCCTAGACTTTATTTACTAAAAGTTTGTTTTCGCTGCATGTTTTTATGTCTGCAGTGTGTAGAAGGAAAAAAAGGTTCTTGCCTAGACTTTATTTACTAAAAGTTTGTTTTCGCTGCATGTTTTTATGTCTGCAGTGTGTAGAAGGAAAAAAAGGTTCTTGCCTAGACTTTATTTACTGAAAGTTTGTTTTTCCTGCCTACAAACTGCTGGCTGAAAGCACCTGTTTTAATAAAACATATGAGGTTTATTACTTAGTGCAGCCATGGGCAATTAGGGAAATAGAGCCTTTGGTGCAAGGAAGTCTTGTGTGAGAGAGCACATTAATTCTTTGACTTGATGACCATAACATATATGACTGCCACAGACTCCAGGACGTGGTCTCCACCCTAGCCCAGCATATTTTGGCTCTAGACAAGGTGTGGTGTCCACCTGGGGGTCTGGACAGCCTCAGCAGAGCCCCTGTCTTTCCCTCCAGATGCAACGCCATTCCCCTCATGTGCAGTACTTCCACATCCAGGTAATTACCATTTCAGCTGTCTTACGTGAGCTGGGTTCTCCTGCCTGCTTGACAAGGTTATCTTGTTGCTTGAGAACCTGTTATTTTCATTAATGAAAAATAAACTGCATTCAGTCTCAGCTTAATAGATGTGTGTGTATTGGCTGAAATGGGGTATTTCTGTCATCACGTTCTCCTGCATTGCACAGTCACCTTGAAGCGCTTGGGCAAAGCAGCTCCAAAGTGTTGGGTCTGTTTTTGCCTGATAATGGGGACACCCAAACCCTGTCTTGGCCATTTCAGGTGTGTCCCACGAGATATTGGTTTTCTTTAGCTCCCAAGTGTTTTTTGAGGACCTTTTTAAGTCCCCTTGCAGTTTTGACTTGTTGGGTTGCCAGAAGTTGGCAAGGCTGTTTTCACCAAAGCAGTCCTTTCCTTTAGGCATTGAAATTTCACTTTAATCACTTTATTAGGTAGTATTTGGGTTATGTGATAATTACTAATGTAATGCAAGGAGGATTTCTGTGGGCGATCTTGGGGAAATACCTTTTACATGTCACAAGTGGCTTGTGCTTGAGCTGTAATGAGGCGCCTCTCGCTGTGTGCTTTAGTGGTGACTAATTACCCGTGTTACAGTAGAGACATAAAAGCACCTGTCCCACCTACCCGCTCTGAGCTGCATCTCTTACATAAATGATGCTTAAATAAGGAGGATCTGAGGGCTTGGGAGCATCTTGCCAATATATTTTCAATGTAGTGCAGGCAGCGAGGGCTGCGATCCCGTTCCCATCGCAGCGGCTGCCGGCACTCCCACCGGCTTTCCCAGCCTGAGAGCCAGGCGGAAGCGGAGTGAAGGCGCTCCCCTGTGCACGCACACACTCCGTGTGTTTGCACAATGTTAATTAAAATGCATTTAAGTTCAGCGAGTGCTTGCGGTGCTTGGGGCCCTCTGGGGAGGGGAGAAGCAGGGAGGCAGGCAGGCGGAGGGAGGCCTGCGGCTGTTGGGAGCTGTGTGCGTCCCGGCGGAGTGCCGGGGAATGCGGCCACCACCACAGCACCAGGGCAGTGCTCTGGGCAGCTGGGCACCTCTGGAGACCACTGCCAGGGGGAAAGAGCCCTCTGTGTCCCAGCAAAGCAGCCTGGTTTGGGAGCTGGGAAATTATTTTGGTCCAGCCTCACAGCAGATGTTACTGGCATCCCTTGCCAAACTGATTTTTGTTGAAGGTTCGAAAGACCAGACCAAGTGCCCTGTTCCTCTGTGCTCCTCCTGCTCCTACCTGTGGGTGTGCTTCTGTGGTGCTTATGGGTTTGTGCTCCCTTCCCTTCCCTTCCCTTCCCTTCCCTTCCCTTCCCTTCCCTT
>VYXF01012893.1:219748-252713 GCA_013397295.1 Polioptila caerulea | reverse complement strand
CTACCCTTCCCTTCCCTTCCCTCTGCATTGAAAAAACAGTCCAAATCCTTCTCATTACTGGGGCCTGTAGAGATTTCCAGCACTTCAGGGGGCCAGGATACACCATGGCATGGTGGTAGTGGGAAAAAGGCCACCACTGCTGCTGGACTTGAGAAGAGTGAGGGCTGAAAAGCAGGGAGAGCAATATTTGGATGCTCTTAGGCCTTCAGCTTGGCACTTGGAAGAATACTTGGCCTTGCATTACGATCATTTATCTGCAGGCTTATTAGTCCTAGAAGGTATTGGTGATGGTCTGTACTTTGGTGCTGTAGTGGAGAATTTTGGTTTGTGTCATTAAGAGTTAATCAGACGCTTAATCTTGGGTGCTGCACTCCAGTGCCCAACTGGTGCAGGAGGAGTTAGTGTGTAATGTTCTGCAGCAGCAGCAGGGAGGAGGATTCCTCTGCGCGATGGTTCGGGGCAGCAATGTTTGCATGGACCAACTTGCACCCTGGAGTTGATTTCCTTGGGGATGAACCATAGGTCAGCTGGAGAAGGGATGCTGGTGATGCTTCCTTTGTACTGTGAGGCCCTGTGAGGAGCCCAGAATGGAAGCCTGGTAGAAGGAGAAGGTCCTGCCAGTGCTAAGAAGCTGGAGAGCAGAGGACACCAGTGTTGTATTTCAGAGCTACTTGGAAATAATTTTGTTGTCTCGAAATGCAGCCTTACCTGAGCTAAGCCAGGTGCTGGGAGCAGACACCACTCAAATCTCCCTTAGATAATGTCTGCTAATTGCTTGTTTGGGTTATCTATTTCATTGGGAAGTAGCTTGCAAATGCTGAAGATATTTCGATAAGCTAAGTTCTTTTTTGCATCTGGTATGAAAATCCCACAGTCTTCCTAAGCTACCCCACTGCATAAGTGGCTGTAAAAAAAAAATAAAATTATAATTTTAAATGTTTTCCTATCACAACATGTGTGCTGGTAATTTGCCAATTTGACCACTGGAGCCACAAGCATCTCCTCAAAGCCATCCTGATGGAGTGGTGGTCAGCAGCACGGTGCCACATGTCACCTCCAGCCCTCGGCTTCCCCACCAGCTTGGAGGCTTATCTTCTGCCTCCTTGTCAGAGTGAGTGCTTCCAGATTCACAGCAAGACCTCAAGGAGAGACAGATGATAGAGCAGATGGTAGATGACTAATTTGGCAAAGTTAGATGAGTGGAAATTGTTTGCTTTAATTGCTTGTCAAGTCCAGTACCTACATTATAGTTAAGAAGCGACTATTTACCCTCAAATAGAACAAAATGGGGAAAGGAGGGGGGTGTGTGTGTCTTGGTGAAGAGTAGGGAGAAAAAGTGCAGAAGTACAGAGAGAAAAAAACTTGGTACCAAGGCTTGAGGCAGAAAAACCATTGGTAAAACTCCTTGTAATAATTTCTGCCTTTTTTTAGTGGTAGCTGTGTGGTATAGGTCCTGCACAACATTTTTCCTATTTTTTCCTTTCCAGTTGCTGTGCCATAACTAAAAAGAGAAACAATGCTGGAAATACTGGCATAAAACAAGCTGGCAATGATGGCTTGACGTGGTCGGTACAAGTGAATATCTGTGAAATGTTGCTGTATAAATCTGGTTAACATTTTGATGGCGTTTTTTGGTTGGTATGAACAGGAAGGCACATCAGTGGAATATGCTGTGTACCCTCCACCAAAGGGATTTTGGAGAGTTTGGCGCAAGGAGAGGGTTCCATCAGCTCGGAAAATTGTTATCACACGTAGCTAATCCTTCTTGATGGAGTCACAATCACTGTCAGCCTCTACTGTGCCCAGCTGTTTCTGTTCATAAAATTGGGGATGAGCTTCCATTTGTAGGTGGCATATGATCAGCCTCTCTTGGGGGTGGGACCAGGCTGGTAACACACACCCTTGCAACTTTTCTGGAAGTGCTAGAAAGCTTTTACAAAGATAAACAAAATGATATTTGAGATTTTAGTGGCCAAATTTCAGGAAATTAATGCTTTTGGTCCCTGGTACTATCCAACCCAGGGACCACTTCTTAATGCTGCTGTGGGGGGAAGTGTTTGTACTGCCTGTACACTGTCACCTCATCCCAGTGACACCCTGACTGGGCTAGGCAGCAGCTGGGTGGCCATGCTGAGCTCCTCTTGTGGCCATGTGGCTGTTCAGGGGTTCATGGCAGTCGGGTTGATTGCATGCAACTGGATTCAAATGGGATGATAATTTTCTAGTGTAGAGCAGGCCTTGCGGAAGGAAAACACTTGTGCCAGCTGAGCTTTTAATTAGGAGTACAGAGAAAATTATGCTCTCCTTCATTACAGTCTCCCACCTAGGGAAAGCAAGCCTCCAATTCTACTAAAGCACTCTCCCAAACCATTGGGTTTACGGGAAAATGGCTGGTGACCTCCAGGAGAGCTTTGCCTTCTCACGGGAAACATCTGCAAGGCTGTAAGTGCAGACAGCCCTCGCTTCATTAGGACGTGCCTAATTGCAAGAAAATTCAGGGCTCTTGCAGCTCATTCAAGGAGAACTGTAAAATAATAATGGAAGGATTAAAAGTGTGTTTCCCCTTCCTGTGTGCCTACGTGACAGGGTGCCCAGGCTGCTGGAGCAGAAAGAAGTGGATGGGGATTGCTGCGGCATCGCTCGTAATTAGTTGTTCCTTAAGGGGCTCGAGTATTCCCCCCATCTGGGGGTCTTAACAAATTGCCACGAGTGTTTGCAATTATTAATAAACAGTTCTGTTAGCTGCCTCTCGAAAAACCCTGATAATGGTGCTGTCTGTGAAAAATGCAGCTAATTAAGTAAATAAGAGTGAAGTACGGGAAAAGAATATGTTGGAAAGAGAGGATGACTGTTGTTGGGCTCGTCTTTTCCGGGGTGAAGGAACATGTGATTGTCCTTTTTATAAAGACATTCCTCAAAACAGTAAGTCCAAGAATTTAAGCCTCCCCTTTGTGTTTTTGGCCCACTTGACAAACTGATTGACAAAGGGAGGTTGTGCTGCCCTAAGGCAGAGGCTGGTGCAGGGCAAATGCACTGCTCTCCTGCATCCTTGCCAAAGAGATAATAATAAATGGTTTATGATTCAAAGGAAAATATATTCAGATGCTTGAGATAACTCCCTTGGAGTTAGGATGCCTCATCACTGCTTTTCTGAGTGTTCTTTGGGAGAAGAGTGAGACACCAGGATTTCAGGTGAGGGTGACCGTGGTGGAGATAATGGATTCCGCTCTCTAGTACTCCAGATGTAGGCTGATCTTGAAAGGGGTTGAATAAGAAATGAAACAAGTTGATCTCCTTCCAAAAGTTGAGCTGGGAGGATTATAAAATCATTTAGTATGAGAAGAAGCAGAACTAGATGGAGGCAAGTGTGATATTTTCATTTAATGTATAGATTTATCATCAACAGAGCAGAGCAAAATAATGGGCTAAAAAGCAGAATCTAATGGACATTTTTAAATGTCTCCATTATTTGCCACCTATAAGTGAGCGTTTGAATGATTTGGCTATTTTATGGAAAAATGTCAACGGAAAATTAATTTCCAAGTCATGTGCATGAATATTGATTAAAAACATCAGTGCATTTCAATACAGACGATTATTACTGTTGTAATTGGGGCCATTAGGAGCTGAAACTCTGTCACTTTAGGTAGCTGGTAATAAGTAAACAACTGAATGTGAAGTGTGAACATGTGAGTAATGCCTGAAATCCACTTTTGTGATGACCAAGAAGCGCCCACCCAAAATCCCGTGATTGGGGTGCAGGTGAGAAGTGGCCACTGGCTTGTTGCCATCATTGCTGGTTTGAGACTTCCCAGATGGAAGAGGCGTGTCCTTGAGCTTTGGGATAACCTGCACACGAACTCTGTGAGGTTTGCTGTCAGAATGTGGGAAGAGCAGGAACGGCCGAGCGTGATGTGTTTGTCAGTAAATCCGGTCAGACTGGAGCTTCCCCCACAAACTTGGGCAATATCTGGGGGAAAATCTGATTTTCCTGGGTGTGCACTAAACTGCACTGGAGGGTTTCCCTCGTGGAGATGCCCCTGTAAGGCCTCCCCTGAGCAAGGCAGGGAGTACATGACCAGAGATGCCCAGAAATGAGGGCAGCTTCAGACTGGAGGCACATCTAAAGCTGCTCCTCCTTGCCCTGTGTTAGAGACAGGAAATGAATCTTTTTTATTAACCAGCATAGGTTCTGCTGCAGGGACAGTTAAAGCACACAATCATGGTTTTTTTGCTGCTCATCCCTTTCTAAGGCTCTGTAACACCACACATCTAACAATATACAGCAAAGTGCTTCAAAGAGGGTTCATGGAATTTGATTATGGTGGTTTTGCACGGCGTGACAAGGAAATACATTTTGTTGTGCTTGTGTTAATGCCTGTATACACCTGGAACATCCCTGCAAATATATATTATTTTGGCACTTAACTTTAAAGAGCTGCTATAACCCATAGATGCCTGTTGCTGTTCCAGGAGAGGAGCAGGAGGAGAGTGGGGTATGTTCCTGCTCTGTGCTGAGCTCAGGGACAGAGGGACTGGGAATCTTGTGTGACTCCTGCTCAGCTCCCACTTCGCACATGGTTACTTTAGTGCTCTTTAACTACCTCGGCAAATCAGACCCAGAACAATTATTTCTGCCCTGGAGCAGCTGGGAATCGCTTCATATGGCTCAAAATGGGGCATAAAATTTGTTAAGTACCAGTTCACAGCCTGCTTTCTGGCCTGTGTCCCTGCCAGGTTTAGCTCCCTGGTGTCAGTGGGCCAGCAGGAGCACCTTTGTGCTTGTCCATGGCAGCAGCATCTCTCTCTCGTGGCAGGTATGCCTTTTTACCCCATTAGTTGTTATTTGCCTTGAAAAACCTGCCAAGAGCATATCTTATCTCTGTGTTTTAAAGGATTCTCTGTGAAGGATGGGAGGTACTGTCCCGGCCCTTCCTCCTGCAAGTGAAGGACCTAACCTGCTTTTCTTAAATACGGGCATAGTTTCCTCTTTTGTGTTTTGAATGTGACATAATTATTAGGTGCATCAACAGCATATGTTGCAAAGCTGAGGCAGAGAGATTAATGACTTATTGTAATAATGGATTCTTAATGATCCATGATTATACCCACATTTGCTCTGTGACTTCAGCTTGTTGTGCAGGTCAGAGCTCTGTCCTGCTCTGAGTTCTGTTTCTGCATCAGCTTGCACTGCTGGTTGGGTACCAATGGAAAAAAAATGTGCACTTCTGCACCCCTCAACTGATGCAGGATAATCACTTTTGGTACGTGACTTGATTTGAGGCAGTCTGTGACCAGTTTTTTTGTTGAAGGAGACTTCTCTTTTTAGGATGGACATTAAGTGCTTGGAATTGCTGTGAGATAAATTTAAAGGATCAGCATGATTTATTCTAAATTAGCTTTAAAGAGTTTTGTTTTTTTTAACCCAAAATAATCGATTACTAGCCATATCAAAAACTGGGAGTAGTTACTGCAGTGGTTTGGCTGTACAAAATTGATCTCAGTCAAATAAAACTCACAGCCCTGCTTCACACCTGGGCTGGCTTCACCCCTGCCGAATCCTCTTGCAAGAGCAGGCTCCAGGGGTTTCTGCCTCCTCACAGCAAACAAATGGCTGCATTGGCTTTCAGGAAGCGTTTAATGGGTGTGCAACATGGAATATCAGTGTTGCAGTATATAGCTTTATTAGCTGAGCTGTAGGAATTGTTTTCTGAGCTGTGTTGGTCCTTAGCACGGATTGCAAAATGGAACAGAAAGTATTTATTAGTCCTTGGGAGCCTTAAGACAGAATAACACTAACCTGGCAGGAAATATGATCAGTCTCGTAATAGATACTGCTGTATTTGAACGGCCGAGCGTCAAACCCACTTGGTTTTTGCTAAGCAAGGATTTTTAGGGTTCCTGGCAGGCACAGGCATGTGTCTCCCTGAAGACTTAGCACACCAGGGCAGGTCTCGAGGGTTTTCTGTATAAAACTGTGTACAAGAGCTAGGACTGGGCTTTGTATTTCAAAAAGAAAGGGGTGCCATCTCCTAGGTGCAGAGCCTAATCCTTCCAGTATTCCCAGGCCACCAGGGCTTCCTGAGGTCCCCATATGACCTTTTCATCTTGGGAATCTCCCAGAATAGCTGCTAAAAATATTATGAATAAAGTCGTATTTAGGTGTGATTTACTCTAAGTGGTAAGGTTTTACAGAAAGTTTAAAAATTTAAATGTTCATGCTTTTAAGTTAGGCCTCAAAATGAGGTGGTAGCTTCTGACTTAAAACCTGAGCAAACAAGCAATTCCATTTTTCTTCAACAGAGTTTAATGAACACAGGTCAAATATTTCAGAGTTTTCACTGTAGTGACAGCTTTGAAATTTTACTTTTACCAGGTCACAGAAAGAAATAATATTCCAGCATTTCCCATGGTGGGTAGACCCAATGCCTGTTTGGAGAAGCAGCCCTTGAAGTGCCTGTCCAGCTTTGGTCTGTGCTCTTTAGCCCCTGGAAACACAACCCAAAAATGATCTGATCAACCCTTCACCCTGTGGGTGCTTTGCAGTGAAACCAGCCTGTGCCTGCCCTCCCTGTGGGAGTCACAGCTCAGCAGGAACAGACTTCCACTGCCATTTTTGGGGCAGAGGGAGTTTCCTTGGGAGAAAACTTTGAGGAGGTCATGGGCTTCTGGCTGCCTCCGGAAGCCCTTTGCCAAGAGGCTGCTGGAAGCTCAAATTGCCCTGGCACAAGAGCAAATAATTCTGCAGCAGAGAGACTACAGAGAGAACAGAGATTAGAATTGTTCCCATTTCTATTGAGGGAAAAAAAAAAAAGAAAAAAAAAGGGAGGGGGGTGAGAGTGTAGTAAATAAACAGTCAATAATTGCAGAACTCTGAAACCTAATTACTTTTGGTATTTATAAAAAGGACCTGCATCGTTCAAAAGAGTATATTTTGGCCAATGTTACTGATTATGCCTCTGGTCCTGGAGAGTTTTGTTTGTATTGATCTGATCCAGAAGGGTGGCTGGCTCTAGAAATGCCATTCTTGTCAGGCTCCCTATTTGCATAATATAATGCCCATTTCAAAAGTTTAGATATACCCAGATTAATTTGCTCACAGATAAGAATAACCCACAAGCTGTTGATTAAGAGGAAAAGTTAAGTGCATTGAAACAGACAAACCAAAACCAGCCCACCCCCACACTTGACCATTTAAGCAGCCATTGCTGTCTGAGCAATGTGTGAAAAGCTTGTCATGTAAAATGCTTCTTCTGTATTTGTTACTCTCTCTTCTTTTTTTTTTTTTTTGTCATTGCATGATGACAACAGGCTGATGCGCTGAGCTGAGCTGGGATTCTGTGGTGGCTTTTAACTGGGATTCAAAATGTAACACAGAGCAGTACAATATTAAAGGGTGTCCTTTGAAAACTATATTAAGATGGTGTTTCCTGATCTATCTTTGCTGTGCATTCAGCCTGAGGACTTGTGGGAAGACAATGTGTTTTTTGCTGTTGTTTTTCTCCTATTTAATTGTGTAAAGCTGGGAAGAGCTGGGGTCTTAAGGGAAGTGATTGGGAAAACAATGTTGGGTGTGAGTCTTCTGCTCAGGTTGCTCTTGGCTGGTCCAAGTTACTATTCAGAATAGTGAAAATGTTGAATTATTCTGGTCAGCTTGGATGCACGGGTCTCTCCAGCCTTGTGTCCTTCAGTCTGTAATGGGAGTGTCTCTGCTCAGTGTCTGATTCTGTCACTCTTCGAACTGGTAGGGGTTTGCTGAGACCTGCGTTTGACCCTTTGGGTGCTGGGGTCAACCTGCTTGGTGTTTTCCCTGCATTTCTGCCTTTTCAGCCTTTCTGCATTTGGTGGTAGATACCAGCCCTTCAGCCCATTTGGTGAGAGGTGTTTAAATTGCTGAGATGATCACAGGCTGTATTTCTACTTTCCTATCTCTACTTGCTGGTGTGATTTGCATGACCCAGTCCTGTGAATCATTACAGGCTTTTGTTGCAACTCCCTGTATCACTGTGTACAGACTTAATTTCCTTATGAAGGGCCCTTCTTCCACGCTGGCCTGATGGATTGTGGTGTGGTTTTTTTGCAGTGTGTGCTGGCACCGAGAACAAGCTGAGCTCCCTCTCTGACCTGGAGCAGCAGTACCGGGCCCTGCGCAAGTACTATGAGAACTGCGAGGTAGTGATGGGCAACCTGGAGATCACCAGCATCGAGCACAACAGAGACCTCTCCTTCCTGAGGGTAAGCAGCTTGCTGTTCTCCTTCCCTCTGCTTCTGCGTTTGGGGGAGCAGCGATGGGTGCTGGGCTGGAAAAGACCAGGCATCTCCCCCACCAGCTCCAAGTGATGGGAGAGGATGATAAAACGCCAGGGATGTGCGGAGAGCAAGGGCAATGTTATTGCTGTGACAGGTGCTCTGAGTGTGAGTCATTTAGATTTATCCAGGACGTGGGGGAGAGAGCTGTGACACTGGAAGGTGACACCTTGCAGGTCTCTCGCTTCGTGTTGCCAGCAGGTACTGGGCAGGATAGGTGGGGTTTAGGAAGGTCAGAGAATCACGCAGGTAAGCACTGGAGGACTGGAGAAGCTAATCCTAATAAAATGCTAGGTATGGACTAAGCAAGGGAAGACGTCTGGGCAATGTTTGTGGAGCATTTAAGAAAAAGAAAAAAGTGATTGCTGAATGAACATGAAACCTTCTTTGGATGTGGGACTGGAGCTATGAGCTTAACAATCTCCAGCATCCAGGGGAAGTCTGTGAGAGATGAAGGCTGTACTGCTTTTGGGGAGCCGGGGTTGTGCATTCCCTCAGTCCTCTTTACATCAAATTTTGGATTTGTGAAGAAACACTTCAGAGTGGTTTGCAGATACCCTGTTGCCACGCTGGCAACCACAAGAGAGAAAGGTGAACATTAACTTCAAAGAACTTAAGCCTATTATTATTTAGCGTTTCACGTTCTTTGTGTTTAAAGAAATATTCCACTAAAGGAATGATCCAGGTGGGCATCTGAAGACCTGCCAGTTGATGTGGCTGTAATATGGCTGGTAGGTCTGAGGGCCAGGGTAGAAAAGGCAGCCTGTGCCAGTGTGGTTGCAGTCCATGCTGTAATTGTACTCTCCTTGACACAGATAAGGGTTTACACTGCTCATATTGCTCGCCTGTACCTCTCAAAAATGCTGATGCATGTTCCAGGATGTGTGTCTGTGTGTAAGTGGCACGTTCTCGTGGCAGGAGAGGTGGAGTTTAAATCCGGCAGCAGGAAGAGGCTGTGGGAGGCAGCCCCAGCTGGTTGGGTTACACTCACTCATTCCATTTTCTGGGTCTCAAGTGAGCTGAGTGCTCAATTTCAGTCTGTAAAACTGTGAACTTTCCACCACAGTTTCTAGCAAAGGCAAAGCCAACCAGCACATTTAGCTTTGCTTCTCTTTGCATTTGTTGGGGGTTTCACAGCCTTGCCGCTCCATACATTGGCGTTTATTTACTCAAAGTGTACGCCAGGCTGCTGAAAGATCTGTGAGCAAAATTCAGCTACCAGACATGTCTGGAGTGAAGTTCGGGGTGCTAATTGCACTCAGACTAACAGATTGCCTGTTAATTTGAGTGACGAATGCCTCGGAAGTAAATGCTATCCGTACATTTCACAGTTGTGACAGGTGGGGAAAACACATATGCTTTTGCTCTGAAATAGATACAGCCTTGGCGCAGCTGGACCGGCGTTCCCCGACGCGTTGGACAGGTGGCAGGTCCCCCTCCTGTGAGGGCAGGATCCCTGCTCTGATTGGGGCATCTCTGCAGTTTCAGATGCCTCCTGAAACCCCTGACTGGGCCGTCGTGCGTGGCTCGAATTCATCGCAGACAGTCCTTCCGCTTCGGCTGTCCTTCCTCCTTGTGCTGCCTGCTGGGAGGCAGGAAAAGCAAATTACTTGGAAATTAGGAATTAGCGCTCCTCGCAGAGGGCTGCCATAAGCAGCGTAAAAGATTGGTGGAAAGAAGGCAGTAACATCATCAAATGAGAACACGAGGGAAAGGCCCTGTTCAGTAAATGGAGGTGGTTTGGTCACCTACCCTTTTTTTGGTGACAGCTACTATTGCTTTTTTATTAGTTTTATTACATCTCTTACCTGCATCTGCTCCCTTGCAGATGTCTCAGCAAAAAAGCAGAACTTGAAACAAAACTCAGCAAACTGGAAGGCCTAGTTAGCATGATAAATTGTAGTCATTAAAGTAGAAAACCAAACAGAAGAGAACATGTCCTCGGTGAGGCAAATAAATAAATAAATGTTGGCACATTTACGCCGATAATTCGACATTCATTAGTCAGGCAGTATTACTCCTTTTATCATATTAAAAATGGTTTTAATGGCCAAATGAAGGTGGCAGATGGGACATAACTAAGAGAAGGGCTGTTTGTCTCTCTCAGACTTAAATATGGTGAACTCGCCGTACAGCATCACGCTCCTTCAGCCTGCTCCAGTGTTTTAGTCTCTGTTGCAGTAATTGCCCTCTCCCTCCACCAAAAATGCATTAGGTAGACGCTGGTGCAACCCTGTGTCCTCAGCTGATGATGACCATGGCTCTGTGTGCCCACCTGGCCCCTCCGTAGTGCTCAGCTTAGCTGGGCAACTTCTTGCTCCAGGACAGGGGGAAGACGTGGTAAGCTGTAGGCATGCTGAGCCTTTTCATCATGCGGTAATAAACAAATAGCATAAATGAATTGAAGTGAAAAAACCCCATAATTTTATTTACCCTGCAGAGGAACGTTAAAAGATCAGCATCCCATCTCTCATATTTATTTAGACATTTATTCCCTAAGTAGATTTGCTTTATGTCTGTGAGTTAGCTCTCTGGATATCTACTGATGAAGACTAAAAGGGGCTGTCTGTCACCCGAATTAAGTGCTCAGCCACTTAAACTTCCAGGCCTGCAGTTCGTGAGGAGCTGGATTTCTCTAAGAAGGGATTTCATGTGCCAGTTGTTTGTTTTTCTGCTGTTCTTATATGTGAGCAGAACAGGAGTATATATTGTCTGTGTTACTTTAATATGTTTTATTTTGGTTCCTGGTTGTGTGTCAATCAGGTTTGAAAGACAAATGTCTGCTAGGGAAGGCAGGAACCCCTCTTGGAATGATGTAAATCCCCTCCTTCCGAATTAAGGTAATTTTGAAATGGAGGGGCTCTCAGGCAGAAGATATGAGCATAGGAATAACAGTTCTTTTCTAGTGTGTATTGCAAAGCAAACAAACAAACACCGACCACGGCCCTGCCCCCAAAGAGCAGCAGGAACCTGCTCCCGGCATTCCCGCTCTCCGGGCGCTCCCCTGGGTGCAGTTCCGGGCACGGCCAGCAGGGGCGCTGCTGGCTCCCGGCGGGCGGGGCTGCGGCGATTCCCCCGCGCCTGCAGGGGGCGCTGTGCCGCGGGCTCTGAGGGGCGGGGATGGCGGCCAGGATGGGAGCGCCGGGATGGGAGGGAGGGAGGCTCTGCTTCACAAACCCCGGGGCAGCCGGGCTGGGGCCCAGCAGGGCTCGGAGGAGCACCGAGCTGGAACAGCAGGAGTGAGCAGAAATCCCGGGGTGGTGGTGGACGAGCTGTGTCAGAAGCTCCGCAGCAGTGGCTGGAGCTGTGGGATGTGCCCGCAGGGCAGGCGGTGCAGGGCCTGGCAGCAGAAGGAAGGCGGCTCCCAGCTGGGCTATGGCGGAGAATTCCTTTCCCCAAGGGCAGCTCCGACCGTCCTCCTCCAAAGCCCAGAGAGAGAGAGAGCAGCTGCCCCCAGCCCCGTCCTTTACCTGCCCAAATCTTCCCTTTGTAGAGAAACTCCCAGGGAAAAAGAAGGGTAACCAGATGCTGCACTCCCCTCCCAACCTTAGCCAATTCTTTTAAGTACCCAATAGCTAGTTTCCTAGCAACTTACGGGGGAAAAATTCTATAAACGAAAAGAAAGAAACCCAACCCCTCAACATTGTGTTACAGTCTCAGTATTCTTTCCTGTGAGCAACTGCAATATGAACTTGCGTTCGGCATGTGCTGCCCTCCAGCTCTGCCAGCTCTGTTCCTGCTGCTTGCTGCTTCCCTGTGCCGTGGCCACAGTGGAGTCGTGGCAGAAGAAAGGAGCACTTAGTAGCAGGAAAAATTGTGTCTAAGCCTGAGTGTTGGGTAAGGAAAGATGTTTCTGATGTCTCTGGGCTGATAGCTGGCTTGCTTTGTCCTTCTTCTGAGGCCTCATCTAGTCACAGAAAATGTACAAGGGGGATATTCAGTTTTTGAAGTCCTACCTCTGCCAGCTTTGGCAATGAAATGAGGCTGAGGTTAATGCAGCCCATGGCTGCTGCGGTCCTGCCTCCCTGTCACAGCCAAGGCAGCCTCTCCAGTGGCATAGGTGCTGCCAGGAGTGTGATTGAACTGAGCAGGACGAATAATTGGGTGGAAAACAGTCCCTCGGAGCTCCCTTGTCCCTGTCGTGTGTCCAGGCTCACCCAGCGAGTCAGCAGTGACAGTGGTAAGGGGTCGGGCCCCATCTCCCACTGCCTCCCAGCCCACCAGCATGCTTCACCTAATTGCTCAGGCCAGACTTTTGCACCAGGATTTGCTCCCTGAAACCAGATAAGCTGCTGGAGCTGGTGTGTGTCTTGAGTCTCGTCCAGGTGAGAGCTGAGATTTACTTCCCTGCTTTGGACTTCAGAAAAAGAAACCTTGAGAAAAGCTCAGATTGTTCACTGGTTCATATTGCAAACAACTGTTTGAAGAACAGAAGGGGGAACCTATTTTAGTTTTGCTTGGCAGAGCTGGCAGTTCCTATTGTGGGCTGTACTTATTTCTTAATAACATCTCCATATTCAATTTTCAAAATAAAATACACAATTAGTGTATCACATAACGATCTTCCACAGGTACTTCTGTTAAACACATTTGGTAAATGAGAGTTATCTTTGACTAATCCCCTGGCTTTTAGCAATTCACAGTCAGTAAATTGTCTTCTCATGCCTGGATTTTATTTAACCAATTCAGATTATTTATTTTTAAAGACATGATCAAAGTTCTGTGCTGTTCCATACCATAACTCTCCCAAGTGATTATGAAACTCATTTTTAACCGCAGTCAACAGTCTTCAAAAATTATCTACCACTGCTTTATGAGTTCTTTTTTCATTTACCTCAGCAGTGCTCATGCAGCACCTCCAGCCACCCTTGCAGGGCCGCTGTCTGATGTTTAAGAGGGGGGATGTTTCCTGGTGAATGTTACGTTTATTGCAGAGCTGTAGGGCCCCATGTCCCCTCTGTCAGCAGGCATGGCCCCGTGCTTGGTGAGAACCCCTGCCAGCCCCACCTTAGCCGTTCCTTACGGTCACATTTAGACTCTGTGCCAGGTGGGATTTGGCCGTTTGGACTTTGTATTCTTTGTTATTTGGTTGTGTTTAATCTCTGGAGGAAGTTTTGGTGTAGCAGACTCCTCTGCAGGGTGAGGATGGCCAGAGAGCCAGAGCAAGAGTTGGGTTCAAAGCACACTGCCTGGCCCCACGGCAGTGGGAGCTGCTGCTTGTGAAAAAAACAGAAGTGGGGGATTTTTAGATGCATTTTAGTCTTTTACAGCAAAACAGGGCTAAGCAGACCCTTTGGAAAGCTCTGGTGGCAGAGCTGAGGGGGGATGTTGGCACAGGGAGGGTCTGCCTGTGAACAGGGGTGTGCAGAGACGGGAGGGCATTGCTTGGCAGAGCAGTGTGATGGTGTGTGTGGCTCCTGAAGGCCTGGCAGCACAGCTCTGCATCCCTCCTGCAGCAAAAGGGTATCTGACTGCCCAGCTGACGGGCTTCAGCACGGTCCCTGCTCACCAGAAGGGGCTGTGGAGTGCTGTGCCTGTCAGGAGCTCCCAGAAAGACAGGCTGGAGGGGAGCTGTGTCTCTGTGGAGGGGAATTTTCCCCAGAAGTCCTAGGAGAGTATTGCAGCGTGGCCCTACCCCAGAACGGGGATTTCCAGGAGGGGTTTGCTGGGCAAGGCCACGCTGTAGCATTTGTCATGCAGCGAGTTGCATCACTTGCCAGTGTGTGTTTTGTCCTTGGCTGGCGAGAGGCAAAGTGGCCTTCAGGTAATTACAGACATGGAAATTGAGTACATGTATTTATATGTTCCTAATTGCCCTCCTAGGACCTTAGAAAACAAAACATAAACAGCAGAGGTGGGATGGTTAGAGCTGTGCTTGCCACACAAACACAGGTGGAGAGAGGACGCCTCCAGCTTGCTGTTGAACACAAGTGCTGTGCTGGGTGGGTTACAAGAGACCAGTTGCATGCCAGACCATGCTTCTGCATGGACTAAATGTTTCACACTGGCTGTGATCAGCTGCCAGCTGTGCTGGGTGAACCTGAGCTGGGTTTCAAGTGAGCTGCATCCCAGACTCGGAAGGTGGAGTGGGAGCAAAGGCTAATTGCAGAAGGCAAATGTGATACAGTTCTGCTCCAGGAGAATGGCTGCTTCTGCCATTTCCCATCGTTTGTGTAGAAATAGCAGCTTAAAATCATCACAGCAGCTTAAACTCTTCCCCAAATCGTTAGGAAGCAAGGGAAGGAATGCCACAGATTTGCATGGTCTTCCAGGCCTGTTCTGTGCTTGGAAGTGGGTACTGAAATGCTGCAGGCACAGTGAGTTGCTGAATACCAGGCACTGCCACAGCCCTCATCCCTTATATTGACAGATACCACACTCCACATAGTCCCTAACATAGATCAACCAGCTCCATCCTGACCCCACTGCTCCCAGAGCTCCCCAGCTGGCAGGGGAAAGGCATCCAGCACTTTCTGAACGTGACTAAATGTCTTCAGAGGTGTTACATTATTTTTGTGCTTCTGTTGCTTATCCCCCTTGTGTTGTACTGACAGATCACCTGCTTTCCTGTGCTGTCCCAGTCTCCATTACAGGTGTCTGGAATTCAGGTATGTCCCTGTAGCTCTGCAGGCTAGCCTTAGCAGCCTCTGTGCCTCCCTTGGATCCTCAAAATCCCCTTTTTAGCACTGCCTGTAATGGTTTCAACCCATTTTTTGTAGACACAGGACATGATGCTGCTCATTTTGTGCCAAAGCCTCTGGTCTAAGCCTCAGGCTGCTGTTGCTGGATGCAACTTGGTAGCCCAGGGACTCTGCCCACACCTCCCCTCCCCTGCCTTCCCCCTAAAAGGCTGGGTCAACATAGAATTAATCCTCAAGCTGAGTTTGCCAAGCTGTAACCAAATACATGCTCATTAGCCTACAATATTTAGCAATTATTTTTGCTGGTTTGGTATGAAAGGTACATTTGTGTTTCGGAGGAGAGTTGGTGCTATGGAAATGCAGAGCTGGGTGCTGTGGAAACACAGGATCCTGTTTTGGTGTGGTGGTGAACTGTGGAGTGAAGATTTGTGTCTGTGCCTGCTGAGTGCTCTGAGGCACCTGGGAAGCATTTTTTGGGGGGAGGTTGTTAGGGAGGGTGGCTGCAGATTTCCAGGATAGCCTGAGTCTAATGGGGATGGCACTGGGCTGCTCCTCACATGCCACCTGCTGCAGGGCTGCCCTTGTGAGTGCAGCCAAAGCCACTGGGGCAGTAGCAGGCACATCCCTGTGTCCATGTCCCTGTGACTGGTTTGCTGTGTGAAAGTCATGCCATCATTCCAATGGAGTGACAAGTAGGTGGTATCAGTCTGTTGTTTGCTGTGCATCCCCCCATGAAGGGGGAGTTCAGAGGCTCCCCTGCCAGAGCTCTTGGGAAACTTGGGGATGGATCCCACCAATGGGGGTTGTTTTGCTTCTTCTCTGGGCTGGCAGTGACCAAGAGCTTCCCCAGCTCTCCCACAGCCTTTCTCTCCCTTAGTCTCCTTGGATAACAGGGAGTGTCTTTCAGCTGTATCGTGTGTAGAGAGGAGAGGTCAAGATTTGAAGTCCAGGTTGATTAAGGAGTCTCTTTAAATTGTCTTTCAGCATTTCCCATTCAGCTCCTATTGTAAAGCAGGCACCCCATCCCCAGCTGCCTGGGAAGCCTGTCTGATTCATGTGCAAGGCAGTGGTAGCTACTCTAGATCAGGAGAGAGATCAAAGAGGCCTGACTTAAATAATTCAGAGTAGCTCAGACCCACACACCTGCTCGAGATCAGCAATATCCTTTTCACTCACTATCCTGTTTTTGTGTTTCTGTGAAGCTGCCCTTGGTTAGGCAGAGCAGGACACTGGGGAGGTGATGGAGGGTGGTTCCCCCATGCCTGGGGGCTGCAGCAGCCCTCCCTGTGATGTGGGGAGGAAGTCTGTCCTTCTCACTGGTCCTGTTGGACCTCACAGGTCCCTCTGGCAGCTTTTGGGTCTGGCTGGGGTGCCCAGGCACGTGTGGAATGCACGGCATGGGAGTGATCCTGCTCATGACAGTGTGCCATTCCACACCACCTTGCTGGGAAATTAGGAGGTGCAAGAGGCTCCAGGACCAAAAATATGCCCAGGACATAAGGATCACTGCTCCAGGTGGAATGTCTCCCAGTTTTGCAGAGGTACATGCTGGATGGGTGCAGGCTGGCAGTTCTGCTGGAGTCATATGTGGAGGGTGAAAACACAGACCAGGAGTCAAAAATTTGACATGAACAAAAATAACTGTTTGGATTTGTGGCTCTCTCTAGGCTTGTTACTTTTTAAAAATTAAATACAGACTATCGATTTATTTCTTTTCCCATTGTTTAGTGCCTGATCAGAGTCTTCCTTCAGTCTGTCCATGAAGGGGTCTGATGCCTGGGTGTCTGCAAAATACATGTGGCTAAGCCAGACCACAGAAGCTGCTGGGATGAGTACTATAAAAATGTTGGTAGTGGAGAGGAGGACATTATTAAAAATAAAAACAGTGCAAACCCTCTTAATTAGGTGTTGTTTCTCTTCGAAGCTGATCTTCCCTCTAGGCCAGGGAAACCAATTATACCCTCTCTCAACCACCTTATGTTGTTAATGATCTTACTCTTTAAATGTAAACCTCTCCTCTACAAACAGGAACTGCTGGCCTTACTGAAACTTAAGAAAAACAAACAGCAGAGTAAAGTTAAACAAGCCAATGGGGAAAAAAAAAAAACAAAACAAAACCAAAATAACCCAAAAAGCGAAACAACTGTGGCTGCAAACACTTTTAAATTATAAATGGATCTGTTGGGTTGTAAAGCAAATGGGCAGTTTTCTTTCGAGCATCGAAAGAAAGGTTATGTGGTGTAAATGATGACTGTAATGAGATTTGAAGTCTTAACCCCAGCTAGAAGATTGTATAAACTCTACCATCTCACTCTGTTCACAGACAAGCTTGGCTCAGATGTCATTAAGGCTTGTTTGTTCTCTTTGTCCACCCACCCTCTTGAATCCTCCAGTGGAACAGAGGGGGAAGTTGGGAGCACAGATGAGGTATGGGGAGGGGTAGAGCTAATAAGTAACTGAGGTTTAGCAGCCTGTGCCCAGTGCAAGTGTGTTACACTTTCCTTTGAGTAACATTTTTCTGTTTTCCCGAGCATTTAGGCAATATGTTGCCAATTTTCATCTAACCCTCCCTCCTTCCATTTTATTCTATTTTACTATGGAATAAAATGAAATTAGACAAACCAACTGTGAGAGAGCTGAATAATCTTGCATTGTAATACACTGACTCAGAGTCCTGGATCAATGGGCTTGAATTACTGTTAAAATCCATATGAAAAGGAAAGCAAAGTCTTTTGCTGTAAGCTGTGTCAAGGGGTGGAGGAGCAGAGGGATGGATTGAGGCTTAGCCAACAGTTTTTGTGCTAAACTGGATCAATGTTAAAGGTTTCCTCTGTAGATGCCAGCCGCTGGGCTTTTATAGTTCAGAAATGTCAGCACAATTGTGCAGATTGCAGAATTCAGCAGCAATGCTCCTACCCCAAACCTGGCCACCAGTGACAAATTACAGCCCCACAGCCGTGCAGATCCTGCATGAGTGCCCAGGAAGGCTGGGGCAGAGGGACAAGTTGGCCTTCCTGAGTATCCTCCTCAAAAATAGCCTGTCAGGGGAGCATTGTCATGGATGTGTGCTCGTGAAAGCTGCTTCATTGTGTGGGGCTGGTCTGAGCAGCTGGGGGCCTGGGGCTGGCCAGGGTTTGATAGAGGATGTGTCTTTGTGGGACTGGGGGGTGGAGGATGGGTTTGCCCAACCCAACGAGCAGCCAGCAGGAATATCTCTGTTAACCACACGTGAGCTGGTTCTGAGTGCTGAACCCTGCGGGGTATGAAACCAAATACCACTGACTTCTTAGGGGAGATGTGCCTGGGGTCATACATCATCGTGGGAAGGTGGAGTGGGAAAGGTCTGGTTAAAAAGTCGAGGGTCTTGTCCTAGTTCAAGGCAGTACTTCCACTTCCACAGCCGCTCTTGTCCACTGCTACTCAATGTTTGAAGTTAACTCAAAGGGTAATAGAGTCTGCATGCTGCACTGAATGGCATGCAGTGTTTCTTTTGCCCCTTTGGTGGTCATTAGTCCTTCCAGAGAGAAAGAATGAAGTGCTTTGAGGTAAGGGCTGAACATAATAAACCTGAAAATGTCAAAAGGCAAGGCAGAAATATCACGCTGATTTTGACAAACCCACACTGTTTTGTGCAGGAAAAATAATACTGATAGCTTAATGTTGCTCCCTGAGAGTGGCTATACCAGAAATACATTTTGTGAGAGAGTTTATGCTCATGCTTTAAGAAAACAACCTTAAATGAGCGCAACATGAAGTTGAAACACTCAAAGTAAATGCTGTTCAGTTTGAATATAGTAAAAGAGAGATTTGTAGCCAAGTGGTCCAAGAGCTTGAGTGGTGGCCAGACCTTGATGTCACCACTTATTCTGGTTTCTTATGTTTTGAGATATTGATTTATTTCTAATTCTGATGTTTTGGGATTGACTCAGATCCTAAAGTGCCAGCAAAAAACTGTACAATATTACAAATTGGTGTTCAATTCAGGATAACAATGGTGATGGTGGAAGTATCTGTATATTGCTGCCTCCAGACAGGGGAGCTTGAGATGTGCAACAGGGCTGGCTTAAATTCTGTAATCCAAAAGCAACCCCCTGGTGTAATACATACCCCAGGAATAATAATGACAGTTCTTCCACAAAACTGTGGTGCAGAGTGAAGGCCTAAGAAAGTAAAATCTATTCTGAATATCAGGGAAGCACAGAAGATGATTTGGGAAAAGGAAAAGGCAACTGCAAACCTGTGACCTCCCTGCATTTCTGTCCCATTCATGTGATGTTCTCGTGAGCACACGATACCTCGCCTAAAACAGGGAAATGTGTTAAAAACAGCCCTTGCCTGGATCCCTGTGGAAGGGCACTGCAGGAAGGGATGCGATGAACTTCCCTTCCAAGTGATTATCAGCGACATGTAAGCGGAGAGAAATCAGGTGAAAATCTTTGCAGGTATTTATGCTGTGTTATACCCACCACAGGGAGTGGAGACAGCTGCTCAGCTTCAACCTACAACCTTTTGCTGGTGCTGGTTGCAGTCCCAGCTCTCCAACTGGTGCTGGGCATCCTCCTCGCCTGGTTTCTTTTCCCCTGAAAATGCCGACACTGGGAATTGGGGCCAGGTGAGGTCCATCAGTTGAGGAAGTGGGAGCTGACCCCCCCGTGCTGTCAATTATCTCTGGTGCCCAGCAGCAGTGTGGCCGGAGGTCACGGCAGCAGTGCCCAGTAATGACAGCAGGTGCTGGAACACGCTCCCTTGTCAGCTCATCATTTCAGTGCCAGAGTAATAATTTGATCTCAGCAGAACAGCTGGTTTTAGACTACAGATTATCCACTATTTCATCTCCTCACTGAGCTGCAGAGCTGATTTGTTTCAGCTACAGATCAATTATGTCCCAAAACAACACTCAGTTCCCTTGTATCATGTGAAATGAAGATAAAATGGGTTCAGGCATTAAGGATGGATCTTGTATTACAGACCCTCTGTCCCTGCACATAAATACCCATCACCAGGGAGTGAGTATTCATTCATTCCTGGAGCCAGTCGTGCTCATTTCATTAGGAGGCAGTGAATTATTTTAGCAGAACAATGCATATAAAAGAATAAACTGTGCTTAAAAGGGCATTTGTTTCTTGCACTTCCTGTAAGTGTCCCTGGTTGGGGGACACCTTAATCACTCAAAGTGATCAAATGCATAGTCAAATACATCTGCTTAGAGCCTGTTGGGAAGCACTGCATATTGTGTGCAAGGAGATCAGTCCTTGCAAAGCAAATGTTTTCACATAGTCTTTTACTTGATGTTATTGGCCTTTTAAGCAAAAGTTTCTCAGTGAAACTGGGAGCTTTTTCTTCGCTTGCGATGAAGATCCCTCACCTTTGCAAATCAGTCTGGAGTGTGCTCAGCTGGCACACACCTGGACTGTGCAAAGAAACAGCAAAGTCCCCAAATCATGGAATAATGGCATAGCTAGAGGTATTCCTAGTAGGCAAGCCAGCATTTCCTTGGGCAAGGTAGGTCCAGCACATGTAAATCTATACCAACACAGATATGTTGGCATCTTTCACAGCAGCCCTGCCATTCCCTGCTTGGGGATTGATTCAGCTCGTGCTGGTGATTAAATAGAGCTGGCTGCAAATATTCACCAAGTAAATGCTGGTAAAATGTTAAAATACTGCCTTTGCTTTGGCTTTGTGAGCCTGGTGTTTGACCAAAAGGTGCAGTATTTAGTTAATGGAAGAGGTAATTAATTAGTGTGCTTTTCCCCTGGTGGATTGCAGGAGTGCAGGTGTCACGTGGTGGTTATGATTGGGAAGTTCCCCAGTGAAGCTTCTGTGCCACCCACCCAATCTCTGTTCTCTGGAAAAGAGGGTTTTTCAGGGAGCATTTGGAAGCTTTCTGCCCCTCTGTAGGCAGAGTGGTGGGAGAGGGGAGCACTGTAAGCAGGGTTATATACAGCCCCATACCGGGAGATATGGAGCTGCTGGCTCTCAAGAGACCTCACAGCACTCACTATTCCCAGGGCTGGCGTCCTCAGCTCGATCTAACAAGATGAATTTAAAAATATCAGCACTGAAAGGGAAGCATTTTGAATAAAGTAATCTGCACACACGTGCACAAACACGTTGGAGCTAGCCAAGCCTGCAGCCAGGGGTTATAAAAATCCTATTTATTTAAATGACTTTGAATAGCGTTCACCTAGTCCCTGAGATTTCAGTTTAAAAAGAAATCATTTTGGTTGTGTTTCTGCACCTCAGCTCCTCCCGTAAAAGGTCACCTTTCTCCAAACGTGCCTTCAGATTGGGAGGCCTCGTTATGGTTTTTCTTTTAAAGTTTTGGTTGTTGGTTAAAGCCCTTGCTGTACCCAAAGTGTTGGGTTGTTCCTTCTGGAAGGAAATCACATATCCTTTTACATCTAATAAGGGATGAAATTTTGCTCGCTGAAGCAACTGGTAGTTTTATAATGTCTGCTGACTGAACTACCCCTGCAACTTGGAGAAGCCTGAACCCAACAGCTCCTTAAGCAATTTTCAATTTTTCTTTTTCTCCCGTGAAATTTTAATGCTCCATCATGGCATGAATTCATAGTGGGTGCAAGTGTTTTTCAGATCTGCTGGATGTTAATTTGCCAGAAGCATGAATCTCGTGTGTGCTTAGCAGGGACTTCTCAGAAGCAAAAGGAGCCAGCCTTCACCTTGACTTCAGGAAACCTCCCAGTAAAGGTTTCTCCTGTTTCCTTAAATAAACATCTCCAGCTCCATCCTCCAGAGGTATCTCAGAGTGCCCCTCTGGGGCTCTCAGAAACAAAAAGGACTCTTGTCTGATAGCACTCTTAAGAGGCAATGATTTTTCTTACCCCTCTCTTAACTGGCAGGTAATCGACCATCATCTGGCTCGATACAAGGCTTTGTTTTTTATTTGCTTATTGTTTTAGTTGAGCTAAATGCCTCCTCTGCTTTCCCACTGCCTCTGATCTCTGCTGGAGAGAACAAATCTTAGCAGCCTGGAACATCACACATTTCCCTGATGGCTTTCGTCTCCCATATGCTCTGGTTCAGTAACAGTTTTGGCTGATCACTGTGACAGCAAAACACCTTTTTTATTTAAGCTACAGCTTTCTAGAAATATGTCTTTGGGCTTAATCAACATAACCTTCAGTGGTTCTTTGAAACCCAGGATCTAAAAGCCATGAATGTCAGAAACACTTTATGGCTTGTGGGAGTCCTTAGTGCTTCTGACAGATAAAAGTGGAGGAGGAGGCCATCAAAAAATGCACCACATCCAGGCTGGAATGGGATCTTGCTGGTGGCTGACAGTTGTGGCCCTACTTTGGAAAGGAAAGGCTACTGAAAGGAAAATGTATGACTAAAAGATGGGATCTGCTCTGCAAGACGTCCGTGTGTGCCAGGCTTGGGCACCCTTTACTGGCAGAAACAGTCCTCTGCCAAAAGGTCTTTTGGACGTCAGAGCTGTTGGTTTATTATTAGGACAGTACTGTTGTTGTTATTTTTAAGAAAGAGAGGATAAAATAAGAATAAATTACAGTAAAATGTCAGCAACTGCTGAAAATAGAGGAGTAGCAACAGTGTGTCTCTGGCATTTTTGCAGCCAGGCAAGCACACGCAGCAGGAATAGTGCCAGTGTGCAATTTCCATCAGCTCCAATTACTACCTTGGCCTGATTTTAAATATTTAAAGTTTCATGTTTAATTTTGGATGATGTTGAATAACAAGAATCAAAATATGGAAATTCACTAAGGAGTATTGGTCGTAGCAAGTGGGTATCAATAATGTACGCCGTGTGGGACTGAATGGCCCTGGTCCTCTAAGACTTTTCCATTTCTCTTGTGTTCCCTGTCTAAACGTGATTTATTAAACAATCCTCTGAAGGGATTGTCGTTCTCCACTATCTTTTATTATTGGTGGGAGCCAATTTGAGGCTCACTCTGTTGTGCAAGGGACCGTTTCCCTCGTGTGATTGATGAGCCAGATGGGAAGTGATTAGACTTTTACAAGCCCATGCTGCTTGGAACAATATTACCAGGAGGAAAAAAAAAAAAAAAAAGCTGTTGTTCAAATTTCAGATTCATAGCCTATTATTGTTTCTGAGGTTCTCCTTCCTCCTCTTCCATGTCTCCTCATTTTTCTGGCTTGCTTTGCACGATCAGGAGAGTGTGTGGAAGAGCGGCCGGTGGAGGGAACCGCAGGAGGCAAAGCTGCCAGCTGTTGTGGGCAGCCATGCTTTTTTTCCTTTATTGTTGTTATTTTTATGAAGACTGATTGTGATTTGTTCCTGATATGCTTCCCCAGAGGTTTGCCACCTTCAAAGAGAGGCAATAAACCAGGCAGGCTGTGGAACAAGGCTGGTGGGAGGAACAGGAGGACAGGTAGGACGAACGTGCTGCATCCCCAAGTGCAAGGGGGGGCAAACCACAATCCTTTATATCAGCATGAAACCTTTTGCCCTCTGTCAAACAGCATGGGCTGGATCACTCTATGGTGCAATGATGGCCGAGCAGACACTTCTCCCAGGGATCCCAGCAAACCTCATATCTGACTGTCTTAGCAAGCAGCTTTGCTCCTGTCTGTGTTGGAGTCCGGGTGGCCCCAGCTTGTTCTGTCTTTCACCCTAGGCACCCATTCCCCTTTAGTTTGGTTGTTTCAATGGTTGTTTCATCCTAAGACTTCTGCTCCTTCTTAGTGCCTGGCAGCGTTTCATCCTTGGAATGTAAGGTGGTGCGTAACCATCTTTGCCCCTAAGATTCCTAAATCAATTCCTCATGTTTTCATTCAGGGATTTTTAACTTATTTTTCTTTTTCAAAGTCTCTCTTGGGAGATCTCTAAAACTTTCCCACTGGAGCAATGGCAAATTGCAGCCAGACAGCTGAAACACAGGCATGGTACAGCAGCCAGGTATTGCAGTGAATGGGAAAGCCCATTCCCCTGGTACAAGTTAAATGGATTATTCAAATTTAGCTTTAGAAATGCACTCTTTAGGCATGCACCAGAGCCTCGGGGAGCTGTTCCCTGTCCCCTGAAAGTTATCACTGAGGTGATACCCAGCCCAGAACCTTTGGGGAAAATAAGGCTGGAGAGATGAGCTTGAGCACTGCTGCTCACGGCTTCTTGGCTTCTCAGTGGTGGGATTTCATCTTGGTCAGCTGGAGTGGAGCTTGGGGTCTGGCTGCTGTTTTGGTGGCACTGAAAGCATGTTTCATGAGTATTGCCCTGCTGTCAATGATAAAGCTTCAGCAATAGGGAAAAAGAAGGTTATGGGTGATGTTTTATGAAACCTAATAGTAGATCCCAGCAGCTGGATGAGGGAGGTGGGAGAGGAGGATTTGTGACCAAGAGAAGCAAACTGCTGCAAAAGTCAGAGCTGTAGAAATATTTGATGCTTCAGTTGAACTGTGAAAGAATTAGAAAAGTCAATTGGGGTTGCCCCAAGTGAGAAATCCTTTTATTTTACTCATTGAACCAAAAATACTGCTAAGCGTTTCTTCGCAACAGTTGAATTTTTTTGTTCATCTCTCAGTTCTTAATTTGTTTTAAATAATGTGTTCTAGCAAACTTTGAAGCAATAAGCACCTTTATTTTTCAAGTGCATTTTTCCTTCCCCTTCCCAGGCAGAACTATTTGCCACACTCAAGATTAATATGCAGTTTACTTTGGTCAACCAAAAATTGATTTCCCCCCTCATGCTGATACATTTATTCTTTGAAAAATTTCTCCAAGCTAATAAGGATGGATTTTTCCATGGCATTTTATCAAATCTGCCTTCTCTTTGCTGGGTTAAAATTTGATGGAAACAAGTTATTCATAAAAATGCAGGTCAGATTTTGTTGTAGTGAAAGAGTTCTCGCCTCCATAAGAAATGAAACAAAATGAAGTTCACAGAAGTTGTAACAAAATTTTTAAGTGTGTGCATCATTTAACTTCATAGAAATTATTGTAAATGGTGCTGTGTTACATTGTTTAATTATGTACAATTAGCCCAGGAACTGCTCAGTCCCTGCTAGAGCTTTTCTCTTGGATTTACAGCAGTTCATGATTTTTCCCATAATTGTCACGGAAGCAGTAATTGAGCTGGATCTGATCTCCCACATTGACTGGCTTTATCCATAGAAGTATAATTCATATATGTACAAGTAGTTGTCTTTGCCATTTCTAACGGGAGCCTGGAGCAGGTATACAAGAGATGGCAGAATTTATAGTCTGCTAAGGCATTTTTCATCAAGAGTCCTCTGTGAAAACTGATTGGAGCATGTAAAGCAGGAACAAGATAGTTCTGGTAAGTCTTGGAAGTGCTGGTCTTATGGCCCATGGACTGGTGATGCCCTGGGCAGTGGGATTAGGGTTTGTCTGCAAACATACATATAGGCATTGGGAATCCTTCTCCAGAAGATTCCAGAGAAGAATCCAGTCCTTGCAAAGACTGCTCTGGTGGATGCAAAGATTTTGCCTTGCTAAGCATTTCAGTGCGTTTGGGGGTTTCTTCATATTGATCTGCTAAACCCGCTCAATAATGCGATAAATAATTTATTTGCTGACACTTTGCCCAGCCTGCTCTCTATGCACCTCAAGGAGATGTGCTGTGAGAGCTGTCTGTGAGCTCTGCAGGCAGGGAGGGCAGTCAGAGACAAACACAGAGTTCAGCTGAAGCCTCTCCTGTGAGCTCGGCTGCCTCAGGCACGTGCCAGGGAGAGCAGGAGGGATCTGCTGCAGAGCCTGGGAAGGCTTTGGGTGTTGGGGAAACTTGGGTGAGAGGTGCTGTGTGGGGTTACCAGCTCCTGCCTAGGCACAGCTGTGTTGGACCTTGAGCCAGATGGGTTTTAGCAAAGGCCAAACCACTTGAAGCCTTTCTCTGCCCACCTGTGAACACAGACTTGGTGCAGCTTAATGTTCACATGCCATACTCAGGGAGGGTAAAAGGAGTGACTGCCTTGTGTCTCTGGACCAGAACATCTCTTTGCCTCAGCTGCTTTATGCACTCTCCACCTTGCTCCTAAACCATCAGGCATTGCCCCAGATGGAGCAGCAGCATCACAACTCAGGTTGGCAGGTACCTGTGGATGGGCTGGAGCTGTCTCAGCAAACACTGAGCCATGTGCAAGTTTATTCAAAACTGTTTCCATCAACGGAGGAGTACATTATTTATGATTCCATTTTCTTCTCTGTTTGGAGAGCATTTATCAAATCAATCAGAGAATTAATTAGGTCATTATTATTTTTTCATTATTTGCCTAAGCCTTGGTGTATTTACGCCACACAAATAGAAAGGCTGCCAGTAAATGGGATCAGGAGCTTGGAATAACTGTTTTCTTCCCCATACTTCAGGGGAGGAGTCTGAGAGTGCCTCTGCACTACGACAGCTGGCAATGAAGTTGTGATATAGAAGAAGTGTTGGGATGCTGTCAAGTGTCATTTTTCATCTGTGTCCTGAACAAGATGGGCTCTGTTATGTGCTGTTGGATGGGCAGAGTCATTTTGGGCCCCATTTCACATCTGAGGCACCAAGAAGTTATGAATCAACACACATGAAAGGCTCCAAGCAGCTGTGACCCCTCAGCTTAACCCTTTTGCACCTGCATCTTTGTTAGTGTCCCCTCCCACATCTGGTATCACCTCCACCATCTTCTGGGTGTGGTTGGAGCTTCCCAGAGCAATGCCAGCCTATTTACATTCCTCTGGTCTTTCCTCAGAAACAGGTTTTTATTCAGACCAACTCATTTTTTGCCCAGATGAGGCCAGCAGTGGGTGGCCTGGCTGGCTACCAGGCTAGGGCCCTCAGAGTAGTGGGGACAGTGCTATTCCTGGCACCACGTTTGCCATGGTGGCTGCACCTACAGGCTCTCAAACTCCACCTCAGCACGTGGGTTCTGTAGCTTGGGATTTGCTGCTCCCTGACCTGCATGACAGGGAGAACGTGTTCCTGCAGGGAGATGTTACCTCAGGTGCACAGGGAGCTCCCTGGTGAAGGGGGCCACCAAAATGGTGCTTCCCATTTCCCAGTGCGTGGGAGCTCCTGGCCCAGGTGCTGTGGGTGGACGGGAGCAGGTGAGGACAAGGGATGTGGGGGAATTATGGCAGCACTGTGCCAGGTTGCTTTAAAGTGCTGGACAAAACCCAGCAGTTCTAGATGTGTTTCAAGAGCATCCCAAGGTGAGCAGCCAGGATGACTGGGTATTTTCTGAGACCAAAGCAGGATAAGGGGATTGTTGGGAATTTGATACTGCAAGACTCCTGTACCCCATCTCATCTACTCCATGGGGCTTATTTTCAAGTAACTGTTGGGTTTTGTCCTTACAGCTGCTTGGAGTGTTAATGAAAAAGCTTTGCAGTGCAGTTTTCCTCCAGGTGACCCAGCTATTCTGGAAAGCACTAAGGGCCACTGAACAAAAGTGTATAATGTATAATTAATGCAATAATTGTATAATTTCATTCCCCTTTTCATCAAACTTGCTGTACACAGTGCATGTATTAAATATGACTACAGTGCTGTTTCCCAAGACAACTGCTGAAGATGAGTTAGGAAGTTCTCAATAGGCTATTCCATTTAAACATTTTCTTTGCAAAATAAATACAGGCTGTCTTGTGAATAAGAATGAGATTAGCTGAAGTCATTAATTAGTATGACTTTTTAAAAGGAAGCTGTAAATGGAATAATTTACCACATACAGCATCTTAATTTTCTTCACTGTGAAATATTTTTCTTTTTTTACTATTTACCCTCTGTTGCTGTTAAAATGTTGCTGTTCAAGGCCTTTCATAAGTTCTGAACTTCATCTTTGGTGGGTACCCCTTGGTTTTTTAGCTTGTGTCTTTTTCACTCAGTCATCCTGCTCCTAGGTTTTGGGCAGAGGGAATGTGATAACTGTGACTGAACCATCTTTGCCTCCCTCAGACCTTGTCCCTTTGGAAGTTTCCTGTCACCAGAGGGTTCAGCTTGGTCCCCAGAGCTCGGTGCCCAAGACAGTGAGATTTGACTGCAGTTATCTAATGGATCAGAAAAAGAGATTGCAGGGCTGGAGGGCTCTGAAGGAAGGAGAGCTCGGTATTGCCACGATTGCCTCTTGGCACGTGAGCATCGTGTAACCTGGCAGTGACCTGGGGACCTGAAATCCTGAAAAGGGACAGAGAGGATGTGTCCCTAACTTTGCATTAGCGTGTTCACCTCATGTTTTGTTTGTTCTCATAAAAAATGTTTCATCATTTCATGTAGTTCAATTTGGAAACAGTTAAGATGCATGTTGTAGGGAGATCAAAAAGATCCTTTTCATTGGGTGGAAAGGGTTAAAGTGAAGTTTGAAAATAAAACTTTTGAGAGGTTGTTTCATAAAGAAATTCAGAAAGATGAAATTAAGATGATTTAGTCTCAGAGCTTTTCCCTAAAGCTTGGAGCAATTTGTTTAAACATTGATTTTAAGATTTATTTTCCTACTTTTTTTTTTTTCCAGTGGTGTGATTTTCATTCCTTGTCTGGTGTGCCTGTTAATTTTGCACGTTATCACAAGCCTAATTCTTCTCTGTTTCAAATGAATATCATATAAATTAATTGCCATATGATTACCATGTAATTACATTGTGACTCATGACAGTTTAGACAAAGTATCATAGCTGCATTTTAAGAAGTGATAAATGTTTGACTAATGTGTCAGAAAAATGTAAATATATTGTGATTATTGTGGCACGGTTAAACACATTAATTCTCTCCCTAGTTTCTGCAAGCTGTCAGTCATGCTGTGGCAAAGAGCAGTCAATCCAACTTCCTAAATTTATCTGTGTTTAGGCAACATTTAGCATTTGGGAAGATTTTTGCACCAAAGGCCACGGAGGAGGGAGGTGGCCTGAGTGGCACTGCAGGATCATGCATGACACTCTGGAGACACCTGTATTTTCCAAGTCAGCTGCTTATTAGATAAATTTATCAAGCTCTATCTTTAGTTGAAAATTAGGAGCTTTTTTTGTCCTAGTAACTAAGTTGCTATTCAGTAAGGGTCAGTGTAAATGGGGAAACCCTTTTACCAGCTGCTGTGAGGTGTCAGGCAGGCTCCTATTGATGGCAAAACCATGTTTAGCATCGAGTTCCTTAAAATAGTGTCTTTAGTTTAAATGGGTCTGAGGTCTTTAAAGGTATTAGGAAACTGAGCAGCCAGCCTGAGGAAGCTACTGGAAGCCAGATAGTGGCTGTTTGCTCTCAGTTATGAATACCATCACCAGTGATCTGGCCTTATCACTTAGAATGAGGTGTCCCAAGCAGGACAGCAAGATTACAAAAGAGCACATCGCTGTTTTTCAGCTTTCTTTCGTGCCTGGCTGTCAGCACCACACAGAAAGCTCAGGGTTACCCAGACCCCCAGCAACACAGAGAGCTTCTGGGCTGCTGCAGGGATTTGGGCTGGCAGCTCACAAGTGCTTGTCTTGTCCTCTTCTGCTGCTCTGCCCCTGCTCCTGCCTTCCCAGCATGTCCCTCTGTTACTTGAGGCACTTCCCAAGGCTGTGGAAGGGCTTCACGAGCAATTCCAGAGTGGGACAGATCTGATCATAGATCATAGATCAGATCTGATCATAGATCTGATCTGATCATAGCCCCCCACCTTCCCCTCCCCACACCCTGCCTTGTTACTGTGCCCTAGGGGTCTGGGTTTGTCTGGATTAGTGGTGTAGTTGCTGATGTTTTGCCAACGAAATTAAGCAGCCATCAGTAGAAGTGATTAATTGAAGTGAACCAACAGGACTATGTCCTCTGCTCATTTAAGGTCCTGCTGGAAGTCGACTAGTAGCAGTTGCCAGCAAATGAATAGGCAAATCTCTTTAAAACAATGTGAGCTGTGACGTTGGTGAGGAGAGGAAGGGCCAGGGAAGTATTTCTAGTGGATTTACAAACTGGAAATTATCAGCCCTGTGGCTTAGAATCCCCTTCCTTGATGCTGAGTGACAACTGAGTCACTCATCCATCTCGGATGGGCTCTGAAAGGCAGGGACTCCGGCTAGCAGGGCTGCAGGGAGCTACTGAGGATGTGGGCATTTCCCAGGCACCTCTTTACAGCCATCCAGCTGGAAAACAGTGTCCCAATGCCCTATAAACACACCTCTGGAGAAATTGTTTCTAGTCTGCAGAATCAGTAAAAATGAAATAAAGTTGCCCTAATTCTGGGAAGGGTGAACTTCAAAAGCCTGCACAGAGCTTGGTTAAGTTTTAACAGTGTTGATTGAACATAGGGAATTTCTTTCCTCTTCTTCCTTCCTCTCCTTTATGAGCTGAGAAAAGTGGGGAAGAAAATAAATTGAAGGACTTGGTTAATGCAATGTGTGACATTAGAAATTACCTTAATAATGAAATGCATGATTATACCAATTAGAGAAGTAGGATGGAAATGCTGTGTGTGTAGGTAGTGCATGCCTAGCATACACAGCCCCTAAAAACAGAGCTGATAACCATCAGGGAGGCAAGAAAATCACTGTGTGTTTCCTCTGCTCCAGACCTCTGGTTTGATGGTCTTTGCTGTGGCCAGGTCACCTCTGTCCTTCTGACTTCAATTATTTTTTCTTTATACCTTTGAGAAAAGACGTTGCTATTTCAGTGAGCAGAGTGAAAATGAACATTTTCTAACAATTGCCAGTCTTTCCTACTAAATCTAAAAGTGGTGTATAACTTTGGGAAGGCCTAGCCCATATGCTGTGATTGATGCCATGGATGTATGACCACAGCCATACGTGCTTGAGCTATGTACAGCAATAGTTTGCTTGAAAATGGGAATATTCCCATGTTTGTAGAGTGTGTACATATGAATCCTATGGGATAGCAGCTTGTCCCATCCCTCTAGGATCACCCATTTCAGCAAATCTCTCCCCCAAAAAACAAATCCTAAGGATTTTGTGTCTTTGCAAACTGAAAACTGTTGTTTTTTTTTTTTTTTTTGTTTTGTTTTCTCTGAGGGGCCGAAAAGTAAACCCATTATTTTCCAGCCAGGTCTTTTCACATTACCCTGTATGAACACAGCAGCACTAATGCTGCGGTGAATGATGTTGAAATACAAGAAAAAGCTGTAAAAGTTAATTCAGTGAGGAGTGCTGGATAGATTTTTTAAACATTGTTATTAGCATGCACAATATGAAAACCACCTACTTCTCACTATTGGAAAGACTACAGGTGTCTGACTGAGGAGGAAAATCAAAATCTGGGGCCATTTTCCACATATCCCTTTGTATAAAATCTGAGTGTTCAGGGTATACACCTAAGCATTTTTTACAGTGTACCTTGAGATACATGTTTCTGGCCTGCCTCCTCTCAATATTACTTTTTTTCTTACCTGGTAGTCCCAGTTTCTGTGCAAATTTTGTTACTCTTCTCACGGTATGGGTGAGCTGAGAGTCAGAGCAAAGCTTTGCTTGCAGAGCTCTTTGTCCCCAGGCAAGGAGGAGCACCGTTTTTGTTAGAAGCCCCACGCTGGTGGCAGAGGCAACATTTCTGCTGTTTTTCTCTGGGAAATAGTGTAGCACTTGGGATTCTTCCTGTTGCCTTGTGCTATAGGCCACTGTCAGTTCTCTGTTTTCTGCTGCTGCAGTTTCAATCACAGGCATGTGCTGGTTTGTTCTCCTTGAAGGCTGTTCTGCAGATAGCTGGGGCTTAAGCATAAACAGGCATAAGCAAAGATGCTGTGTTTAGTTATAGGATATTTAAGGACCTCATTTCAGATTGAGGATGATGAATGAAAGAAGGGTTACAGAATAGAATAGGTGTGGGAGTCTGCTTATCCACAGGAAAATACTCGACACAGTAGAAAAATAGGGAATTAAAAGTAATTTGCCTACCTTGAGTACTGTACTTTCTGTATGAGAGCTATGAATTGTTTAAATAGAGGGAATTAAAATTATACTGCCTTTTGGCACAATAGGACTTAGTCTAATTTTATCAATTAGAGTATAAACTTGTCAGGAGGAATGCTGATAAGGGGCACTTGGGCTGGGGTGTGACCAGACGAGTTCAAAGAGCTGTCAAGTTCCTGGCTATTGGCTTTATTAAGTGGGATGTTTTGCTTAAAACATTGCCCAGAGGCTTCCAGGTTTAAGGTAAGTCTTGTCCTGTGCATGCAGCTCTGGGAGTCCACACACACTTAACTGACTTCAGGAGCTCTGGGTACGAATTCAAGTCTGGCAATGGCAGCCAGAAAAAGGTGACCCCGCTGTTCTAGTGTCCCTCTCAAGTCTGCAGCAAGGTGCAGTGCAATTCCTGCAGCACAGTTCTTTTTTGTCTCTGGACCTCTGTTTTCCCCTTTGCGTGGACAATGCCAGCTGCACACTACAGTGAATCCTCATATTGCTGCCCTTCCTGATCTTCCATTGCCCAGACTTCTGTCTAGCAATACTTCTGTCCAAGAGAAGAGGTGGATTTTGAAGACAGGCATTTTCAATGCTTATTTCCCAGATACAATTGTTCATATGGGAACTGCTGAGGATTTAGGCAGCCTTGTTACAGTGGCTTTGCTGTGCCCTGGCTTAAAACCTGCCCACCCCCAGCTGCCTGTGCCCAGAGCAGAGACCCCTCGGGCTCAGGATGTGGCTGCTCTTGTGTTGGTGACTGTCATGGGGTGACCCTGGCTGGGCCCCAGGCACCCACCAAAGCCACTCTCTCACTCCCCTCTGCAGGTGGACAGGGGAGACAAAATAGAACATAGAGTTCCTAATTTGAGGTAAGGGCCAGGAGAGATCACTCACCAAACACCATCACAGGCAAAGCACGCTTGAGTTAGAGATATGAATTGAATTTTTTACTAACACAGTCACAACAGGATAATGAGAAGTAAAATAAAACCTTAAAAACGCCTTTCCCCCACCGGTCCCTCCTTTCAGCTCTACCTCCTACCCCAGTGGTGCAGGGAGATGGGAATGGGGATTCTGGTCAGTTTATTAGCCATGGTTTCTCCCGCTGCTCAGGCAGAGGAGGTGTTCCCCTGCTCTACCATGGGGCTCCTCCCACAGGAGACAGTTCTCTGTGAACTTCTCCACCATGAGTCCATCTCACATG
>VYXF01012893.1:191023-219409 GCA_013397295.1 Polioptila caerulea | reverse complement strand
TGGATCCCCAGGGGCTGTGGGTGATCTCTGCATCCCCTGGATCCCCATGGCTGCAGGGCACAGCTGCTTCCCCTCGGTCTCACCAGGGCCTGCAGAGGAATCTCGGCTCTGGCCCCTGGAGCAGCTCCTGCCCCTCCTTCTCCACTGGCCTTGGTGTCTGCAGAGTTGTTCTTCTCACACATTCTCACTCCACTCTCCTCTGTCCGTAATTACAACTGCGCCATGACATTTTTTCTTTCCTCTGAAATCTGTAATCCCGGAGGCATCACCACTTTGTAACTGGCCCAGCTCTGGCCAGCGGCCCATCCATCTTCAGAGCCACCGGGGACTGGCCCTGCCAGACATGAGGGCAGCTTCCAGCAGCTCCTCACAGGAGCCACCCTGCCACCGAAGCTTGGCCATGGAGCCCAAAGCAGTGTTTGGTGTCAGTGCAAGCCCAGCTCTGCTGGCAGCTGAGGCCAAGCGCCGTGTCTGGGCCGTGAGGGCGGCTCTGGCACCTCCTGCCCACGCTCTGCTGCAGGGCCGAGGCGCAGACGGGCCGGCTGCACACGTCCAAAGGCTCCAACCAGTGCAGCGAGGCTTGCAAGGGACCATCTGTCACTGCCCAGAGCCCTTTCCTTCCCTCTGAAGGCAGGAGGGATTTAAAAAATCAGAGGAGGTAATTGCTTTAGTTTCTCCTCCAAGCTTCTCCCAGCAGTCGCTGCTCAGCCCAGCCGTGCTGGCCCTGCATGAGGCCTGGCTTTCTCCAGTGATGGGGGCTCTTGTCTCGTATTTCTGCTCCTTCCTCTGTTTCTCTGGGGTCTTTGAATTCCCACACCTGTTCCCCCCACACACTCAGGACGTGGCCATGCCTCTTGTTCCCGTGGCATCTGCCACGCTGCAGTCGCTGGCCCAGTTGCTTTTCCCATTTATCCCAAAGGAGGGGCAACATTTGTCCCCATTGGTTTTAGCATAGTCAGGAAAATTAATCCACAAACACCAGAGGTTTATGTCCAAAAAGGAGACAGAGACGTCCCTTTGCTTTATTCAAACAAAGGGAGAGGCCATGGGGCATTTCCCCTGGGATCTCTCCAATTTTTGGAGGACACAGCCTCCCTTTTATCCCAATTTCCCGGCCAATTTCCCTCTCTTTTTCCCTACTGGCTGAGGTTCTTGAGAGCTAGAGACTTCCCAGAATGCCTGCTACCTAAGATTCCCCTCTAATGTATAACCCTCCCATTCAATTTTTAATTCTTATGGAATTTATGGTTTCTCCCCATTGTTTCTTTCACCTTTCAATATCCAATTTCATTTAAACCTACAGTTTGTTCATAAGGCAAATACCTTTTTCCATTCACCAATCAGGGGAATCTTTCCCGTCGTTTCCTTTGTCTCTCAGTGCTGGTTTTATCTACCAGCAGACCCACAGCTTGTTTGGAAAGACAAATCCCTCATTCCTCTCAGCATTTATTGTCTCCTGGCCTCCTGTGGGCCCTGCAGCAGGAGCTGGAAGCTCTGGTGTTGGACAAGGTGTGCTGCCATGTGCTGAATGGTGGGGATGGAAAGAACTGCTCACCAGCTGCCTCTACCTCCAGCTCTGTGCAGCCTCACAGACTGAGAGGGCCATGAATTCCTTTGCCTCAGAAAACAGCAATGTCTGGCACGCTGGTGAGGGCTTGATCTGACAGAAGTCGTGCTGGAGGTGACTGTCAAGATGGTCAACATTTTTTCTGTTTGTTTTTTTTTCTGTAAATAATGAGATTTCTGCTCAATAAGACTACAGAGATATCGATGTGCTGTGACAAAACTTCCCTTTGCATGGCAGGAGTGAGGAATCCCCCCCATTTCCCATGTTGGTTATTGGAAGGAATTGTGCACAAAGAAGTAAGCAGGGTCACTGTTGGCAGTTTAACTGACTTTACTCCTCAGTTACTGCTTTACAATTAGAGGTAGAAGCCATTCCAACATGACTTCTGTTTTTTTGTCTCAGGACAGACCATATGAATATGTACATGTCATCCTTGAGAACTCTAACTTATTTAATCTTGGAATGATTAATGACAATCGCCCATGGAAAAGAAATGGTGACATAACCAAGAAACCAAATTAGCAGCTACAGTCCTTCCAGCTAAAGGAAGGAGTCATAGCCAGGACATAAAAGGAGGAAGAATTGGCACAAGGATGCCTGCCATGTTGCCAGTTTTCACATCTGGTGTAATTGCCAGCTAATGCAGGTGAATCAGAGCAGGTGCAGGTATTGTATCCAGGGTAAAACCCACAAAGAGACAAATGCTTACTATTCTATCAGGATTCTTTTAGTAAGAATCACAAGAATTTTTTCCTAATTGTTTTTCCTAATATGTTCCCTAATTTTATTGGGTGTCTAACAACCTCAGTCCCCAAAACTAGTCATATTAACTCCATATGATCTAAATACTTTCTAGAACCACAAGAAAATGCACATCCTGATTTTTTGGGGATGTATTACAAGCCATGCCCTAATACTGGGCAGACAAATTCTGTCCAAACAGAATGATTCCTGGAATTCCAGTAAATACCTTTAGGTGCTGGAGGCTTGATCTGCTGCCAATATAGTTTAGCTGAGCTTGACTGATGCTGTGCAAGGTTTTATGTGCTAAGCAGCTGGTTTCTTGGTGTTGGCATCCCTCAAACACAGCCTTCAGTGTGATTTCAGAGGGAACAGAGGCCCTGTGCTTCTGTGAGTATCGACAGTCTGCGCCCAAGTTTTTCCTAAGTGTTGTGTCAAAGGGTTAAGTAAATACAGAGGCACATTTAATCTTGCAACCTGTGTATTTGAAGAGATCATCCTTGAAACTACCACCAAGTTCACCAGGAGCAAAATCCACAGCTTTGTGAAATTCAGTGGAAAATTGGCTTCAAGGAGCATTAACTCAGGTTCTCAGTGAATGTCTTTCTTCTTGATTAAGAGAGAGGGGAAAAAGAAGGAAAAAGAGCACCTTTAGATGCTAAAGTCACTTTTTTACTTTCCCTACAAGTTTGAATTTGTTCACTACCTGGACTATTTTACTATTTTATTTGTTGATACTGAGACAGAACTAGGTTTAGGCTTAATTCTAAGCTCCAGATGGTTTTTAGAAGGCAATCACATTTACAGTCCTGAGATTTGTGCATGGCTGTTTCCCCTTCCATGCATTAAACCCCTCTCACTCAGATATGGAAATCCTGTGGAATTTCAGAGTTTCTGTGAAGGAAGAGATCTTTTTCTGCAAAGCCTTTAGCATGATTTCTGTGGGAGATGGCAGTGTGCTTTCCCCCAGCACCCAGGGATGCATGAAGGGGTCACGGCCAGCTCTGACTTGGCCATGGGGGCTTTGGAGAGGGGCATTTTTCATCCAGCCCTCCAAGATCCAGTGGGGCCACAGTTCTCCCAATCTGCCAGCGGGGCTGAGAGCCCCAGAATATCAGGCATTGTGTGGGGAACCCAAATGGCAGCTCAGCTGAGGGTTGGAAGTGATAAGTGGTGCTTTTCAATCATTCAGCTTGTTTCATCAAATCATTTGGAATTAGGTGACCTTAAGAGGAGAATTCTTGCTGCTCTGGGTCCGTTCAGTGTTGAAGAATTGTGGGAAAACACAAAGGACCCTCTGGTTCCCCTCCTTAGAGCCCAAAGCCCCTGCATGGGTGTCTGCTATATCCTCCTCCCACCATGGTGTGGGAAAGACAGACTCTGCAGCTCCCTTTATGCTCTGGATTGGACTTACTTGATAATTTTATTTTAGGCTCCATAGTATGGCCATGTGTTGTTTTGTAGGAGCAGAACTGTGTCATCCAGCTGGTGGCTTTTTGTTTTGCTTTTTCTTTGCAAAGGCAAGCTTTAAACTCAGCTTTTACAGCAATGCAGAAGCATCAGCAAAGTGCACCAAAGCAGGATTTGCCCTTCCCATGCCCTGTTCCTGTAAACCACACTGCTAAGGTGTGCAAACCCTGTTTTTCATTAAGAACTAGAAAAATCTATCTTGTTTTAGCAAAAAAGTATGCAGGTTTAGGCTACCAAAACCTTACAGAGTGTGGGTACCAGTGAAGGAGAAGAGCATGAGTAAACACTTGTTCCATCATTTCTTTGCATACTTGGTTTTCAGCTCGCTTGTGTTAAGCTTTTCAGCTTTTGCATCTGCTATGTCATTTTGCTTTCATTTTTAAAGTGTTCTGTGTACATCTAAACCCACGTGAGGATGATCTGTTTTCTCCTTTTTGATTCTTTCCAAGGCAATAAGACATCTGGCTGCTCCTAGTGTGAACTATCAAGTCTCATTCTTTTAACCCCCCTCATCACTTTATTTGTAAAGTGCTCACCCGCTGAGATACCAGGGGCCATGTGCAAACAGTTTGAAACAACACTGGGAAATAAATGGCATGGGCAAAAATGATGGGATGCTGTTTAAAGTGGAAAAGCTGTGAGTGCTGAAAAAGGCATGTTGGGGAGTGGGGGAGAGAGGTCAGATCAGTCCAGCATTGCTGCAAAGCCCAACGCTGACCCCTCTTCCAAAAATCAAGTGTAAAGTTCAGCTCTTCCTCCCTGGGTGGTCACCCCAGCAGGCACTGGGATGTGCCCTTAAATCTTCTTCTGGATTTGGCCAGTGTTGCAGGAAAAGCCACATCCCTGACCATTTGGGAGAGCAGGACCCCAGCATTGCTGGGGTGATGATCACCACACGAGGAGACTGGAAAACTTTCAGAAGCTGAGCTGCCATCCCTGGAATCGTTCAAGGCCAGGCTGGATGGAGCAACCTGGTCTAGTGAAAGGTGTCCCTGCCCAGGGCAGGGGGTGGGGTGAGATGAGCTTTATGGTTCCTTTCAATGCAAACCCTTCTATAATTCCTGTGGAGGCAGCTAGAGGGGAGTCCTTTGCAGGAAGGCCCTGGGTGCCTTGGTGTTCAGCTCCCCCTGTGCCAGTTCCCTGTGCCAGGACAGTCTCTCTGGGAGCTCTGCCAGCAGTGAAATTGTGGTGCTGAAGCCTGGTGGGCTGAGGCACATTTGTTGCTTGTGTGAAATCCTTGGAGGAAGCGTAAGGATCGAGGCTGAGCAGATGAGCTGGCTGGCTTTGTTTGCGTGCCACATCTGCCAAATGGCCTTTTTTTGGGAAGAGCCCTGCCAAAAAAAGGCCCAAAACAACATCATGCTGCCAAGATGTTCAACTTTTCTGTGCTCTCTTCAGCAGATAGAGATATCCAGAAAGACAAAGCGCTGCTGTGATGTTCCTCTTTTCCCTCCTTCAAGCACCAGGCAGCTTCCAGGTGCCCAGATGGCAACATGAGCCTGTGGCTTCTTTGGGACTGGCATGGATGGAGTGACCTGCATGAGCAGGGATGGGGCAGATCAGAGGATGGGAAGGCATCAGCCCCACATGCTTCTTTTCAGCACTGTCTTGTGCTTTTGCAGTACCTCGTGCTTTTGCAGTACCTTTGCAAAGAACCTTGTGGAAAACAAATAGGAGCTTTTACGGGAAATAAGAGGGTAGTAAAACAGATAGCACACCGTTGATCTATATAATTTTAAAGTAACCTAAATGCAGGAGAGTTGCCAGTAGATGAAAAGAAACATCCAGATCTGATCACAGCTTTGAGTGGCTGCAGGAGCTGAGCAGTCTGTCCCTCTGTTCGGGATTAACTCAGTTTATCCTGAGCACTGTGGGAAGCAGCACTAGCATCAAAGAGGATCAACACTGGTTTTCCTGGTGCTTTTCCATCTGACAAAGCCTTCAGACCCTCACACTCCAACCAGAAGTGTTAGGACTAGTGCAGGCAGGAGGTGAGTGAACTCCAGCCCTTCCTGGGAGCAGATTGCTCCCATGGAAATCTGTCCCTGCATTGGGGGGTGAAAAGGTGTGGGGGCAGGACAAAGGCAGGCTTCAGGGGATGGATGCCAAACACCAACAAGGGCATTATTAGTGAGGTGGGTGCAGCTGTTGCAGAGACAGGGAGCCTTCAGCAAAGAGTCAAAGCAAATTCCTCTGTGCCAGCCTTCCATCCTCTGTATGTTTATTCAGATGCCATACATTTTTAGTAATCCTCCCTGGGACAAATTTAGTGAGGTCTTTCAAGGTTTTCTTGGGTAGAGATGAAGGAAGGCACAGCCGTGAGCACTTCAAGGGCAGGTGCCTACAGGAAATGAGAAATGTTGACCAAGTAACAGCTTGAGCCTGAAGTTGAGAAATTTGGCTTTGCTGTGCTAGATGGCAATGAGAAGACTCAGTGGCTAGATCTGAAATTGAGGAATTTAATCAACACAGCAAATTGTGGGTTTGATTTTAAGCACTTGTCTTTATCTTCAAATGGAAATGAAGGGTTTGTGGAGCTAAGAGAGATGGAGAAAAAGCCCTGGGTAAGGGAGGTAGATGTAGAAAGTCAGTGTTGTTTTGGGATAGGCTTCTGGTCAGATGGCTCCAGCAGGCTCTGCTGTACTCTGTTTGTACCAAGGTGCTTTGCTGATATTTCTGTGTCACTAAATCAAAACAACTCTTTGATCACCAAGCGTTGATTGAAGAGCAGCAGCCACGACAGGAAGGTGTGGCTGAAGGGAAGTAACAATCCCAGAATGGAAACCAGTCAGCCCAGTGCCCCCTAAAACGGATGTGTTGGTGTTCCCACTAAGGCAGGGCTGGAGACAGCTCACAGCTGCATCAAAAGGAGTTTAGGTGGGAGGGAGAGGGGGAAGGCTGTACGCAAGTTGCTTGAACTGATTGAAAATCAAATGGACAATTTTCAGCCTCAAAAATCAGGTGAGAGGACAAAGCAAATGAGTCCTACAAGAACAGCTAATAATCAAGATAAATGCTGAAGTCTACACAGCATTGTTGTGTACTGTGCAGAGTTTGTTAGATGTCCTAAATCTAGGAATTTCTGTCTGAATTTCCCGGTGCTGCTATCTAGACTGAGTCAGACTTCTCAAATACAGCGAGCTTATTAGCTATGCTTTCCTTTAAGTTGTTGAAGAAAAAAGTACAAAAGTGCTTGTGATTTTTTAACTGGGTTATAAAATAAATAAATATGAAGATAAAACCGATTTTTAGCCATTTTGTCCCTATTAGAAAAATCTTGTTCTAATGGCTAGGAAGTGTTTTGAAGGAGTAATCAATAATTCATTTTTTTTTACACAAGTATTCTCTAACACTTTCCTGTTCTTGTTAGCTTTTGGAAAACAAACACAGGTTGAACTTGAGGGAAGAGAAGTTTGAAATACTTTAAACAAATTAACTTCTGCTAGAACCTTAACTACCATGCTGTCTCAGAATTTTAAATCAAATCTGTTTGAATAAAGCATATGAGGTCCTTTTTTAAAAACGGAGCATAAAAACCCCAACCTCTGAAGCAGACCAGAGAGAAAGAAGACAATAGTGCTTGGAAAGCAACCTCTTGGCAAAGAAGAACAAGAGCAGTGGAATAATTTAATTGCTCATCAGCTAATTATACGGTATTATAATGTTAATGTGTCTTCATCATGACAATGTAATAGGTATAGATTGAAGCATATGAAAAAGAAAGTGTTGATGCAGTAATTATAACTAAGAGCAGAGCTGTTAGAGTAATTATAGCGCTTCATCAGGTAATTAACGTATTGTTCAACTTGAGATGGAGAACAAAGAGTGAAGAAGTTAAATATTGAAGGACATGCCTTCCCTGCTCCCCGGCTCCCTGCACTTGCCGCAGGAGGTGATACTCCGTATTGATACTGTTATTTTCTTATTTCCTTGGACATCTTTTATTGAGTGGGGGAGCTGTCGGGGTGCTTGCAGCCAAACGGGCTGGCAGCCTGGCAGTGATTATTTTAAGCTGTTTCTCCTGAAGATCCTCTGGACCCTCCTTCCTGCAGAGGCAGTCAGGGTGCAGATGGGTGTCTGGCACTAAAGGGCAGCAGGTGCTGCTGCAGATTGACCTCTGGTCAAAGGCACTTACTCAGCACGGGCAGAACTGGTGCATGGGAGAAATCCTGGAGCAAAACAACCACCTGAAACTGGGACGGGTTTCTCCTGTCTGCCCACATGACTGCAGGGTGCTGCGGGCATCCCTGCTGGGCACGAACAGTGCCCTGCCCTTGTGCTGCTCCTGTGCCCACCTCTCGCTCCTGCTGCCCCAAACCCCTGTGGCCTGGCTCTCACAGCTCCCAGGCTGGGGGTTCTGCTTGTTTGGATCAAATCCAACATGTGCCCCAGCCAGGTCTCCCGTGGGGAGGGTGCTGGGCTGCCCCTGGAACATCCCTGCCCGCAGCCAACAGCATCACTGGGAGGAACCACTTAAGGACTAATCAGGGTTTTCCTGTTGTTCCAAAGAGAGATGTGAGGGCTATCCCACCTGTGCAATTTGAGTTGGGCTGTGGGAAAAACCTGCTCAGGATCAAGGAACAGTGCTTCAGAGGGGGTGATGTATCCAGGTTTGATTTTCCATTTGCTGGCAAAGCAGACCAGGTTGTTTCCAGCTTTGTACTAAGCTAATAAGGAAGCCCTTGTATCTTGGGCAGCAAGTACTTGCAACATAAACATTACTTTTAAATATCCAGCTTTGTGTCTGAAGCTCCTCCCCCAAAAAACCCCAGGAGTTTCTGTCTCCCTCATCCCACAGGAGTGCCCAAAGTCACTGGCCCAATGCTATAAACATGTGTGTTGCTGTTGGACATGCAAAGACACACATGGACACTTGCAGGTGAAGAAGGCATAAAACTTTTTATTACAACATCTGCATCTGTATTCATAGCATTTCCACACAGACCAGGGATTGGAGGAGAAGGCTGACACCTCTCTCATCCTGTTGGTCAAGACAACAGCCCATCAGTTGTTTTTTACTCCAAGAAAAAGTCTGTAAACAACCTCATCTTAACATAAACATGCTTCTAATTTAACACCCATGTGTGAGAAAGAACTACGAACTATGGAAAACATCCAGCTGTAAAGTGCATCAGAAAACTGAAAAATCAGGGACACACATGTGGATGTACTTAACCATGAACATGTACTTCCATTTATGTCTATACTGGTCTGTAAGATCTTATTCCCAGCTTGGTGTGCAGATTTTGTCAGAATCAGTAATTCTTGTCAGGGTATCTCCCAGTGAAGTCTACACCTAAAGCATGGCACCAGCACAGGGTGGGTTTGTTCCCTGTCCTTGGTCCAGCAGGACATCCCAGCCCTGCTGCCTTTTGCCAGCCTGCAATCTGCACACCTCCCTGGAGAGCTAATGATACTGGTGGCAGCATTTTTTTCCATTGTTGGCTGAACTTCCCACCTTCACCTCAGCACAGTTTTCTATCAAAAAACAAACCACCTCACAACTGATTGTCAATGCCAGCAGCATAATTTGTGATGAAATTAGGGCAACAGTGGGATTGGTTTGGTGAGTTCATTTAGTGATGTGCTGATTTGCAGGTCAGTTTGATGCCTTGTGGCAGTTTACTCAAGTTTTGCATCCCCTTGCAAGATCTCAAGGTGCAATGTGTAGTCCTGTATCCAGCCTAAGTGCTCAGAGTGTTTACTCAGAATCAAATTGAATGTTAAAATGTTATTTTAAGGTAAATCATGTCATGAAGCAGGAAGGAGGACGTTGTTCTTCTGGTGAAAGGTGTGGAAACAGATGCTGTATGGTAATAGAAAGGTAGGATCAGTGTAGGAAAATGGGATTTGGATGAAGTGAGCTGCAAGGAGCTTGGCTGCAAAGGCAGCCAGTGCAGAATGCTCAGGATCATGAGCTGAAATCACTGAAGTGCAGTAAAAGAGGGCTGAAAGGAAATTAGATTGCTGGTAGGGAAAGCAAAAAGAAGTATGATGGCTAAAAGGGCAGGGTTAGATAAGGGTGAGCTGAATTCTAGGTTAAAAAAAGATGTCCAGGTATCAGAGAGCAGAAGCTTTGGAGGAACCATATGATCATAAAGGCGAGTGGAATTTCAGGGTGGAGGTTGTTAAATTTACAAGGGGGATTACATGCTGTAATGCCAGCAGGAGCACCTCTCTCCACCTTGATCCTGAGCAACCAAAGTCCATCCTGCATTCAGTGGCTGAGGGTTTTGAGGGGGTGAGAGAGAGGAGCTGGAACTCTTGTGGCTCCAGTGGCCATGCCCTGGGATATGTGGGTGCGTTAAGCTGACTCTGCCTCAGGACTGAAGTAAATAAATGTGATTAAAGTCTCTTGTGTCCTCATCTGGAATGCCATAGTTTAGGACCTCGATTCATTATTATTTAAGAGTGTTACTAAGGTCATGTATTAGCAGTACACAGTGTTTCAGTGCAGCTAACCCAACCTGAGCATTTCAGTCTGCCTGAGTGCAGCTTCAGTTACTTTTCAAAATGAATGAAAAACAGACACCGATGTATTTTGAACACCTCTGGAAAAAAATAGCCTTAAAATACAATTATAATGACATACCTCATATGCAACCAATTGTAGGCAGAATGGAATAAAGCGATGGGATCAAAAAAAGCGCATTTTAATACGCTGTAATATTTTTCTAGATTGAATTTGCCATGTTCTGCAGAAAAAAAACCCTCTTATTGAGCAGAATGATATATTAAATTTGGTTGGCCATTTGCTGTTAGAAGCTGGGGAAGTTTGTTCCTTGGTAAAAAGCACATTTCTCTGTCTTGAAAAGATTTAATTGTATTTCCGTGAGCACCTCTGTCACAGGCATGGAAGATGTATTCTCTCTTAACAAGTCTGACTGTTTGGGCTTCAGTGTGTAATATCTATAGCACTCTGGGAAAGTTCCTTTTCAGTGAAACAGGAGAGCTTAGTCTGATTGTGTGCTAATGATGGATGGACGTCGAGTATCTCCCGCCGGGTTGTGGCTGGCACTGTGCAAATAGCTCAGGGCTTCCTCAGCACCACGGTTCCAGCTCGGGGGGATCTGATCAAAATGGAGCCCCTCAAGAACTGGCACTGCTCCTCTCAGCTGGAGGATCTGCTCTTAGCCTGGGCGTCCCAAAATCCTACCATGGCACAGCCAGTACGAGTGATCCTCTTAATCCACCTGCAGTGCTTCCTCAGGCTTGAGGGGATTCTTTCTGGAGGGTTGAACTTGTTGGTTTTGAAATACTCAGTCAGCTTCTTCACCTCTGCATTTCTGGTTTTGGGCCAAACCTAGCAATTGCAATGTGGGAATGAAAATAGGAGAGGTGTTTGCAGGAAACAGCAGGGGCAGCAGAGGAAAGCTGGTTCTCCAGGGGAAGTCAAAGGTGTGCCATGCAGGCATTAACTCCTTCCCCCCACCCAAAGCTCCCTCTTGGCCCTGATCACTGGCATGGCTCAGTGCCCCAGACCTGGGTGTTGTATTTACACCATTAAAAGATTTGCTTTTATACCTGAGAGTACTCTGCTCATCTCTTCAGCTTTAGGATCCTGACTGGAATCGTTTCCTAAATGCATGAATTCAATGGCACCTTAGACTGACAAGAGACACAGCTACTTGGTCATTGGAATGAATTTTTTAGATAAATTTACCAGGTGTAATTTGGTGGCTTTTGCATCTTTTCATTTTTGGTTATATGCTTAAAGCGGGGCTGAACAGGATTTTGCAATCCACCTCCTCTCCACCACTTAAGTCTCAGGAATATTTTTATAATTTCTCCTCTCTGTTTCAGTGGTCACCCTTTTATTGTCTTCTTTATTTTGGCTTTGTCCTTGCTGGCTGTAACCACCGTGTCCCACGTGGTTCTGGACTGCCTACAAATGGAGTGTGTTGCAGCATCCCTCTGGTATTCACTTGCCCTTTAACCCTCCTAATATTTTGCATTCCATTCTAATGCACTCATATCTGGGGTTCTGGCCGGGGCTGCCCTGTTCAGAAGTACTTGATTTACATTTGCAAAAGGGAATTAAACCCCAGATCAGATACAGGGGCAGATGGGAAGTCCTGCCTCTCCTCTGTAGGTAACCTCGAGGCCTGCCCCATGTCCCCTTGCCCCTTTGCAAAATGTCATCCAGCATCACCATGGCCTAATACTCTTGTCCTCCTCCCCAGCACCATGCACCTTTTTAATTTCTCTTCTTTTCTTGCAAGTCATCCATTCAGATTTCCTGGGAGTGGAAAGGAAAGTTATTGACTGTCTTTTCATGAGCTGTTATGAAGCAGTAAATGGAGGCAAAAGACAAATGCAGCCACATCCAGGGAAAGAAAAATCATAATTAATATCTCACTAGAATAAAGTACCTTTATGAGGGCAAGAGGAGAAATAAAAGGAGAAAGAGATTTAAGCTTGACATATATCAATGTTTTAGCTAGATATATATTCACTGCAGTTGTGAATAATAAGGGAACATAGAGACAGCATAGAAATGAAGCCTTTGAATTAACTCTTTAAGAGTTTCCATCAATTGACAGAGACGAAGATAAATCTTGGGTGTCAAAATCGTGGGAGTCGTGGAGTTGCATTTCCTTGTGGTGGGGATGCTGTGAATACTCAGAAACTGAGAGTTTAACTAACTGCTATTAAAAATGTTACAAATGTAGTGTATTAAGTGTATCACAATGCATTGGGTGGCTCTGGTCCTCCTGGGCAGGGTTGCTCTTTGCAAAAAAGGGTTGACATTTATATCAATAAGAAGAATAACCTCATGTATGGTGGGCTGTGCTGAAGGAGAGATCTCAGCCTTCAGCACATGTGTTATAGGTGAGAAGGCACAGGATACATTCAGAAGCTGAGACATCTGCCTCTAATTTATGTAATCATTTGAAAGTGTAGGCCTGAGGCCAAGAACAGATAAATTGCTCAGGCACTACCCAACAAGTTACAGCTGATGTGTGACTATTAGTAATTGTGGGGTCTTTTACAGGATCCATGTCTTGCACAAATACAATTACTGTATTTTACAGCAGTCAGTGCAAATCACACATTTCCATACTGCATACCAACGTGGTATCTGATTAGCACCAAATTCAATTTGTGCTAATAAGCCTAAGGCAAAATTAGCTTGATACAGTGTCATTTAGCAGTATTTAGACATGAAAAGCAAGTTATTTCGTTTTGCTTTGCGTAGGTGTTCTGTAGTACAGCAAACAAGGGGATCCAGAGTGTTAGCCTGAGAGATTTTTCTCTCTAGGAAAGATGGTGTGTGTTACCAGGGAGGCTGGAGGTGTGAATGTTGACATTACAGAGGGTAGGACAGTCACAAACTTAGACCTCTGAGCTCACAAGGAAGAGTTCAGTCAAAATAATATAAGAGTATCAATTGAATTTTTCTGAGGAGTCCAAGAAGCCCATGATACAACTCAGTCATACATTTCTAGATGGTAATGGTGGTTACCTTTGGTGGTGCGTTGGGCTTAGGTACTTAAAGCTTAACATGATTTAGGAAATATTATCAAAGTATAGCCCACAACACGAAGTTGCTACAAGGGGCACTTTCCTGCTGCTGAGCCCTGCAAAATGCTGTCTTTAATTGCACCTGAGAAACCCCATTGATGTAAGACATGATGGTTTTGTTTTGCCAAGTCAACTGTTCCCAGCAGGATTAGCCATAGCTGGACCTGTGTCCACTAATACTGTGTGAAATGGCTTTTTAAAGGGTAATATTAATCCCTTTAGTGGCAATTTTCATATGCAAATCCATTAGGAGCGCACAAATCCCTTGGCTGTTTGTGAGCCCTCAGGGCACTGGAGCACTCGTGTAAGGTTATTTTTTCCTTTCCCTTGGAGCTGCCCCTCTTGATGCTTCCGAGTTCACTGCTGTACCAAGCCTGATATCCTCCCTAATTCTGTTTTTTTCTGGGAAAAAAAGTATTTCACTGGAGCTGAGTCTTTGCTTGGCTTTCAGGAAGTTGAGGAAGAAACTTTATGTTGTGCCTCTCTATCTATGCACTTAATTAAAGATACCACTCTGTTACCGCCACATACACTGTGAAGTGTCCCAAAATATTTTTTTCCTGTGTAATGAAAACGTTGCTTGGCTTGTTTTATTAGATATCTGCTGATTTACACTTGCTAAGGATCCAGCCTGGACCTCCTTCCAGTCAGATGGGTGTGAAACTGCCTGCAGGACCTTGATTGTCAGTAAAAAGCCAATGTTAGCAATTTTCATCAGGCAGCATGGAAATTAATTAGCCCAATTTTATGGAAATTAGCTCATTATAAATAATTTTAGTTGGCCCATTCACAAAGCACTTTCCACATTAGGGAAAAAAAAAAAAAAAAAGAGGAAAAAGGAAAAAGCAAAGCTCTGTGAATTGGTTACCAAAAAAACTCTTTCTAAAAACAAATGCTCTTCAGCAGCTGTGCCATTGGCAGGGGAGGGGTGGCACCCGCAGATTGAGCCTCTAGACTGTGCTTTTTTCCCACTCAGCGCCTGAAAGAGCAGCAGGGAGGGATTTGTTGGAGGCTGCAGATGTCCTTGCAGAGCCTGAGGTTGCACGTTCTGCTCCTGCAGCCTTTGGCCTTGGCCGAGGGAGGAGGAGGAGGTGGCAGAGGGGAGATGGCCATCTCCCAGGCATGCTGGTCCTGTGGCTAAGAAGAAATAAAATAGTTCAGACACAAATACATAATTGCAGGGATGAGAGCAGGTCCAGGTGCTGGAGAAGCTCTGCCATCTCCTCCCTTTGACTTTTTACACCGTAAGGTGACACGGTACAAGGCAGGAAGGGCACCTGAGTTCTGAGTGATCTCGTGTACGTGGGTGTCTGTCACAGCCCCAGGAGGTCCCATGGATCAGCCTGGCCCTGTGAAATCTCCAGGCAGTCCAGACCAGACAATCCTGGGACTGCTCTGTTTTGATCCCCATCTTTTTTAAGGGTTTCTTGGTTCTGAGGAGTGTCTAGCACAACTTCTGTCTCCTATTTCAGTTTTTACCCATTTTGGTGCTTTTGCCAAGGGGGGGTTTAGCAAAACCTGCCTTCAGACTAGTCATGGAATACACATATCATGCAAGGGGACAAACACATTCACAAGCTCCTCATTGCTTGAGGAGTTATCAAGATTTGATGTCTTCAGGGTCTCTAAAAGTTTGCTTGGGGCTCATAATTTTCCTTTTGGGTTACAGAGCAGCCAGTGTGGACTGGTTGTCCTGTTGAAAAACAGTTTTTCTTTCTGAAAGTGTTCTCTCTCAGCCCCAATTTGATTCTCCTCTCAGATCCGTGTGGTTTTTTGAACTGCTGTCTTCTCTCCCTTTGACAAACAGCATTCTTGAAACGCCTGCAAAGAAGCTGGGGAAAAACCCCTCCTTATTTAAGGAGTGATGTGTCCTGTGTTCCCAGAGAACCAAACATGCTCAGGTTCTGCCATTGTCCAGCCACAGCCCTTCCTGTAGGTACCAGTTACAGGAGTGGATCAGAGATGTGTCTAGGGAGATGGATTCCTGTTTGCTTTTTGTATCGCTCTGGGCATTTTCCTGGGAATAATTAGCATCCAAGTGGGGCAGCAACAGGATTTCCTTTCCTTGCAGCCCCTTCCTTGGGTGTGTGGCATTGCTTGTTCTGCAGGTGGGTGATGGAGGAACAGAGCACCCCAAAAGGCTCCTTTCTCTCCCAAGAGGAGCCCATTGTGCAGCACGTGAGGATGCTCTCAATTGTGTGGCAGCACAGGAGGATCAGTCATTTCTATAATCCTCAATTTTCTCAGCCCCTCTATTTGAGGAATTATGGCAAAAAAGATGTGGTTCATTTTAAAGTGTGAGCTTTAAATAAAATGAAGCCGAAGGAGTGTTTTGGAGGTGAGAAAAATCTTTCTGGCAAGTGACAACATCAGAATTATTACTCCCTCACAATTTGCTTAAGCAGCCACTATAAACAGCTTCTAATCAGGCTCCCTTGGTGTTTAGAGGTATCTGTGGATTGATTTTAATTAGATTGGCACCTCTTTGTTAATTCTATAATGTTTGTTTGCTTATAAGTTAAGAGTATTTGGATGCTGTGAAGCTGTTTAACTTCTTTAGTTAAATTTCAATGAGTGGGCTCTTAGATGCTGTTTTGTCTGCTAATGGGGTTTTAAAAGAAATAAGTGTGGGCATTTTTTTTTCTTTGACACCCCAGCTTCAATTTGAAGCACCTTAGACATCTCCACTGAATTTACCAACATTACCAAATGAAACATAGGAAATGGCACGGACACAGGAAAATGTCAGTGGTTGGGTGTCTTACAAGGTAATTTTTTGGTGGTTATTCCAGAGCAACAGGTTTGTGGTATTAATCAAAATCAAAGGATGGAAAACATATTTACCAGGTGTTGCAGAGTTCACTAACACCTGGCACTGAGTTTTATCTGGAGTTTTAACCCCAGTTCAGCCCTCCCTGAGCACCTGCCTGCTGCTGGAGCTGCCTCTGTTGGGCTGCAGACCTGAGCCAGCATTTTTCCAGACTGAGGAAGGGTTTAGATCTCTGTCAGCAGTGAAGATGCTGAACCCACATGAACTGAATTGAGGCTGGAAGTTGAGTTTTGCATTTCCTTCTTTCTTTCTTTGGTATGAAACTGCTTCACTGGAAAAATAGCTGATTATCTCTAATCTGCACCTTTTCCATTATGTTTTTTGTTGATTTACCTTGATTTGAGTTTGTTTTTCATAGTTATTATGGACTTTAGCCTATTTGCAACAGATTGTCAGAGCTCTTTCTATGCTGAACCCATTTCTGTCTGATTATGCAAGGGTGCCCCTGATGTGATCCTGATGAAAAGTACGTAGGGGGCTTGTAAATTGAAAAATGAACTTTGAAACACACCCTCCCTCCTGCCCAAAATGGAGAGTGTTTTCCATAAAAAGAACATTCAGCTATGAAATGCCATTTGTGCTGTACTGCCTTTGTAAATTTGGGCTCAGAAAATGTGACAAGGCATGTTTTATCACTGATGTTATCAGGTCTGCATAATTGTTTCTGCAGCGTCCTACTGCAGCCAGGCTGAATTTGTTTAAGTCCACCAAAAGATAATAACTTCAGTGTAAAAGCTGGGGCACAGAGAAAGTGGCTATGGATGTGCAGCATAGCAGTCATGGTGACTGTGGGGACACAGAATAATCACACAGAGGAGCCCTAATTCCCCTGGGCCCTGAGCAGGGCCCACCCAAGGTGTGGCACAGGAGAGGGCTGAGAAAGGGCTCCCAGAGTGGAGCAGGACAATCTGTCAGGACACCTGAGCATCTGTCTTACCTCAGGGCTGATGCACAGTAAAGTTTCCAAAAGGAAAAAGGCTGAGCTTTGCATTGGAAACATGGCTCAGGGGAAGTTCCCAAAGGAAAAGGGAAGGCTACATCTAGAAATCCCACAAACCTGCAGTTAGGATTAGGCACTGGGGATGGTGGGCTCAATCCTGACCCAGGCTGCACCACCAACCCTCTGTCTCTGGTGTTTATTTGCCTCCAGCACAAGGTACTGAGAGGATCCATATGCTGGAACCAAGCCCAGCAGCATGGAGTTATCCATGTTTTACTTCCAGCACCTTTGTGAACTTATTTTGAATCCTTGGGTTTCAGTCCTTCCTCTGGCATTTCTGCCTTTCATCCTAGATCATCTCATCTCTTCCTGATCTCAAATCTGATTACAGAAACAACCCAAACTTTCTCTTGCTGCAACAATGTCCTTGTTTAGGGCAAATTTGGGGAGAAACCTCTGGGAGGAGTCTCTCTAGAAAACAAATTGAACTACTTCTCCTTCTAACTGGTTAGAGACAGGAAAAAGAATTATTCCTTGGAGGAAAGTGGAAAAAAGTTGTTTATTTAACATGCAAAGCACTCCCCAGCACAACAAATGAACAACACTGAACACCAAACCCTCTCTCTGCCCTGCAGAGATGACAAATTCCCAGAGTCTCTCTCTCCCATGGCTGCAGCTCGGCTCAGTTGCCCTCAGTCCCTCTCGGGCTGGGAAAGGCCGGGCCCAGGGCAGGCCCGGGGGGCCACAGGTGGGAGGTCCTGGTGCCCTTTGGGTTTTTAGTCCAGAGCAGGTTAAACAGTCCCAAGGAAAAGGAAAAAAAAACACAGTCTGGAGAACTTCTTTGCCTCGGCTGGCCAAAAACTAACAAACAGCAAAGGAGAGCTCTGTGCCATCCACACTGCAGACAACACAGGCCGTGAGTGAGGGAGAGCTGAAAACTCTGATCTTTATGTTTTGAAAACAACTGCCTCAGACATTCCACTGCTTTGCCTTCGTTCTCAGATCCAGTTTGAAAGGTGCAAAACTCATTTCTGAGCTAAACAGACAAATGGGGATACAATTCAGCATCAACCCAGGACAAACAAGTATTTAATTCAAAGGCAATCTGAAGATCAAGAGAAGAAATTTCACTTTTTGCTTAACTAGTTGGCCCAAGCAACCAAACAAGGCTAAGTATTTTCTTTTAAGAAGATTGATTATAGCAAGCAAGATGATTCTTCTTGGGTGTCATAATTTTGATTCTTAAATTTGAAGAAAGGCACAAAATTGTATCTTTGGTCTAAAAGTGTTTGGACAGTACTTGCATGATGACACAATCCAAAAAGCCCCACCTGAGTATCATTACAGGAAAAAATACTTGAGGAGTTCTTCTCTGTGGTGTTTCAGTTCAAACAGTCCAGGGAGCTGAAGAGACTGTGAGGGTGATGAAGCACTGACCCAGAGAAGCTGTGGCTGCCCCATCCCTGAAGTGTCCAAGGCCAGATTGGATGGGGCTTGGAGCAACCTGGGATGGTGGAAGGTGTCCCTGCCCATGGCAGGGGGTGGAAGGGGATGGTATTTAAGGTCCCCTCCAACCCAAGACATTCTGTTATCACTTTGTGAGTTAGGGTTAGGATGGACAGGTACATCCCCACTGAGGTACATTGGTGTATGCCTGGCTTAAAAACTCAAAATCTTAGCCATCAGAGTGGTGTTGGTCATGGTTTCTGTATTTCTGTGCTGTCCTGGTTCGGCATTGATTCATTTTTTGGTATGGGGTGGTTCCCTGTTAGGGGCCTTGCTAGCTTCCTCTGGACTTGACAGAGGACCAATCAGTAGCCAATTTTAAATATTGACAAGTGATTAAACTAACGAAAGGGGTGGATCCTCTCTCAAGTGAGAGGCATAAGAAGAGTGAAGACACATAGAGAAACAACATGAAGACACTGAGGTCAGTAAAGAAGTCGTCAGGTCCCAGATGAGAGGTGAATGAGGAGATGTCTTATTTTTAGGCTGAAATTCTCTTGTAAGCCATGGTAATAGACTATGATGTATTGAGTATCCCTTTAAATCATAGGAAAAAAAATATGGGAAGATGAACATTCAAATTGTAGACCTGAGCAAAGGCATCCATGCTAAACAAGTAGATGTTGAAGTAGCTGTAATCCCATGAGAAGTTTAAACAGCAAGATATGAGTGATGACGGCCCCTTTTGCCCCAAGAGAAGAAGGGAACCTCTGTTCCCAGAGATGATCTTAGAGACAGATGAAAAGAACCTTTGTATTTGAACAGTTCAGCCTTAAAATAATACCCCATAAGTTGACATGGCCCAGAAGCAGAGCTGTGAGAAGGCTGTGAAAGATGGTAGGAACTTTCCAAATGCAGATTCCAGGGCGGCTGCTGTTCATAGAAATTAAAGCCATGAGAGAACTGTTCTCTAGTGGAGAATTCTCCATAGCATAACAGATGCTTCTCTCCCTAAGTGAACTGAAGACTGTTCTAGAGGTGAAAAACTGACTTAGAATTCTGGGTATTGTTTCTACACATTGTCAGTGGGAAAGAAAAGAGAGTGCAGAGGGAGGAGGAGAAGTGTTCTGAAGGTTTTGTTCTGATTCTTATTATTCTTTTAGTTTTGGTAATAAGTTTTCTTTATACCTTTCAAAGTTTAAGCCTGCTTTGCTCTGCTCCTAATCCTGTCTCATAGCAGAAAATAAACTGACCACACAAATTAGTGCATTAGCCAGGAAATCTCAAACTGGCGAACCAAAACCATTACGTATGCCAAGCAGCAGCCAAGCCTCTTGTCCTAGGGAGGCTGCTTTTCCAGGTGCCTTTGCCTCCACTTTCTTCTTTCCAATGGCAGGTTTGATTGCACTTCCTCTGAAGTCTTTGCACTGAGCCACCAGCTTGGCATTAGCATAAAAATCCAGCGCACTGCTCTCCCATGGAAGCATTTGCATTTGATACTCACCAGCTTTAATACTCCTAGACATACCTCTCTGGTGAAGGAGAGCCCACAGCCAGGATCCAAGGCATGTGTCTCACGTTTCATGTGGGCTGAGCTCTCAAACATGTTGATTTTAGCCATTAACTTTCAGTTAGACACACGAAATCCTGCAGAAAGGGGCTCTCAGTGCCTTGCTCCTGTAAACTTCATTTTCGACTTTAGTAATGATTTCCAAGCCCCTTTCTTTGTGAAATCCCTGGAGCAGTTTTCCATGTGCTTCTTACTGAGCAGGAGGTGAGCCCCTTGCCTCGACATGAGCTATGCCCGTGGTTCCTGACTCGCAAGAAAAACTGCTAAGCTGAATATTCAGTAGAAAATGGGGAAGAGAGGGGTCTGTCTCATTGCAGCTGTATCCAGTGATGTACCCAGGGGCAGGACATACATACTCCCTCCTACACGAGGAGATTACCTTAAAGACAGTTGTAATAGTCTGACTTAAACCTCTAAATGCAATTAAATCCTGAGTTAAGCCTGAAAAATTTGATCTGACATTCTGTCTTTGACTCATCCGTTTTTTGTGTTTCGGTGTTACGGCGAGCGCGCTGTAATGGATCACACACTCCAAAGAGTGTGCTGAAAGGAATGGGGTAAATTAGGGACAGCACATCAGGCTGGATTTTCAGAGTCAACCATCAATTTCCTCTTTGTAATGTGTGCTAACGTCTGACAGCTGAATATGTATTTAATGAGATTTTGAAAACATAGACTTTTGATCTATTAGAACAACATGCCTTGTGAGAAGGTGCCTGTGCTGCTGCATAGCTGAATGCTTTAGGAAAATTAACTCACTTGAAAACTAAATAAGGCTGAAAACCAGCTTGTTAGCAGAGGAGATGCCATCCACTCTGTCCCAAAACATTGCCTCAGTTGAGGGGGAGCCTTGGCCTTTTTTAAAGGCTCAGAAATGTTTAATTAACTCTTCCCATTATTTTTCACTTTATTATGCCACGTAACCTACCAGCCCTTCCATCCAGATGTCCCTCAGATGCTGCCTCCCACCTCTTTGGCGGGAGAGCTCTTGATGAAAGCCCAGAAAACTTCAATCTGACCTTAATTTCAACTGCCTTGAACCCTCACCACTGCCAGATCAATTCCCTCAGCACAGTAAGTGTGAATGTGTTCTCCCAAGCTGATAGTGCTGCTGTACACAGGAGATTGCTGCATTTCATGGTTTTCTCATGGCTTGGGAGTTTGGCCATCAGTTTCCCAAGGGAGGGACTTGCCCTTTGGGTCAGTGATGCTCCCAGCTTCTACTGCAGTGCATCCAGGAGAAATACAGCACACAGCAAGAGGATGAAGTGGAGGGTTGTTTGGTTCTTTTGCCAAAAGTACAGTAAAAAGTATCAGAAGAACCAAAAATCTGTCAAGGATTGCTTGTGAAGAACTTCTGCTGCAGAAGAGACTGGGGTGGTTTAGGTAAGCATCTAAAACACTGGGATTTCTCTGAGCTTTGAGCCTTGCTTGCAGCTTTCCTGTTATTCCTGTGGATCAGCCTACAGCAGGTTTCAGTAAACTCATGCCTGCTATGAGGGCAGTAGTTTAGGACTGGTTCTTTAAAGCTATGATTAGCCCTGTATGCTGGAGATTTGCAATTATTTCCAAAATCTGGAAGGATCCTAATTATTAGCATCCTCCTGTGTGGAAAAGCATGATAAAGTTGGCCATAGAGCAGTGCCTGGGTTATCAGCATCCATAAATATTTAGAGGTGCTGGAATAAAGGAGAGCAGGGAACGAGGTGATGTGCTCTTCCTCTATCCCATTTCATGGTTATGATAAGGGCTGGTGTGGCACTTTCACCAGGGGAAATGTGGCAGTGTTGGAGCCATCTGGAGGGATTACTCTATTAATTTCCATTGTGCCTTTAGATATCTTTTCCTTTTCTGTGCCTCTGCCTGTGACTGAGCCAGTTAAAATTAATTTACCTTCTGTGACAAGCTGGTCCTAAACAGGCATCTGCATCCAGCCTGTTGCAAGTTTTTTTTTTTTAAGCTGCACCATCAAATTTTTTTGGGGAAAACACTCAATAGAAGCAATGACGAGCTTTGAGTGTTCAAATTGTGAGGCAGTAATTGCAAGTGAATGGTAAATCGTGTTGCCCTGCACCTGAAACACTGCCAGCTTAAATAACTCCTGGTGTTTTTGCTCTCTGACTGTTTGTGGATCGTTATTCGTTCTGCTGAGGCTGGGAGGGAGATCTGAGCTGAAAAGTTGGAGAGGGCTGTGAGCAGCCACTTGCCAAGTGGCCATCGCTACAAGCGGGGCAAGTGGGATTTCTCTTGCTTTATAAAATGCTCCTTTGTCAGGGTTATGTTTTGCAAAGCAGTATAAAACAAGAGCCTAGTAGTTGCAGAAAAGGTGCAATTTAAAATCTTCTGTTTTGCAAAGGCAGAAAGCTGGGCAGTGTAGGAAAGAGTCAGAAAAAACACTATAGAGGTGTCATGTAATGAGATAATCATATTTTTTTCTTTCAAGTCTTCTGTCTTGCTTTGGTGGGCAAAAAATATTTACTAAAACAAATAAATTTTATATTTTGCTTAGATCCTGCAAGAGAACAGCAAGTAGTCACAAAAAGGGTGTCAGCTAAAGGCTCAGGGCAGCAGATCAAGCAAGTGCAAGCTCTCTGTTTGCAGAGGACACACTTTGCTGCAGAGCAGTTGGGAAAAGATACCACAAGGTTTCACAGTGCAGAGAGCACTTTCCAATAATAATTTTTTTTTTTTGTATTTGATGCAAAATGCTTGCCATGGTTGGGAGCAGATTTCCAATTTTTCCCAGCTGCAGGTCTCCCAGAGGTAGCTGGAGGGGTAGAAGGCAGCACCATCAACTGCAGCATAGCTCAGCATCTCCAAAACAGCTCAGTTCACATGCTTCAAATCTGATTGAGTGAGCTTGGCTTGGGTGGTGAGCAGGATTAAAATAAGGAATACTCACTTGAGTGGATTTTTTTTTCTCTCCATATGTTTTCAGTGCAACTTTTTTTTTTCTTCTTCTTTAACAAAGCAGAGGTTTCTAAAACTGCCTCTGTGTTCAGATTTGGGGTTTGTTAAGGAAATACTGCGCTTTTCCTTTGAAGGTCTTTGCCTTTCATAATTTTGTGTGTTGTTTCTAACATTGCCATTTCCTGGCCAGAAATGTTTCTGGAAGTGTTTCCTTTTCTCAGGCTGGGTACTGCTCTTACCCTTTTTAAACCTTTTTCACATGGTAGGGTGAGAGAATTTCCACAATTCCTGATGAAATTGCTATGTTAGAAATTGTGATTCTGGCTAGCGAGAGGCAGGGATCCCAGCCATTCCCTTGGACCAAATTTATACCACCTGAACTCAAGCCTGCCTTCAAACCCATAAAGCAATGATCTCCTCAAGGATTTAATATACTTCAACTTAATTTTGTAGTGACTCTATTTTCACATTACTACTTTTTTGTGTACAAGCCTTGTGTAGGTACGAAAAGGTTTGTTTATAAATGCTGGAGATTTATAGAGAAGCCTCTGTTACAGGGTGTAGGAATGGGTTGGAAATATATCTGCTGGAGATAGGGGCACTGAAGGAGCCTCCAGTTGTTTTTTTTTAAGTCTCTATCCCTATAGGTGAGACAAAATCTCTGAAGTATAAAACATTATAGGGCAGATTGGAACTTGTGCCAGTTACAGTGATTGGGGAAGGGATTTCAGGGGTATTGGTTTGTATTTGTAAAGTCTAAGTCCCCCTCAAAAAAACCCCAAAAACCCCCATCAAAACCTTGAAAACTTTACTGCTCAAACCTCCACCAATTTTAAAGCCAAGAAATATAAATAAAACCCCTCCCAGCTTTATCCATTGGGGGTTTTTTTCATCTTTTTAAAGTGTCCTGTCCCTAAGACCATGATTTCTAAGGCAAGCAAAATTTTCTTGGAGCGTAGTAAAACTAGTTACTCAAAAATCCTCTTCAGCTATGGAAAAAATGTTTAATTAATGTGTGTTTTTTTGTTTTGTTTTTTTTTTTTTAATAGTTCAAATTCTCTAATCCTTGCCTCAATAGCTGTAGCAAATCTGTTGATGAGGTTTTGCAGAGGGTTCTGTGATGTCTGCTTCTGCCACCAGCTCTTGATCCAATCCTACAGTGTTTTGGGAAGGATTTCCATGTCACTGACACTTTGCCTGGGCTAGTAGTTTAACAAGCTTTTTGTTTGAGTCAGAAGGGTCCCAAAATGCGTTGCAGTTTCGTGTACTCTGTAGGACTTGGTTGAGCTGCTTTGCTTGTGGAAGCACAAGAGCTGCGTTTTTTGTGTTTGTGTTCTGAGCAAACAGTGAGCAAGTCTTCAAGCGGCCCACGGGGAGATTTTAGCCACAGCAGAACCATTCCAGAGCTGGATAAATGTCAGGCAAGGGAAGGCCAGGCCTTTATAATCTGAGTGCAAGCCAAGCTTCTCTGGGGGATCCTGCAAAGTGAGATTATTTACCCTCATATCAGTATTCGGTCAGTTGGAAGTGACCCACCGAGGTGAAAAGAAAACATTGTGGTGTTTCCATCAAGGTTTGAACATGGGCACCACAAAGGGCTTTCAGGTCAGTCCCTTCAGAGATAAATGGGATGAGAGACTTTGCCCTTGTTTCACTTGTGTGAAAAGGCCTTGAGACCTAGAGAGTGTATGACTTTGAGCTTGAGATAAAGCTGGCAATGTTTGTTGTATACTCTCGTAATTTGTTAACAAGGCCATAGACAAAATAAAATGCAATTACCCGTGTTCGTTTTGCAAACTAGCAAAGAATTTAGGAGGCTGTGAGAAATGGCAGTGACATGCAAAAGCGTTCCTGGGTAAAACTAAATCTGCTCCTTTCCAAAGAAAAGAGCCTCTACACCTTAAGGCAAGATTCAGGGGAGGGAGCTTTGATCTGGTGTCAGCAATGCTTAGGCTGATCCCAGTGGGTCAGGGTCAGGACTTGGTGTATGAAACCATAAATCAACACAAATGAACCCAGCTCTGGCTTTTGGGTTGTTTTTTGACTGGACCCAATTTTTGGCACTTGTAGGAGATTTAGCCCTGAAGTGAGTGGTGGTGAGTGGTAGCCCTAAAACTGTTAGAGGGGAGTTGGAACTGGCTGCTCCTGACATGACCTGCAGCAAAGCTTCAAAAGCTGTGTCCTGGGGGAGTGATTTGCCTCCTGGTTTGGTGTTCTTCTCCAAGTGCCTCTCTTGCTGCGCCAAGATAACCCTCAAGTAGCTTGAGTTTGAGGCATGGAGAAGATGATAACACTTAGCATGGATGATGCTCTCAAATCACTCCAAAGAGGTTTGGGCTTTGGGAGCCTTTGGATGTTTCTTGAAAGAGTATGACAAGCTGAAATTTCTCCGGTAGGATTGCATGGCTTGAGGGAAGACCACATGTATCAAAAGCTTCACAGCACTGGCTTAGTTATTGTGTCTTCTATTCAAAGCTTTTTCTGATCAAATTTGGCTTTGAATCCATGCCAGCCTCATAAATCTGGTTGGTGGTGGTTCTCCCCTGCCCCAAAAGTTAAAAATAAAGAAAAAAATACCAAGATTTTCAAACTGTGCTGTAATTTAATGAATAAACAGTCTTTGTGTACTTAATATGAAAACAGTTCTGAGCTTTCTTTTCCCACAGATTAAAGAGCAGCCAGAAAGGAAATTATTTGAGCAAATTTAGTGCCTTGAAATATTTCAAAGAACTTGCAGGCAGCAAACATTTTCCCTGTTTGTGCTGGTGACCCTTTGTGGTGCCTGAAGGAAAGTGTTGAGAGACACTTTGGAGCATTGAAGAAATACTGTGGACTGACACAATAGTCTCTAGTGGATTAAACTGGTAGGGCTTCATTCTGACTTGGAGGTGGGCCCTATCCCAGAGATTTTGGGAATGCACAGTATGGAGTCATAATAGGCATTTTTAATACTATTCAAAATAAACTTTTTAGCTCCGAGAAGGTGTAATACCTTTTTACTCACATGCTTATTTTCCTGGAGAACCTGTTCTCTAAAGCAAGAAACCTTCCTGCTGCTTAAACCTTCCTGCTGAAAGTTAATGCCCTTTGTGAGACTGCTTGGAATGCTGCACAAAATCCCTCCTCTGGACAGGGATGCAGCAGATTGTGTAGATTGCCAAGAGCTTGTCTAACACCTTTGACTTTTGAACACCATATTTGCATGCTGTTATCTCTTCTGAATGTCACTGTGCTGCTGTTTCCCATCACTGGTCGTGCCTGGAGTCCATCTTGTAGGTGCATCAACCCTTCATTCCCAGCTGTAATCTGTGGCTGACCATCCAGCAAAGCTTTCTGACATCTCTTTAACTCAGAGCATGTGGGTAAATGGCTTGCAGGACTTGAGTACATGCTTCACTATGCTAAATAAAGATGAACTCTTAAGTACTTGCTTGTTTAAAGTGATCGTTTTCTAATGGCTCGAGGTTTCTTCTCCTAATGTGGTTAACAAATTGCTGATGGCCACTTTCATATTCTTCACACACTTCTAATATCTGCAAGAATTTGCCATCTACTGTACTTTGGAGAAATGCCATGAGTTGGCACTGAACTATTCTGAGGGATATTTTTGCCAATAAGTTGTATTCAATCACACCAGTCTTTGTTACCATCTACATACATCATCCTTAATAATTTCTGTTCTCTTACTGGGTGACTGGAGCTAATTTTAAAAATAGTTTTCATGAGTTACTGAATACAAAATAATGTTTATCTTATGAATCATCAAATGGAGTTTTTGTGCTAAAACTCATGTTTAGCATTAGTAATAAATTAGTAAAAAAATTAGTATTAAATATGCAAATGGCTCTTTTGATATAATTCAAATTCTCCTAACACTTGACTCAATAAATGAAGGTGAATCAAACTAACATGATTCACAAAATTACATGCGAACCTCACAATATGTATTCAAACTGTGCCCACTCTTAGGAACAGAAATCACAGAGCCAAGTTGCAAATTGGTTTCCAGAGAGCTGTGACCAGCTTCTCCTGTGCTTCACCCTTCCTGCAGCTCCCGACTTGGATGCCTGTCTTGGAAATCTGACATAGCTCATCAGTTTACCAGAATTTCTGACTATGCCTTCAGTGGGAGCTCTGTCCTGTTATGGCTTTTATGTAGCTGTGCTTTGGATTGTGGCTGTGGACAATCTTCTGCCGTGTAAATGTGCTGTTTTATTGGTGTAGGTGTGTGAAAGGCGGGTTCCTTGAGGAATCTGAAACAGGCACAGTCACTAGCTGTGCTCCTACAGGATGATTGATCTTGAGCCTCAAACATGAAATGGAATAGCTTCTCAAATTGCTTCAGTCCTTAACATTTCAGTGATATTCTAGAGCCTGTAAATGTAGATTCAAATACCTTAGATCTTCTAGTGTATTACAGACTCAGTGTTGTTGGTTGCAAGCTTGTTATTTTGCCCCAAAAAGTACTGTCACAATTAGATCCTACAAACTTCTGTAAATAAATTGATTAAGCTCTACATTGAAGGTTGACATAAATAAATGCCTGGCATTCGCTTGTTGCTGCTTGGTTATATTGAACCTAAATCTTAACATTCAAAGGATGAATAAATTATAGATCTGTTAATTTTATGTTGTTTCCAGCTTGCTGGTAGCAGCCCCGTCATCATACACAGCTGTTCTGCTTTTGTCTTGTTCCACCATTAGTGACATCCAGTGCCTTGACTCATTATCTGACTTTCAGCCTTTTGCCCTCCAGCCCTGTCTTGATTTGAAAGACAGGTGTCTACCAAGGAAGGTTCCCTTGGAACGGAATATGTGACCCCCTTCCCTTCAAATTATTATCACTCTGAAATTACAGGGAAAGATGTAGGGAGAGGAATAACAGCTCTTTACTCGTGTGCACGTGTATAACAAGACAAACAAACCCCACAGCAGCCCCGACCGGAACAGAAACCCCCGGAACTGGGTGCAGTTCCGGGCACGGCCAGCAGGGGCGCTGCTGGCTCCCGGCGGGCGGGGCTGCGGCGATTCCCGCGCGCCTGCAGGGGGCGCTGTGCCGCGGGCTCTGAGGGGCGGGGATGGCGGCCGGGCCGGGCTGGGCCAGGCAGGGATGGGAGGGTGGCGGCTGCTGCTGGTGGCGATCGCCGGGGTCCTGTGCTGAGGGGGCCCCTACGGGGACATCCCACAGCTCCAGACACCTCCACAAACGGCAGGAAACAAGAAACGGATGAGCAGGCTGGCAGTGCAGGGAAAGCGCAGCAGGCCGGGAGCTCCGAGTCCGATGCACAGCAGAGGCCGTCACGGGCAGAGGGTCCGGGGAGAGCCATCGCGGTGTTTCGGTGCCACACACCGGTCCTGAGCTCTGAGCAGAGACCAGGCAGAGCAGA
>VYXF01012893.1:163866-190832 GCA_013397295.1 Polioptila caerulea | reverse complement strand
TGTTATTTTTGTTCTTGGGCCTGAAAGTTGTCCTTGGTCCCAAGCTAGAGAAGGAATTGTTTTGTCTCCCTACTCTGTGAAGAGAGCTCAGTAGCACTGAATATGAAACCCAGAACCACCCACTAAAACAGCACAGAATGTGAAAAATATAAAAGCTAAACCTTAAGGCATCACAGGGAAGCAGGCAAACAGCTCCTTCATCCCCCAGTCCCAGAAACAGGACTGAGCAAAACCCAGCCAAGCCTCTGGGGTAGCCCCCTTGTCTTTCTCTCAAGGTATTCCCCAGCCAGGGGAGTTTCAGTGGAATGTTGGGCCACCCAGTGACATCTTCTGTTTCCTAATTGCCCCATTTGTCTCTCAGGCAACACCATCCCACCCCAACATTGTCCTTCTTCCACATAGCAGGTGGGAGAAAAATTCACTGAAAAAACCAAACCCAGAACAAGCCCTTTTTAATTTTTTTCAATCTATTTTGACTAGTCGTGCAAAATTTTGTCTTCCTTATGCACTTGCATCTTTTGAGATGCACCGTTCCTCTGCCAGTGCATGGAACATTCACAGGGCCCTGATCCAGGGCTCCCTGGTGACTTCATCAAGAGTTTTGTTGAAGGAGGATGGCTCAGTGATGGTGATTATATCTTTATTAGGTACTTACACATTTCTGGTGAGGAATCTGTTCACTGAGGAGCTATGCCAAAGGAGGATGGCAGAACATCCATGTGATTGTCCTGTTTCCTTTTATTGTGCTGTTTCTGCCTTATGGAAGGAGTCTAAAATCTGTTTATTTCCCAGAATTTCATTAAAGACTAATTTGGAAAACTGAAAAAGAAAATACCTACTTTGGATCAGTCTACCTACAGTTAAAATAATTGCAGTTGTTGAACTGACCAAAAGCTCTCCAGGTAGTTCATCAGTAGTTTCTGTGTCCATGGGTTCAGCAGTCAGGGTGAAGAAAGAGAGGAAACAAGAAGGGGATTACTATTCCTCCTGTTATAATAAGGCCTTGATTATTCTTGCATGAAACAGATTTTATTTATCTCCTTGAGCATTTCATAGATTTTCTTTTATAAGGTTAGTAGAGGTACTTTTTCATCTTGTCACAGCTCATTCCTCCCACCCTTCTTGGTGTTGATTTTCACTAGCTGCAGGGTCAGTGAGTCCAAGTGTATTTTGTCTTTCAACTCTTTGATCATTCAATCTTGGCAGGGTTATTTTGAGGGTTTGTGGGGTTTTTTAAAATATATTTTAAGTCATTGCCAAATGCCTTTGGATAATGACCTATTGAAGAGCAGCAGAAGACTACTACTAGCAGCAACATAAAACAAAGATAAACACAGCATTGATATTCCTGCCTTTTGGGAAAGTTCTGCTCTTTCAACATCTGTGGTAACCCTGATACGGGATGACAAGTTAAAGCACCCAGAAATTCAGCAGAATTAAATGCCCACGCAGAAACGTGTGGGGACTGACAGGAGCGAGTTGTGCTGGGAGATGTGATGGCACGGGCTCGCCACTGCCTTGTCTGAGCTGCAAGCTCAGCTTTGGAATCAGCAAAGTGATAAATCATAAGTGCTGTGAAGCAACACGTTGGCAAGCTGAGGGTGAACTGAACTGAACCAGGTTGTTCCACTCAGCTCCTCAGAAATACTTCAGTCTGAGCGCAGCAGAAACATTCTTCTTCCCTTTGGGATTTTCAAAATTACTGCAAAAGAAAAAACATTAGGGAAAGAAGAAAATATTATCAGTTAAATAAACGGATAAAAGGAAGAGAAAGAGGCACTGCCAGGAAGCTGGGCTTGGGTCAGTGGAGCATTTCTGGCTCAAAGCTTGAAATCCATCACTGTTGCCTTTCCCTCCTTTTGAAAAGCTGTGACTGTCATTTCTGGGCTGAACAACTGTGAAATGGTTTCTGCAATTTCAGGGTATGAGTTTTTGTCATCATTCTTGTCATATTTTACATAATCTGTAACAGAGAAGGTATAGATTTCATTCATCCTCTTTGTTCAGAGGAACATTTAGGTGGGAATCAAAACTGAGCAGAAACAAGTAAGAAATGGTTGGTGACATCATCATTCGTTCCCCCATCAGGACAAGAGACAAGCACATTGCCAGGGTTTTCTGTGGCCTCCTAAGGGGGACAGTGGAAATAATAAAAAAGTCTGAAACTTGTGCAACAAAAGGCAATGGATTTTCTTGAAACTGCCTGCTTTCGTGGTGGCTTAGTTCAAATGTGTCCCAAACTCCAGGTTATGCCTATCACAAAACATCAAGCAAATCCTTTGGGCTGTGAATTTCTGTGTAACAGATCAGGGATCACTGACAAAGTCCTCCAAGGCCACTCTTCTGCAAATAACAAGTGGTTTCAGGAGGAGACAACCTTTTGAATACATCTGTATGTCCAAGGGAGCTGTTACCAGGTGCTGACCACTGGACAAAAACACAAGGAAGGTTTGAGAAAAGCAGTCAAAGATTGACAATTATGTTGAAAGAATGAGCTGGTAGGAAAAGCAATTCCCAGAGCAATTATAATTCACCTCTGGGTTCACAGTGAGGCAAAGACAGCTCTAGATCTTGGCAACAGATAGAAATATGTCTGTGTTGACAATGAAAAAGTTGCAGCTTGAAAACCAATGTTTAGAATATACAAAATTCTATGATAAAAAAGGTTAGTAAGGTAGAACAGTTAAAAAGAAGACATTTGCTCATAAATCTTTCTGATGTCCCCACCACAGGAGCTAAATTTGGTGCTCAGTTTGCTTTGCTTTTAGATATCCTACAGGGCCAGGTCCATGATATGCCAGGGGTCAGGTTTGGATGCTGTTGTTCACACCATCTTCTTCAGTGAGTTGCTTGCCTTAGAAGTGTTCACGGTACGATGCAGAGGAGTTCCCAGGGATGGGTTCTCGTTGGTTTTGTGTGGCCTGGCAGATTCCTCGGGAAGCATGGTTTAGGTAGCAAAGGTTGTGTGGAATCCTAAGAGCAGCCTTCCGGTGTCTCAAGGGGGCCTGCAAGGCCAAGGACTCTTCCTCAGCAACTGCAGTGATAGAACAGGGAGCAATGGGTTCAAACTGAAACAGAGGAAATTTAGGTTAGGTATACAGAAGTAATTCTTCCCTGTGAGAGTGCTGAGGCCCTGGCACAGGTTTCCCAGAGAAGCTGTGGCTGCCCTGTCCCTGGACGTTTCCAAGGCCAGGTTGGACAGGGCTTGGAACAACCTGGGACAGTGGAAGGTGTCCCTGCCCATGGCAGGGGGGGGAACAAGATGGGCTTTAAGGTCCCTTCCAATCCCAGCTATTCTGTGATTATAAAGGCTATAAAATCTGTTCTGCTCCACTTCACATCTACCAGCTGCAAAATCTCTCTCAGATGCTGCACTGCTTCAGAAAAAGATTCTCAGATGGCAGCCTGGCAATCCTTGAGTGCCTGCTGTGCCAGGGCCTGTCCCTGTGTTTGACACTGTATTAAGAATTGCCATGTGCTTCCCAAAGCCATTTCCTTGCCCAGCATTCCCAGGCTATCTGTGCCCCAGGGTCAGTGCTTCCCAGGGACAGCCACGGGGCTGCCAGCTCGCCCCAAATCCCTCTGTGCTGCTCCTTTGGCAGCACACGGGGCGCTGCCCCCTCCCGCCTGCCCTGCACGTCCTGGCTGCCAGGGCAGCTGGGCTCTGCAGGTCAGGTGGAAGCCAAAGGTTGTTCGAGTTGTAATTACGGAGTTCTCTCTGAAATAAGGCATGAGGCCCCAGCTAGTTTTAGGCCTGTAGGAAAAAGGAAGGACTTTACATGAGTTTGCTCTGTGTGAGCTCCCTTTGGAGAAACCCTTATGCGCTTCGTAGGGATGTGAGGATTTCACTGTAAAAGAGAGGTGTGAGGTACTGGGAATGGGGAAAAAATTCCTTTATTTTGTAGAGTGTGCATGATGCTCCCAATAGGTAGATTATTATGGCTTAAGACTGTAATTAAAATGCAACGTCTTAGTATTTCCTGGGCAGCGCCTCCATTAAACACCAAACTATTTCTTTGAGAGAGTGGCTGTGTAACTTGCCTGGTGATCACTGCATAGGGATAGATGAATAGTCTGGAGCCATGAAGGAGTGATTGGAATACTAAACCCTGTTCACAGAGGCACTGGGATGAGGGGAAGGGAGTGTGCATCCTCTATGGACACCCTGAAAAAGGAGCTTTGCTGTTTTACCTCTCCTGCCCTAAGGGCATGGCTTCTGACTGGTACAGAATGACAGCTGGAGGAAAAATTAACTGTGTTAATTACTCAAGAATGAATTAATTGCTATTAATTATTTTATCACAAAACCAATTAATATTGTACTGCAACCCATTTTTAATTAAAGGAGTCGATAAAAATCAGATAAACTGTGGACACAGCAAAATTATGGCAAAACTCCAAAGTTAGTCTCTAATAAGAAATGAAGCCCCAAACAGTTCAGCACTGAGATTGAATTAGTTGTTATTTTTATTAAAGAAAAAGAGCCCACAGCAAAAACATGAAAGCAGAATCTTCTTTGTGGGGGAGGATAAAGCTTTTTGTGGTCATGAATGAAGTTGAAAAGGACAATAGTAGCTATGGGTTTTTTGTAGCTATCTACATGTTTCTGAGGTAATTGTCATCTTAATTTAAAGAAAAAAAAAAAAAAAGAAGAATCACTGTGTTCCAGGGTTTAGGTTATTGTGCCTAAAGTGATGCTTGAAAGGGAATAGATCTTCAATACTTAATCACCCCTTGAACAAAAGCATGTTTTATATTCTGCCAGTTAAACAAACTCTCAGTAGTTTTGGTCCTAGTCTTGGCATAAAGAGGTTTCTCAGGGTAAGAGAGTAAATGAAAAAAATCGGTTCTGTGGAAGTATCTGGGTGGAAACGTGGTTGAAGGGACGGTATGTTATAAATTCCAGGCCAGATCTCATGGTGACATAACTCAGCACGGCTCTGCTGGCATTCCCAGGGTTTGTGCTGTGCCCATCTGAGAGCCACAGCTGAAAGAGGCTTCTGGGAATTCAGGGACACCAATCTTTCACAATTGGATAATGGCAAGAACAAAACCTGGAGAACATCAGAGGCATAATTAATCTGCTTGCCTTTGCTTTTGAGTCATTATGTGGGGTATGTGAGTGGGTGGAAGTTTGCATTAGAAAGGAAGATGTTGTACTGCTGTCTAGAAAAGGATGTGGATATCTGGTGTGTGGCAAAAACATGCAGGTGTTTGGATGCTGGTGATCTTATTTTTGGAATGATTTGCTGGCTGATTAATGATGGCAGCCAGGAGGAATGGATACCGGCTTCCAGAGGAGGGGCAGGGTTTGTGGGGAGATGCAGGAGTGCTGTAATGTATGTGCCTAATAGAGATAAAGTTATCTGGCCTAAATTTTTCAAACTCATGAGCAGAATTTAATGTTTGGGCTTCATTGACTAATGCACAAAGCAATTTGAGTAATGAAAAACTGTTCTTTGTCAAGCAAAAGCAAGAGGCATTGTTGGAAAAGCTAATTTATTTACTCTTTTATGGAGAGAACACGCTTTGCTGAAGTTCAAAACTGACTGTGCAGCTATTGATGAGTGTTCCTGTGAGTTAAATGGCTAATGAAAGCACTGACACCCTCCCCACGCCTCTCTTTTGAGACTTGAAAGTTGCAGCTTTGCTGAACGTTTGTAAAGGAAGGGCTCACAAGTGTTCGTTGTTGTTGTGTGGTAAGAAATTGCATTTTTCAAGTATGAAGTGCTAGAAGTAGCTTGTTTCAGAGCTCTGAATGGCTGGAAGGCTTTGGTTATTCCTGGGTCTGTCCTGGCTGGCCCCATCCTTCCCTTGCCCACAGCAGTCTGCCCTCTCCTAAAGCCCTCTGCACTCCTGCTGCAGCTGTGGCTCTCTCAGAGGATCTGTGATCCACAACTTAGGGGCAAAAGAAAATTCCTTATTTTCCCTCCAGCTGGAAGAACAGGGTCATTGCCATACTTTACCCTGCCCTGCATCTCGTCAGCAGTTCTGACACTGTTACGTGTTTATGGATCCCCTCTGATGTGCTGATTAGGAGCACTTTGGTTCATAATTCCTGATTCTAGACACTTGTAAAATCTAGCTATGACCAGTTGTAACAGCCACATGTGGAATTGCCACACGTGAGTCGTGCACTTCATCTGGCTAAAGTCAAGTCCATCTTCCTCCCTAAAGCTGTGTCCATAACCTGGTTACAACAGGCTGGTTGCCTGAGCATAGGAATGCTGGATGTTGCTGGCAGTTTGAAGCCAGAGTATGAATCAGGAATTTTGCTAGAGCTGGATTGAGAATCTGTGGTTTCAGTCTTCTCTGTGCCACAGGTCTGAACTGAGATTTTAAGCTGCAGCTTTTGCCCAGAGCTATTAAATGGGAGATGTTGGGGGTCTGTTTGCTTAAGAGGAAGGAAATAGTGTTTGGAAGATGGAAGGAGAGAAGGGAAGGAGCTGAGATTTGGGCAATTTAGTGTCTGCTCTGACAAATTAACCCCCCTAATGGATGGAGATTTGAATCCTGACCTGATAAACTCCATCCACCTTCTCTTTGACTCGCTGTATCACATCCACAAGCTCTTGTTGCTTATAAAGCTTAAGTTCTGTTATGTGACAACAAAGATATTGCAGTGTGTGTTAAAAGTTACCAGCTTCTTATCAAGACAGAGAGGTCTTTGAGTAAAAAATGTTTAAAATCTTGACAATCCTCTTGAAATCAGGGGGCTTGAGAAGACTTTAGCCTATGGTCCTGTAAAATTAATTTCCCCCTGTACAAACTCCTACGTCCACGTCCAGAAATGGAATGCCAGCTGAGCAGTACTCACACACGCACACACACACACAAGTATGCTGGAATGGCACGAGTGCCTACAGCCTAAACTATGTCAATCCCACAGACATTTTTGGTGGAAGTGTATCACAGTAGCCCGTGGTGGTTTTGTGCAGACCTCTGCCCACGCTGGAAAGTCACACTCCTGTTTGCTGTGGGGAAAGCCTGTCTGGACTCCCACACACCACACAGCACCAGGCAGCTGACTGGATTGAGGGGAAGCTATGGGAACATAGCAGTGTAACACATTCCCTTGTAAATTTAATATTCTATTTCTATTGACCTCCTAAAAATAAATTGCGGCCTGAGCTAACAAGCGTGAATTTTATTGATGTGCCTTAAAACCAACAGCAATACTGTTATTTTCATGTTACCTACCCAGAAGTCAGTAATGCCCCCTCGTCTGGATACCCCAAGATATGCACTTTTTGCAAAAAAAAAAATGCAGTTTTTAAAGAAAGATACATCTGGAACTTTCTCATTCTGTTTTACACTTCATGTGGTTGTCAATGTGTTGTTCCATCATGTTGTGTTGCATAATGTAAAAGGACAAGTGCAGTTAGGTGCTCACTGTGTAGATGGTGAATCTGGAGGGAGTTTTCTCTAATATATGGTTGAGCTTCAGTCATGGATTTTTTAAAATTTTTTTTTAATGCTTCACTTTTTGCAAAGGTCAATCTGTCTGCAGATAAGTGACATTTCTGTGAGAAACACAATCTTGTCGGCATGTACAGCCAAAATGCAATCCAGAGCACACCAAATCCTCCCTGTTACTGCTCTTGGGTATACACAGTCAGCTTTGAAGATCTCCAAATCAGATTCCTGGTGAGAGTGGGTTGCTTCAGAGGAGTTGGGATCCTGCTTGGCATGTGCCGAAGCATCCCTTATCCAAGAGTCTCAGGTGTTAGGCAGAATCCTCAGGTGTTAGGCAGAATGTTACAGAGATGAAACGTTCTGACTGAGCATTTGACAAAGGTGGGGCTATGAAGTGCCAGTTCAGCCTTATGGCTTCCAGACATCTTCTTACTCTGCTGTCTTGACTGTGTTTGTCTGCCCTGGCCTCCTCCTCCTCCTTGCCTTTGATCGATTTTTCATGAGCTTTGTGCAGAGGGTGACTCATGTCCAAAACATGAGCACAGCTGTTTGCTACTGAGGCCTGTGTGTGCTTCACAGAAGGGTGTTTTCTCTGTTTCTATAAATCTGGCAGAGCTTCTTTTTATCCATGGCAATGTTTGTTCAGAAGATGGAAGGTTATTTAGAGAAAGCAAACGGGGGACATAACCTTCTTTCCCCTTATTATCAGAGGTTATGCAACATGACTTTGAGAGTCTTTATCACATCTTTTCTGCATTTAATCCACTTAGGTGGAAGGAAGCAACCAGGAGAGGGGCAGGTACTGCACAGTATCCCAGGGATACTAGCGAAACCTGAGATTGTTCCCAGAGCAGGATGTCTCCCAGTGCTTTATCTTCCTTCAAAATAATGCTGAGTTTAAGTATGGGGCAACAGGCAGTGCTGCAGCAAGTGGAGGTGATGTTCTGGCTGTTCCTTGGATTTGGGGGAGGAGGTATGATGGGGTAGGGTGCCCGAAGTAGGTACCCTTAGGGCCTGTTTGTTCATCTGGGATTTAACCACTGGTTTTGGGGGGAGTGTACGTGAGATCAAATGGTGGCTCTGGAAAATACCAGCACATTTCCTCAAAGCCCCAGGATCCTGTGCTTTGCATGTGCATTGCTGTGACTTGGGGAAAAGCTGTGAGTATTGATGCCCAAGGCCCTAAGCTATGGTCTACAGACCTTGATGGTCTCTGGCCTCATATCGTTGAGGGCATCTTGGTTTTGAATATTAATTACAAGCAGGTGAATATTGCTGTGTTCTCACGCGCCCTTCAGCGGGGCAGCCTGGCAGGGCTTCTGACCATTTCATGGGGGCTTCTGGTCAGAGCCATGTAGCAAAACTGCTCCATAGCTGCTGCCCATGGAGGGATATCCCTATGGACACCTTCCTGTGAGTCTGTTAGTCCAGGGACCAAATGCTGTCCCCCAGCAGGTGCCTGGGAGCAGTGTGAGAGCAGCAGCAGAAGCTGACAGGCTGTGCTTTGCGCTGGCCCAGACGGCCAGTCTCGGGAGCCATGCTTATAAAGCACTTCCTAATGAAGGGAAAAGAAGCCAGAGAGTTATTTTCTAAGAATAAAAATCCCTTTATGGTTTTTTGAAAACTACTTTACACTTTGCACAAATGATCGCCTAGCATCTGGCAGGCTGGGTTTTTGCCATGTGTGGCAGAGGATACAGTTTGTGTAGTTGCAAGCAATCAACTCAAAAAGCTTTTGTGCGGTCCTGGAGCCCAGGAACTTGTTAATTTTGAGCAGTCGTTTTCCGCATTTAGCCCATTAGAGATTCTATTTTTGGTGACCTAGTTTGAGCTCTTTAAAAAATAATCAAGCAGCATTTTTCAGATCTGATTTGTAATGGGACTGTGGATTGGTTTTGCAACTTGAAATGAAAGTTTCAAGGAGGAGGGGAGGGGGTAGAACTTTTATCTGCCTGGTCCTTCGGAGCCAACATTTGCAATTGATTTTAGAGGGCCTCTAGGAAGGTTAATCTGACAAAGACTGGCTTGGCTTCACCACTTCAAGGGTTATTGTTTGACTTGCTGCTGGGAAAATAATAAAGTAGCCAGGTTTAAATAATACTTTCCATGCAATAACCTCCAGGAGTGCTAGCAAGTATTACTGGGCATCATCCAAACACTGTCAGAGCCTGTGGATTTGCCTGCTCCCCAGCGTGCAGGATGGGGTTTGGGCTGGAGAGGAACAATTGGAGCTCATGCCAAAATGTCTAGCCGTGGGTTCCACGCTGACTGCCGTGGCAGAGCTGGGGTCAGGGCGGGCTCTCACACTGAGATCCTGTTTCCACGCTCCAGCTCAGCTCTGGGAATTAGCACCACGCAGGAGAACTGCCGGCCTCTGCCTGCCTGTGGCTGCAGGGGATCCCTGGGCACGACAGACTCTCCGTTCCTGTGAGAGGAGAGGGATGCTCACAGCTCAGAGCAGCCCAGGCCAGGTGTCGGCTTTCTCAGGTGTGCACTTGGAGCAATTCCAGCAAAACTAAAGCACAGATAAAGACCTGTGAATAAAATCTCAGTTTCTGACTTAATATAAGTATTGTTTTTGCATTTTCTGGCAATTCAAGATTATGTCCCCAAATACCAGGTTGCCTGGAGTGGCATTGCAGTGGAAACATACTTTTTTCACTTGTCTGTCCTTCAAACAGGTTTCTCTGGATACCCCTTTTCTCAGTGTGCCAGGAAGCTGCTTGGGGAGCAGAGCTCAGTTTCAGGCTCCCTTTTGAGGGACAGCAGCCTGGTCAACCTGGCATTGCAAACACAGGCACAAAGTGATCCTCAGAATTCCCATGGAGAGTCTCTGTGATATTTCTAAGGATCTGCAAATTAGAGATTAAATAGGAAGGAAGGGAGAAGACAGCTCCCCCTCTCTAGGAGACACAGCAGTCCCTGGTGTGGAAAGGTTCACAGGTTGTTGAGGTGCCTGCAGGACAAAAGTGCAGGCAGTCAGGTGTGGTGGATGTGTGCTCCTCCTGGCCATTATCCTGGGACAATCCTTCACTGGGGCACATGGAAAGGGAGGGATAGAGCTGAAACATGCAGAATTACAACAAAGGTTTGGAGTGCCTGTGAAACTCTTGCTTGGACCAGCTGAGCCCTCTTGTTATTGAGGTTAGAACTGGTCCTTCGTCCCTCTTGATCCCTGCCCAAGGCCAGGTTGTGTGGGGCAGAGCACAGCTCTGGATTAAATTGGAGTTTCTTTCTGTTGAATGCTCTGTGCCTCTCTTTTCTCAGCATAAATATTCTTCCAGAGGCCACAAATTGTCAAAGATGATAATATAATTCAATTGGCATCAGATTGTAATTAAAAACGTTTGGCCTATTAGAAATATGAGAATCCTATATTTAATTTATATTTGATTTTTTTAAAAGAAGAAAATCAGTAATTTACCAGTTTCCATTGCCATTTTCCGGTTTCTGTAGCTCAAAAGTATCTTGATCCAACAAATGGGATGTGGCAAATGTTCTAAATAGTGTTCAATTCTATTTTTTTTTACTGAAAAAATATGTAAATGCCCAAGAAATTATACTTTGAAAAGTGGCTACTGCAAATTAACAGCATTTCACATGGATCTTACTTTGCATTTTTAATGCCCATAATGGGTGTCCCAAATTACATGATTTGCATTATAAACCAGAACAGCTCCTGTGTCGCTGCTGCTGTCCAACAGTTGAATAACAAGGCTTTTCTTTCCAAACTGTATAAATACATATTTACCCAAATGATGCAATTTAGGGCTCTGTTATTTACGTTTTTCTGGTCGGTCAATCACGCTGACATCTTTAATTGCCAATGCTTTTTAAATGCATCTGAGTAAGTCTGGTGTTTGAGGAATGGAATTGCCAGGCATAGGCTGGGAGTGATCATTTTGTTATTACACTGACATTTTGGCTCTTGGGTTGGTACCTTCTCTTTCTCTACCTTTGTCTTATGGAAAATGTGGGATTATTGTGTTGCTCCATGTTCAGCAGTGATGGTTTTACCTTTCCCCACTGGGCCCATGGCACTAAGGGAAGGCTTGGGGATATGCTGGTTCCTTGGGCCACTCCTGTCCCAGGCTTGATTCTGCAGGTGAGCTGGCCCATGTTTCATCAGAAACCCAGGATGCAGTGTCCAGGCAGGAGCACCTTTGGTGTCTTTGTCCTCCTTGTCCTGCCTTGTTTAACCAGGCTCCTGCTGTCTGAAGCCTCTGGAGAAAGAGTTGGATGATCTCCATCATGGAATCCTGCCATCATCAACATTATTGATTGTTCAAAGCCTTCACTTAGGTCATCTACACCTGTCTTCAGTAGTTTTTTGGGATTGCTGATCCCAAAAGGGATCCTCCTCATCAAGGAGGTCCGATGTAAGTCAATTCCTGCATCATCATTGTGGTGTTCCCAGTGCTTGAATTTCACTCCAAGCTTGTGGTCAGAATCATAAATGAGTGAACTTTGAGCCAGCTCGAGCCAGCACGTGTTGACCTCTGGCTCAGATATAAGGAAGGAGAAGGTAAATGGGTGGATAAACTCAGTTTCTTCAGTGCTGTCTCCCTTACCCACACAGGTTCCTGAAGCATCCAAGGGTTGTGTGTACCTGTTACTCAGTGACTTTCCCTTTTGGCTGTCATTTTCTGGTTTCAAACAGTTTTGTCAGGTTCCAGTGCCTGCATGTTCCAGCAAGGACTGGAAAAATAATCACAGGGTAGATGGCAAGGGCACAAATTCATTGATATCTGATGGGATACTTATGGCCTCCCCACAGAGATTTACTGGAGTTCATCTTCACCACACTGTTGGTGTCAAGACAATTTCCCCCAGGAAGCACAAGGGGAAACCAGCAGCCATGCTTTTTGTTGTTCTTGAACCTGCTGCTCTCCCCCACCTCTGGATCTTGAGTAGAGCCCTCAGTCTCCCCAGCTTTTCTAATCTGACCCTGTGCCACTTACAGAAGAGGTTTGTTGTAGTGGGCGAGGGAGATGATACCAAGGGAACAGTTTAAATAGATTTTGCTTAAATGAAATAAACCCTGGAGAAAGGTAGGAGTTGTGTGTTGTGTCTCAGTACCTCCTAAACAGGCACGGCATCTGCTGTTTGAGTCAGTGTCATAGCTCTGTCTGCAGCTTGTGAACTAATGTTCACTGACAAACAGGCTTCAGGAGGAGGGGGAAAGGCCAGTGCCACAAATCTAGCCATTGCTGAAACACCCAGGGTCTGAGGCTTTTCAGAGGAAAGAAATGCGATTATGATGAATGATGGAGGCAACAGCACTTTGTGCTGTTCTAATAATACCTAGCCAAGTGAAAAAATCCAATAAATGCCTGTGGTTACCTGGCTGTGCAGGAGCTGTGCTGGTGCCAGCCAGTATCCAACACAGCCCTTCCAGCCCATGGGGGATCAGGAGGAGAGCTGGGTGATGAGGGGAATTACTTCCCGTGCAGGAACCGCAGGAGCTCTGTCACGGCACCCACCAAGCACCATTGCCTCGAGAGGGCTGGTGGAAAGCAGCTGGTTTGTGTCAGAGAGCAGCAGCCTTTCTCCTCCACTCAGTGGTCTGAGTGCTTCCCAGAAGGAAGCTGGTACAATCCTCCTCTGGGTTTTCCAGGAGCTGCCATGCTGAGCCTCGGGGGAGCTGAAGGTGGTAGCAAGGGAGTTGTCATGGCTCTGGTAGTGGAAAGTGAGAGATGTGCTGGACAGTGTCTTACCTAGGGATTGCCAGAGTAGCTTCCAGCTTCAGGGAATGCTCACCAGTGACACAGCAGAGGATCAAAGCAGGTTTTCCAGTACTTTTCTTCTGCACTTGCCTGCATTATGGAAACAGGCAGATTCTTGGCTCACTCCCTGAAACCACCAGGGATTTTTTTCACAAAGAGAAGCAATGTTCTGCTTTTAATCAACATTTTCCTGGCATCCTGTTTCTTGTGCTGACCTCAGTGCAGCAGTGCAGAATGGAGGGATCTCTCTCCCTGGCTCTCATTTGCTACTTCCATATTACATGGGCCTGACCTCCTTCCCTCGTGTCCCAGTCCCTGAACCGTGTTTGGCACCTTGCAGCAATTCCAGACCTCTGGTAAAAGGCTGTGCACTGCATTTCATGTGCATGTGGAAGGCTGTGTCCTTCTGGAGTGTGTAATTAAATCCAGAGCTGCCAAAGCTGAACCACACCGTGGGGTCCCCACGAGTCACGTTGCTGTTCACAGGGCTGCAGGAACTGTCCGTGGTGTCCCGTGCTTTGTCCCCAGCCTGTGCCTGTGGCGTGGTGAGCAGAAGCTTATCTGCTGAGCAAAATGCACCAGTACAAAGGAGCAGAGCTGCAAGCTGCATCAATAGCATCACACATGCACCTCTAAGACAAGGAGAGGGTGGGGATAGCAGCAGTGGGATACTGGCAAATCAGGAATTGAAGATACATAACATAAACAGCTCATTTGCCAGATGAAAACCCAGCAGGTGATGATAAAGTGCACAATGTTTATTGATATCTGAATGACTATTTGTTTTTAAAAAAATGCATTTTAGAACTTAGCATAAACTCAGTTATCTGATTCTAGCACAGCTTACTATTTATTAGGAAATATATGGGGGGTTTATAGCCATTGTTCACCTTAGGGAGAAAATAAAAAAAAAGAGAGACATTTTATTTTAATAGTACTGACTTCCTAATCTAAGCACTCTTAGCAGCTTGGCTGCAGAGTGGAAAGAAATGGTGTATATTTCCATTTATCCTTTGTTATGGAACACTATCACCTCTCTCTATCTCCATCAGCAGAGCTGGGTAATAATTTACTGCAGTGGACGCTGAGGGATATCAGCTCCAAGCTGCTCCAGTCCAGGTAGTTTGTCATCATGAGCTTTCAAGAAGGTAAATTAAGTTGATTAAGGGAGAAGATCTGTCATGTCAGCATTTTTGCCCACCTAGAAGGCAGCACTCCTTCCCTCCCTCCTTATTTCAGGCTCTCTTCCTTGTGCTGAGTCTTCTTGTGTATGGAAGTAGCTTTGAAGAGCTGCTCTCTTAGCTGTGCCTCAGAAATAGCAAATGTTATATATATGGAAATGTAAATGATGCTGATTAGCCAAGTGTTGTGGTTTGAGGAAAAAAGTTCAATCGGAACATGAAGAGCAGGAAGAGTATTTGGCCACTGTGCATGATCAGCCCTTCAGCAGCTGCCAGAGAGTCATACTAAAGCTTGGGAAAGCAGGGCCTAGGAAAGGCAGCCAGTAGCTGTAAAAGATGAACACACATGCCTGGTATAGCACTGTCTTTCTGGAAATATTAACATCTTGACCCATAGCAAAATTTCATCGTGCATCCGTGATCTGCTTCAGGAGCCTGCTTGGTTGTGACCCAGCACAATGTTTGGTGCTGTCACTCCATGCTCAGACCCCTCAGTGGCTGCCTCAGCTGAAGCCCTCAGGTTGTTGCTGACTTTCATGTGGTTCTTTGTGCTCCTGCCCAGAACAAGGCTGGGCCTCAGCCAGGGAAGATGGACATCATGGAGGAGGACATGGCTACAGTGGTGATAAGTACAGCAAAGCCTCTGATGACATCAAAGGGAGCTCCTGGTCTTAACCCTGCACTTCAGGAGCTCTCCAGATTAGTCCTGAGCTTGTTTTCTTCTCTGAAAGGAAAATACTTCCTTCTTCTTGGCCTGTCACACAGTTGCTGATACTGAAATAAACATCCATTGTTGTTGTTACGGCTGAAATTAATCCTAGCACAACTTTGCTAGAAGGAAAATACCTGCTGTGAGGAGCCCTGGAAGAAGGCAAATGTTTTTGTCTGTCCTCCTGCTCTGTAGCCCTCCCCTCTGTGGGCATGCACACAGACACACGTGCAATCCCATCTATCCCATCCCATTCCTTGGGTGTCCTGCAGTGCAGGAAGGGATGGATGGCTTGCTGGCAAAGATACTTCCAGTTCCATGGAAGGATATAGCACAAAGATAATTCATTAGAACTGTTGGGAGTTCCTGTGGAACAGCCTGTGATTAAACATGAGGATTTCTCATGGAACAATTAGGTGAATTTGGGCTCAGGTATCTCCCCTGACTTCACGGCTGCTGGTAAGCAATACCGAAACGGTTGGAGTTCTGTCTGTTTAATGGGTTCAGTTTTAGTCATGAATCTCATCAAGAACAGCCAAAGCAAAGGACACTTTAATTTAATTGAATCTGTAGGTATCCTGTGAGTTAACTTTGTCTACCACAGAAAAGGAAAATGCAATTTGCCTTGTTATTGGGAACACCAACATGTGAAGAGACATGAGGATGAGTGCCCTCCAGATCCTTGTCTCACACCTGTATCTCCTGGCTTATACTTGCAGGGAGAGTGGCCAAGGCCACGATACTGAGGTTTCTTGAGCAAATGTTATCCCTCGGAGCCAAAGCTGAGTTGAAATCCAGTTCTTTGTTCCCTGGAGTTTGCTATGAACCCAGCCATTGCGATTTTTGAGGTGCCATGTAGCCATTGTCCCATTCTGATCAATATTCTGGCAAGGGAGAGAGAGCACTGAAGTGCCAGGGCTGTAGTGATCTCTTTAGACAGAAGAGTGCCTTCTGGTAGTTAGGTGCTGGTGAGACACACTGACTTTGGCTCAGTGCAAGCCAAATCTGATCTGCTGGCAAGGAAAACATGGATAGGCCTGTGAACCTTGCCTGGAAGTGGTAGGCTTGCTGGGATGTGTAGCACAGGATGTGCAGACCTTACCATCAGCTCTCTTAATGAGTAATTTCAAAGTAATGCTTATTTGGAGCAGCAACTTTCAGCTCTTTTCTCAGAGCTCTTAGCATCGACTTGCAAAGATCACGGCTGTTTCTCTGTAACTACTGATAATTTGTGTTTTCCTCTTGACTTTTCAACTTCATTTCAGTTAAGAATTCCATTACACAGTGTAAGGGCACTGTGTGACACAGACCTTTCCCTTTTCTGGAGAGCGTACAGCCTAAATGCACGAGAGAGGGCAAGAAGGCTGGCAGTTTTCTGAAGGCAAAGGAGAATTTGCTAAATCCTCTCTTGGGGTCCAGTGAAGCAGAGATATGAACTACTGGGCTGGTGGAAGGGTAAGAGAGGGTAAAGGAGGGGGAAGAGAAGAGCAGAGCTTGGCTTTTTCAGTGTTCAAAACAAAAGCTTAAATGGTCTACTAATTGCTGACAATACCTGGGAGTAGTTTGAGCTAAAGGATAGTGGCAGCACACACATAAATGCCAAGTAAAATAAGCCCCCTTGGCTTTTGAGAAGGCTTGGGCAGGTGACAGTTCCCTGCTTTCTCAGGCTCTGGTTCAACAGAAGCCAAAGCCCAAAGCTCTTGCGGTGTCAGGTCTTTAACATTCACACCACCAAATGTAATTAAGCTCTGCGAGGGCTGCAACCTGGGTAGAATTTATCTCTTGGTTTGTAATGCTTTAATTTAGTATCAAATATTCATGGACTGGCAGGGTCAAGTAGGGATAGAAAAATACTGTAACAGGCATAGGCAAAGTAGGATGCTAAAGAATTCAGCTTAAAGGTTAGTCATCCATGGAAACCCATTAGGAAAAATACTGTAAATAACTTCCTGCATCTGTGAGTCTCAGAGCTAAACATGAGCCACTCCTGCCCCGACCCATGGAACTGGCAGAGCATGGGGTGTGCCTGCTCACACACAGAATTTAAAGCAGAATTATACAGTTACATATCCCAACTCTTCCAAATACTGAGGCACGTTCAGTGTGCTCTGCAGTGAACAAGGCTGTGGCATCTCCTGGGTTTAAGGGACAGAAAAGTCTGATTTCAGACATCTTGTAAATATCTATGGAGGGTTTTTGCAAGACTGAATGATTTTTTTGGGCATACCCTGCCTGTTTAAGGACATGGTTCAAAGCCTGTAAAATTATGTTTATTGGCTTCAAAGGATCAGGATCTATACTGTCCAATTTAATATTCACAAAACTAATTTATTCAACAAATGAAATTACTGACTTGAGAAAAAACGAATGGATTCATTCAATCAGGAAGATGTTTATGGGGCCTGAAAGGTGTGTTTGGTGTGTCTGGTAGGGAGTTCTCAGGTTGGGCAGACTGGGTTGGGAGGAAGGGCAAACACCTTCACCCGTGGGACCATGCAGGGAAGTGACTGAAATTCAGAGCAGCTGGGAATCAATAATGGGCTGGTCACAGTCCAAATGTGTTCTTTTGTCTGGCACCAGGTGAGAAGAGAGGGAGGAGAAAAATAATTGGGTGAGCAGGCCACGGAGCAATGTGGAAAGAGGAGCTGCAGCATCTGGGAGTGTGTGGGGCTTTAGGAAGTGTGTGGATACAGGGAGCTGATGCTGAGGACAGGCTGGATGCTCCATCTCCAGCAGTACAACACCCATGGCCTGCTGGCTTCTGTTTTCCCAGTCACCTCTCAAAAGCACTGCTAGCTACAAGTAGACGAGAATTGGGTAAAAAGGAAAGTCATTTGGAGCCAGAAATGTCTGCAATTTAAACCTGGTGCTGTAGCTGCAAATTGAGCTTTCAAGCCAGGCTGGGTGCTGGGAGAATGAGAACTGAGAAAAACCTGTCATTTGAGCCAGGATTCCCCCCTTATCTCACAGCAGCATGCAGTGAGGAAACTACCCAAGGACTGCATTTTTAGAGACCTAAAAAATCCTAAGACAAGAAATTCTGCAGGAATACAATATGCCCATCTTTTAAAGGCATGTATGTGTATCTGTAAATATGTAAAAAGCCATATATAGCTGAACTCACGCACCTATGTTGTGCAGATGTTCTGAAATTTCTGAAAAATCCACAGACACAAAACTTAATTCTGCAAAATCCTCAGGCACCTTTTAGAGTTAAACGAATACTGATGTAATTAAAATGGTAATACTATTTGTTAAAAAAAAGAGTATTTAAATAATTCATTTTCCTATTGGTTCTGTGGAGTGTGCCTAGGTTTAGCAATTATATGCTAACTAAAAACAGCCTCTCCTGTAATGATTTCATGATAATCTGACCTTTGATGGTCCTGGCTCACAGCAGCTGGCACTTTCTGCAGAGTTTACAGACTGTAAAGTAATTAATATCAATGAAATACCTCTGCTGGCCCTTTGATGTATTTGGGTCCTTGAACACTCCCCTTTCCCTCTCTCTTGAGCTTTTTTTTTTTTTTCCCTGATGTCCCTGACTCTTGGGAGTCTGGCTATTGGAATGCTCCTGCTGAAGGGCACATCCCAGCTGAGGGGTGCACTGGTGAGCACCCTCCCCTTAGGGGTGCAGAAGACACAACTGACAATATGCCAGGCCTAATTTGATTTAATAATAAGCACAATAATAGCTCTTGAAAAGCTGTCTTTCAGGAAAAGGTAATAAGGGTATTAATAAAAACAGGTGAGGAGAGATGCCCTGGTTTTAGCTTCCTGCATTATTTCATCACTGTCAGTCAGTGCAGAACTCCCTTGAGATTATTCCTGTGTAGTTAATAACGTTTCTGTGATGACTTTAATGACTGAGCCTTTCTTCCATCCTTAGCTATGACAATAACCACTCTGCTTTTTTTTTCCCCTTCAACAAGCCATTGTGTGGGGTTCAGCACATAAAGGAACATTTTTAAATATAGAGGTTTCCTCTAATTAAGTTGTTGGCAAAAGATTGCTTGTCCAGTCATTTGCTGGTGATGAGTACTGAAAGAAATTATATCTTGTACAGAGTATTACACTTTTCCTGCCATGCTTCCCCTAAAAAAAGAACAAAATGATATAAAAATAAGCAGTAAGATTGCAAACTCAGGCACTCAAAGATTAGAGAGTGCCAGAATGATCTGTCTGGATCTGTCCTTCCCCACTCCTGATCATGAGCTTTTCCTCTTTCTTCTCTTAGCTCTTGCCCTATACCCCATTTTTTCCTTTCATAAGATTACATTTTCTCCAAAAGTTTTCATTTTTTACCTTTTTAGAATTTTTATGTCAAGACCAAATGTCTTTTTCTGTTCTTGTGTGTCAAAAAGAGAGACATAATTTTCTCTACAACTTTTCCGGCACCCCCCTCCACAAACTCACTGTGATTCAAGAAAAAGTGTTTGTGCACCTTGAGAGAGCCACCTTTTGTTCATTGGTGTAATAATGGCACATTTAAGATGTCTGGTCATTCTGGACATGATTTAAAAAGTTCCTGTTTCCTATAGGATTGTGCATCTGGCTTGGTTCAGAAATCACACAGAAAATGCAATGACTGGGAGAAGTTTTCAGTGTGCCCCTTGAAGAAAAGTAGTGGAATTAATGCAGAGGAAAATCTTATTTTAGGGTTAGTGAGTCACTGCAGATTAAAGGTTGTTCCCCTGGTTGGTGGCACCCTGTACAACCTCAAACAGTGGAGTTTACATTCCTCTCTTAAAGTGTACCTCTGGATTTGAAAATCAGATCATTTACTAATTGCTCACATCTTATAAATTGTGGATTTATCCTTGAAGGAGATTTCAACAATCTATTAAAGCCTAAGTAACATTGTTATTCTCCAGCTTCCAGATAAAGAAAACAAAAACACAGCTTTAAAAACAAGCATCCTCTTCACTTTTTATCTAAATGGAAATAAACCTAATCAAAAGCTAGCAATTAATGAATCTCTTCAGGGTTTCTATTCTGGAGAAGATTAGAGTTAAAAAGGCTGAAATAGTTTCAATAGGTAGGTGTGATGTTGAGCTCAGATGTTGTGTTTATATATGCTCAGCTGGAAATAAGAGTTGCTAAAATCCAATATCTGGATGCAGATTCTCCTCTTCACTGGAACCAGGCAAACAGTTAACAACTCCAATATTCACTAATTTCAGTGTGCAAAAATGTCCTAGAGCACCAATAAAATCGGTTCCTCCCAGGAAATGCTTTTAAAATGCTCATTAAATAGTGGATGCTTCACATATGAAACAAACTGAAAGTGAGTTTTTAGGAAACCTATTTTCTTGGAAAAGGGAAACAAAGCTCTCCAAAAATAAGCAAACTGCTTTTTCCAGGATTGGATAGCCAGCTATTTGCTTCTTGCAAAAACACAGACTGAGAATGTTGGGCTGAAATTTGGCAAGGTAAACACATTTTCACTATGTGTAGTCAGTTCCTGTGTCCAGAAATAGAAACAACCTTTTGCTTACAGGAGTGGTGGGGCACCTTCACCTGCAGTTTAAAAAGAAAAAATAGAAAAGTCCTGTTGTTCAGCTCCACCTCTGTACCAGATCTCTGGGATATTAAATTCATTCTGCATTATTCCAAAGAGTAGGAATCACGACAGCCAAGAGCTCCCGTTGCTTCCATAGTAGAGACTGAAGAAATGTTAATAAAGGCATTTAATTTACTTGTCTAACTATAGATTTTCCTGTAATTCATACCAACTAGCTTGGCTGTGTAGCAGGAAAAAAGCAATCACAATATCTGATGTACAAAGCCTGTCACTCACCATATAGCAAATGAACAAAAAAAGGTCCCTTGTTCCAGTAAATGACCACAAAACATTCCTGGGATCTTCACAGGCACCTTGCTTACCATGGTGGGCAATTCTGGGCGCCCTTGTAGAGCTTGCACTGCATTTGTCATGGGCACTCTTCCATCTGATTTCTGATCAGACACTTGACCTTTCAAACCTACTGTGGGGAAGGCATCCTTCTGCCTTTTGTTCACTGTGTATTTTGTTCCTCTTCAGCCAAAGGCTGTCTCAGGTTGTGAGCTGGAGAAGCTGGGAGTGCTTCTGAGCTGTGAGAGACTGTGAGCATCCATCCATCTTCTCCTTTTCCTCCTCCTCCCTTTCTTCCATTTTCTTCCCTTGGGAAGATTTGGGAATGGATAGATGGGCTCCCTGTGGTGCTCCAACCAGTCTCAGGAGCCAGAGGACCAAGTAAGCAGCTTAAGACTTAGCTCAGCTTAGACACGAGCAAAAACGTGAGGGCACAGGGAGGAATTGAATGCTCTTTTCTTCTTTGGTATGGGATGCCTTCTTCTGCCAAAATAAATGCACCAGCTTGGTTCAGCCCACTGCCATCTCAGGATGCCTGTGGCAGTGCAGCCAGGGTAAACATGACCAAGAAGATTCAACAAGGCAGCCCTCATGTTGGCTTTTTCAGTGAAAGTGTCCCGAGATCCTCGAATGCACTCAGCTTCTCACAGGCTGTGGCTCTCTGAGGGAAATTGATAAAAAAGATGTCTTTGCACATGATTATTACTTTCCTAAAATCCTTCCAGAGTGTTGATATTATTTAGTTTATGAAGTAGCAGTTTGTGCAATTTTATGTTGCCTGGAAAGAAAGTATGATTTACTCGATTTGAAGCTCCCAAAAGCAGAGAAAGCAAAAGGCATCAATCAGTGCTGTTGGAAATTCTGCAACTGGGCAGCTCTAAGCTTATCTGCTTTGAGTGTCTGCAAAATGCAGCTACTACTGAACGGCCTGAGTGGTAAAGCATTTTGTAACAGCATAATGCTCTCATTGTAGTCTTCTCAATCTCATTTAGGATTAAGCTTTCCCTTGGGAGATGATACAATAAACTCTCCTGGAAACCACGCTGCAAATACGTCGAAGCCAATCAGGTAATACAGTGCAATGTCAAAAGTCTTAGAGACTGGCAAAACATGTCCCTTGCACAGCATTCCTCTGGGCAGACAGATGTTGGCTGTGAAGATGGGCTTGTTACAGAGTGTAGGCTTTGTCTAGGTCATAATGTTCCTCAGCATAAACAGCCTGGGATTTATTGTGTGTTCTCAGCCAGCCTGGGCACCTCCAAGTTCTAAGCAGACACTTCTAGGACTCTTCTAAGCAGATTATAGAAACAGAGGAATTGTGTTTTAGACTGGAGACATTGGGAAGACTCAGATACTGATGCAACCCTGCTCAGTTTCTCTGTTCAGGTGATATTTTCAACTGAAAAGTGGGCAGAGACACATGGGGCAAGCGGACTCCTGAGCTTCAGCTGAAGAAGTGTTAAGCAGGCAGAATACTTGAGTATGTCATTAGAAACTATATTTCCAAATTTGAAGGCAAAAGGATTGGGGTTTTTGGTCCTGTTACTTGCCTATTTCTACTTAATGTTTCCATTCCCACATTATTTTATTATGATTATTGATATGATTATGATTATTTTGTTTTTCAAGTCCCAAATTGTTTTCTCATCAGTACTTTAAAAATGAGTCAAGATACATATTTCAAAGGTTCCCCATGTTTTTGCCCATCACCTTTCTTTCCAAATGCCAGATTTGGACATTGTCCTGGAGTTTAAAGGTTTCTAGACTGGTATTTGTTTTTCTTCCAAGACCTCCCTAGACCCTACTCTAATGTGTATTAGCTCAGACACAACCAAACTTACCTCAGATAAGCAACAATGTGTTTCCTACATCAATTGCCCAGCCAATCCTCCTGTTTTAATGTATGAAAAGTCCCACTCTTGGAATAATGCAACATAAAGACCATCCATTCAAAAAACAGAGCTTTAGTTCAACAACTCCTGAGGTGGGTTCTGTAAATCACTTAGCAAAATCCTTACAAATTTCCAGTGGCCTTAAGAAAAGATGCATGACTGACTGCTGCTTTAGAGTTGAGGGAATCAAGTGCTGTGTTCAGTTCACTGCTCAGGATGTTTTGTAAGCACATTACCAAAGAAGAGCAGATATCTCTGAGGGAAAGAGTATGAGTTAAAGTTCCTACCAAGTGTCATAAATAACTGAATCACAGCCTGATTCTGCAGCACGCAGCAGTGCTGGTAGAGCTCTTAACAAAATTTAATCCAAGCCCTTCCTTTGCTGTTAATACATCCTAAAAATACACCACAAATTGAAAGGCTACCAGAAGATCCTCTTTCTTTATTAACCATTTTGAATAAAAACTGCATCTTTAGTGCTGTGGACAATAATCTTTCTGCAGCTGCCAAGGCAGCTCTAGTTAGGATACACTGCTTGCTTCTGACCAGGCACTAGAAAATGTTATCTGCAAGCTGTGTTCTGGTATTGATCAGTGTGCTCAAACTTCAGGGATTTTTACTGAAGCTTGTACAGAGTACTGGGAAAACCACTGGACTCAGGAGAGCTTAACACCACTATTTTGGAAGTGTTGAGGTCCTTAAAGGATGCACAGCGTGCAAGGAGACAAGACATGAGCTTGCAGTGGGACAAAATTCCTCATGTGAATGCCAGGTTAGCTCTGACATAGTCTCTAAATGGGGAAATGTCAGTGTGTGCAACATATTCCTCTCCTGGTACAGATGGGGCTTTGAGAGAAGCTGGCAAAGGCTGGATCCCGTGAATACCTGAACTGCTCTGAAAATCTCAGCTTCTCGTGTCATTAGAAATTCAAAACCCTCAATGAGCAATGCATGGAACAGCTAATTGAGCTCCATAAATTGCTGTTTCCACATTTTGGTTGTTATTGTTTCTCCCAGAGTTAGAATTGCAAGTTATGTAGCTGCTTAGAGACTACTTCACGGTTATCCAGTAAACATTAATTTTTTAATTATGACAGTGACAGGTGTGTTGCATTGCATGGGTAAAGATGTATTAAAAACAAAAAAAAAAAGAGAAAATTAATTGATGGTTATCAGCATGCTCACAAACAGGCCCGACTGAATTTTTGAACCTATTTAAAGTTAGGCAGGTGTTGACTTTGCTGTATTGCAGATTTTTTCTCATAATATAAATTTGTTTCCTCAAAATTTGACCAGCTGGATGTTGGGCAGTTCTCACTCGATACAAATGCATGCTTTTTAATTGATAAAGAAAAGCAAAATGTGAGACACTCTTGAGATGTGAAAAGTGCTTCTTTTTTTTAATGTTTGTGAATTAAACACACTTGTTCTTCAGGTGATCCTCCCCTCCTGCACTTGTGCTTTCAAGTGAGATTGAAGTAGATCAAAATGTTCTTCGCTTTTCTGGGAAAGGGGAAACCCTCCCCTAAAAGAGGATTAATTGTCAGTGGTCCCACAAGTGTGGGCTGACCCCAGTGGCAGGTTTTTGTTGCTCTGACTCTGTGCTGGGGATCTGATCCAGTGTCTGATCAGTGTCTGAGGCAGCAGGGACATTACCAGATCAGGTTCAGCAACTGGATAAATGTGTCTGCAGCTGAAATGAACCCCTCAATAGAGTTCTCTTCGGTGCCTCTGCCATAGCCCAGCCTTCCTGATGGATGTTAAGAAGCCTTGGTAGTGTTTATAAGAAACATCAGCTTCACTAATCGTTCATTGATCTGTTGTTCTGGGCGGAATGATGAAGCTCTCGCTGTTATTCTGTTCTGATTCACTCAGATTCACTTGATTCAAACCTAAGGACAATTTAGGATGGCAGGGCACAATTTTACTCCCATTTACTCCCAGCTGACAGGATAATTCTGGTTTTGCTGTTGGGAGCTTCAAGTGCTTCATCTGTGCTCAGCTAATATTAGCTGTAATTAAGGAATGGGCTGTGTTGAGCTCATTTTTACAGGTCATCACCACAAAAAGAACCTCCAAAAAGAACTCTTTTGCTTTTGGCATCATTTTGGGTTTCTTCCTCACCCTCTGCAGGGCTGCCCACCTTGGGGTGGACCCCTGGGGTGGGCAGCACCTTCACTGGCTCTGTTCTTATCTCAGGGTAGCTATTTTTAGATTTAAAACCAAAAAAATTGGCTAGGTTTGGGCTTGGAGAGTCTGTTAGGAGACTGGTTTATCGACTGACGTGGCTGTTCCTGGAGTGCAGGACATTGCTGGACACAGGGACAGCAAACTGTGGAGTACAAATGCTCATCTTCTGTCTGAAAATGGAGATAGAGGGCTTTTTTCCTGGTAAATACATCAGAACCCTGTGGTTTGGTGTGTTTTTTAAGCAGCTCATGAGGCATTAGGTATGTCAAGGATTAATACTTTTCTTCCCCAACACTCTTTTTGTTTCTGCTGGAAGTTTGTCCTTACCCAGGGGCTGATGCTCAACAGACTCTGTTTCCTTTTTGTCTTTCCTGTGGGACAGACTCATGGGAAATGTATTTTTGCAAGTCCCAGCAGGAGAATCAGACTGGGAGATGGCACTCACTGTTGTGAGCCACTCCACCTTCTTGGAACACAGATGGAAGCTGGAGCAAAGCAGCTCAAACAGAGCATTAGGATACCTGAGTCCAGGATACCTGCCCAGGAAAGTGTCCAGCCCTGAATTCAAGGGAGAGAGGTTCAGATCATGCCTGACCTTGGCACAAGGTGCAAGGGAAGAGCTCTGGCTGCTGGTCCCATCTGGCATGGGGATTTGGGAGTCAGTATGGAAGCCAACAGGCATCTTTGCAGTGACTCCAGCAGGGCTGGGAGGGAGCTCCAAGTGGGCAAGTGTCCATTTTCAGTGAGAGTCACATTAAAACTTGCAGTGCCTGGCAAAGTGACAGTGTTGGCTGGGAGTGGCTGAAACTTGAGATGCCTCCTGCATTCCCAGTGCATTTTTTCAACATGGACTGGTAAGAAAACACCCTGCAAAGCAGAAACCAGTCAGAAACCATCCTGCAAAGCAGGTTAGTGTTCTGCATTTTTCATTCCTATTTGAATTTAAACCCAAATGAAAACCTGCCTTAATATAACAGACTACTAGATTTCGTTGGTCAGGTGGTTGTTTCCTAGAAAATTAGAATTTTAAAATTTTTTTTCCAAGCATGAGCATGGCAGTGTCTCCAGCAAATAAAGTGTGTGTTGCAATGGGGTGGAAGCCATGGGACTGCAAAGAACCTTCTGGTTTGTCAAAATAATTGCCATAATTTGTCATTTCAGTTGGTTAAGCCAAACAAAGTGCAGGGTTTTTGAGGCAGTTCACAATTATCAGCAACAGAATTTTGTCATTTGTTGGCTTGGGCTATTTTTTTTTTTTGTTGTTTTATTTTGTATTTTTTTGGCTTTATTTTTTCTCAAAAAAATTATTTTCTCAAAAATTTTATTTTTTCAGTTTGGAATGAAGATCTGCTGCTCTGTGTGTGTGTATGGCATTTCAGTCCTGTGCTGAATTGCAGCCCTTTCAGGTGGAATTGCTGTTTGGCAGTAAGACATACCCTAAAAATAGAAAATGTGGTTATAGATGACAACAATTGGCAGGGAGGACCTGTTCAGATGTAATTTTGGAACTGCTTTTAATTTTTTCCACTCAATTCCAAGTTAAATATCCATTTAAATTAATTAGAGCAATCACAGTATCCCTAGAATATCAGTGGAGAAACTGAAGCCATGAGTGTAATTCAAGTATCTCCTGAATTCTGAGGAAACGCTAAAAATACCAGCTTAAAGAAATTTTTGCATATGATGAAAAGCAAATTCCTGACCAAACTGTCTAAGCTTAAATGTCTGAAGGCAAAGAGGTACCATGGAAGTTCTGTAAAGCTTCTGATTATAATGGGATTGGTACTTCAGGGTATAATGCAGCTCCACATTTAATACTTAGCTGCTGAACCATACTTCTCAAACTACCTCCACTCGCTGGGCTCTCATCAGAGTCCTGTCAGGACACTGGGCTTTGTTTAGATGCCAAGCTGATGCCTTAGGTTTTAGCTTTCATATTTTTTGGATCCTGTGCTGTTTTAGTGGGTAGTTTTAGGTTTCATGTTAAGTGCTACTAAG
>VYXF01012893.1:107953-157571 GCA_013397295.1 Polioptila caerulea | reverse complement strand
GCAGTGGTTGGTCTTTTTTTCCTTCACAAGCTCATTTACTGTAATTATATTGCAGCTCAGTCAGGTTGGAGGGCCGGGCATGGGAGGAGTCAAGTTTTGTTCACTGTGCCTTGCTTGGACCTAAAATTCTTTTGGAAATCTTGCTTGGATGTGTGCGCAGGACCCGAGCGATGGCACCTCAGGCATTTTTGCGGCAGGGATTAAGGCCACCCCCTTTTTCTTGCCTTGATCCCAAAGTCCGTGCCAGCAAGACCTTTCATGAGGCCATGCAGGAGCCAGTGCCGAGTTCCCGGTGTCCAGGGGTGCCCGTGTGTGACAGCCGCCGGCGGCACAGTCCCACATTCCGTAATCCCGCGGCGGATTGGCGGGATGAGCTGGGAAGAAAGCAAGCGGTGTGTAACCTGCCTCGGGCTGGCTGTGCAACAGGTGGGCGAGGCATCGCATCTGGCACCTCGGAGAGGGGTTGCTAGGATACATGGAGGCGTGAGGAATTGGTTTAAAAATCCCTGCGGCCCCTTTGCGTGCGGGGCTGCCGCAGGAGTTCTCGGTAGGAGAAGCTGCGGCGGCTCAGCGACTGCCCGGGCGTGCTCCTCTCCTCAATCCTTGGAGCTGCCCTGCCCATGGAGGCGTCTGCATCCCAGCACAGCTTTGTGGGGAGGAGAGGAGGGAGGAACACCTCCGTTCCCAAGGGAAGTGCGGCTTGGAGGATTCTCTGTGTGGTGCCAGACGTGCAAAGAAAGAATAGCCCCGAGTCCCCCTTGCTCACCCTGTCCCTTGGTGGCTGCCCCCAGGCACATAAATGCAAGTGTGCCTGCTAGAGCATGTCTGTGTTCCTCCCCCTGTGTTAGACTCTGTCCCGAGGGAGAAGAAATCATCCCGTTCCAGCTGCTGCTCTCCTCAGACATCACAGGCATGGTTTGACAGCTGGGAGAGCCCAGGACCCATCCCTGGTGGCAGTGGGAGCACGGGCTGGGGCTGCTCCCTGCCACTTGGCATCAATGCCTGGGAATGCTTCCAGGCCCTCCTCGGCTGCAGATGCGGCCCTGAGGAATCCCAGATAAGGGACCTGCAGGCTGGGGAGCAACTGCCTCCAGCTGGCAGAAAATTGCTCTCAGGTCTTAGCAAGGCAAAAATCTGTGTTTTATATGGCCAGAAATAAATACTGATTTTGAGCCTTGTGAGATTTATATTCATGAGTTTATTTTGTCCAGTAACAAAGGTGGGATGTTGGTTTTTAAATTTTCAGCAAGGCTAGAATTTTGCGCAGTGTCTCTGAAGGGTTTGGATATGCTTTTTTCATGCTAAGTAGTATAGCTAATGTCTGTGATTCTTTGCAACTCATTGATCAGCAAATTATGCTCAGTTTTCTTTATTTCAGAGCACTTCACTGTTTTCAAATCTTTCTATAGTGTTATAAATGTGCAGCCTTGTTTGGAATGACTACGGCAAGGATTTAAGCAAAAAGCTCATCCAAATAATGATATACTGGTAAATGTTTTTAACTGGAAATTCAAAGGATCCCCCATGTGTGCTGGTATTCCTTTTCCTTCCCAAGCTTTCACATGAACTAGGAGTCACATCTACTGCAAATGGTCTAAACCAGCTTATTGAAAGTAAGGCACAGAATTATTGACGTGAGCTGGTACTGTCATGCAGCAGGATAAGTTCATGTCACACAGCCCCTCCTGCAACAAAACAGGGCTTAAAGTCGAGGGGAGGAGAAACGAGGCCAAATCCTTACCTGGTGCAAATTGGCTTACTTGCTTTGACTTCGTAATGAACTGAAATTTAAATTGCCATTTACTTCCTTCAGTGGATAATTTAATTCATACTTTAATTTATAAGTTAACTAGTGCCTAACATCCACTTAAGACCTTTTAAGGATGTTGTGTACAGGGTGTTCTGCCAGGATTAATACCAGCTAATGACAGCTGACTCAAGGCATCTCTGCCTCTGGCCAGGGATCCTTGAGCCAGCATCCAGCCTTGCTGGCTTTGGGAATGGTGTTGCCCACACCACTTGGGCCCTGTGCTTGCACTGAATAACCCAGCAGATCATTCCTGTCTTAACTATGGTCTCTGCAAACAGAAGCACATTTCCTTGGGCTTTCAGTCTTAAATATGTGGCTGCTGGGTAAAGAAGGGTCTACAGGTAAAGACTTGGGTCTAGGGTATGTGGAGGAAGTCCTTCCTGAGTCCTTCCTAGCCCTGCAGTAATCTCCACATCTGCTGCTTTATTTTGTGAATCATACCACTTCTACAACAGAGCAAATAATGCTTGCCTGCTTTAATTAGACCAGTTTTGAGGGTGTCATTGAAAATGCTATTCAGAGAGAACCTGGTGTGATGTGGGATTCAACTTTAACACTGTCAAATGTTAGTTTAAATGTCATTAAAAAATGCAGCCAGATATGTTGCCATTGTTAGTTGATAATGCCATGTAAAATAATAACACCACTCATTCAATTTTTCCTTAGCAATTTCTCTCTTTCACCTCTCTGCAGTAGTTCTATCTGTGCATTTTTCAATTATGAAGCAAGAAATTCTCCCTGTTCTGGAGGTGTGAAACACCCTTTAGCTTTCTGGAAATGTGGGCAATCAAGATAAATCCAGTACTCCTGAAGCCTTGTGGTAATGGAGTAGCTTTGCCTGGCTTCCGTGACTCGAGAGCTTCAGCGGGATGAGGATTGCTCTGTCTGCACGCTTCGCAGGGAGTTAAACATCTGAACAGAGTAATCCCTCCTTTTCAATCACACGGGTCAGGAATGGGAGACATTTCAAAATATCCAACTTTGGCAGACAGAGCTGTGCTGAGCTGCACTGTAACTTCGGTAAAGTGCAGTAACCATTCCAGCTGGGAAGGATTGCACACTTCACAGTGACAGCACTGCTGAACAAATAGACACCCCAGCTTCCCACCAGCTTGGGAAAGAAAGGAACATCTGGATTGTTCTCCCCAGCCTAGGCTACGTCTTGACTAGATGTTCCAGATATTTAAATCCTTGCTGCTCCAGTAGTATATCTTCTTCAGATGAATGAAAGAAGCATTACTTTCAGTTTTTGTTGTTTGGTTAGTGGTTTGGGTTTTCTTTTTTTATTTTTTTCCCCTCTTTCTCTCTACAGTCTTCTGAATTCATTGATTTTCTCATTTCCTTCTGACAGGCTACAGCTGACAAGGAATTTTGTGCTTTTGTAAAGTAATTAAAGTCTTGTGTTACATGGGGAATGTAATCTATCAGCCCTCCGTGGCCAAAGGCAAGTTGCTGAGCAGGATGGTCTGGTTGTCACCATCCACAGAGGGGACGTGGGATGTGAGCCACTGGTGGGGCAGAGGGACCAGCCTCCAGCCCTGTGGAGCTGCTGACTTCTCGGGCTCAAAATAGCACGAAACTGTTGGGATCAGGTGTCAATTCAGTGCCTTAACTTAAAGCTCAGCAGAGGCACTTCAGTGACCTTGCACACAGGTCTGGAAAGCAGCATATGCTCACAGAGCCCTGCATTTAAACCCAAGTCAAAGAATGAGTTCCCTTTTCTAGCTTTTCTTGCCAGCCTATAGAAGTAGTAAGTTTGAGTTTAGGTCATCGTTCATTGCAAAAATAAAAAAAGAAGTCCTGAGTTCAAAGAAGGTTGGATCAGACCCTTAGGTTTACATACTGGAAGTAGTTGGTGTCCCTAGGATATTTTCCTGCCTGTTCATTTTCATGTCACTTGCTGCAGAGAGAAATTCCCTAGAAACCCTATATGGAGGGACTGGAGAGGCAATGAACCAAAAACTTTTCTTTGCTGCATTTAGCTCCAGGAAAGCCCCTGCAGACCGGGGAGACAGAGCAGCCCCCAAACCCTCGGCCCAGGGCTGACAGAGGCAAGGCTCCAGCACAGCCTGCTTGTTCCCTGGCTGCACACCAGCCTGTTTCCTGCGATGTCACAAAGTCCCAGCCTGCCCGGCACAGGGACGAGTCTCATCAAAGCCTCCAGGGGGTTTTACAGCTTGGGTTGGTCTGCGGCCGCCTCGAGATGTGCGGCAGGGCAGGGCTGGCGCTGAGCAGCAGGTCATTAAGGGATGATCTGAAACGGAGTTGGAGCAGACCAGCTGTGTCTGCTGGGATGTGAAAGGGAACCACTGCCGTCATGAGGATGTGCTGGGTGTTAGTCTGTGAGAGAAGTGCAACAGAGGAGCCTCACCCCCTCCTCTGCAGTGCTGCACTGACAGGTCCTGCCTGCAGTGTCCGCGCTGAGGAAAACTCTTGGTAGCTTCCGAATTCACACGCAGGTAACAGCAGTCCCTGGTGGGGAGCAGCGGGTTTGCTGTCAGGAACTTCCTTCTGTGACTGGGGACAGTAAAGGGAATTGACAATAACAATTGTCCATTGACTGAATTGCAATCGACCCTTCGTGACCTGACTCGTGTGCCCGACCCCCTGCCCCGGGGAAGTGGAGGTGCTGCCTGGGATGCATCCAAGGGCAGCAGTTCCAGGCAGCTGGGCCTGGGTGTGCTCTGTAAACAGGGAAAACACAGGAGGCATCAGCCCTGCGCCTCTGCAAAGACGCGGGGGCAAGCCAGAGATGGGCAGGAAAATGTAACCTCGAGGGCAAACAGAAAGAGGAAATAGAAAGAGGAGAACAGAAACACAGCCCTGAAGAAGGGAAACCAGAGTGGACAGAGGTGGGGAGTGGGAAGCAGCCGAGCAGGTGCCCCAGCAGGAACGGCGGGACAGCAGCGCTCCCCTGGACTGTACCTGCACGGAGGATCAAGCAGCAGCCAGGCTGCTGGATACAGACCTGCTGGAATTCTCTGGGACTCCAGACACCCTGGTCAGCTCCACCTGGCTTCAGCCACGGAAAATGAGCTGTGATTGGTGTGAAGTGCCAGCGTGAGGGAGTCAGAGCTGGAGGCAGGTAATATGTGTGGACACGGAGCTGTCCGGGGGCTGCAGGAGCCCTTTGTGCATCACGAGGAACATGCCTGCAGGCGTGGAGTGGGGGAACAAAGGTATCAGATGAGGAGAACACGCTGGAGGCCTTTTTCTTTGATGTTTGGAAATCGCTCAAGGGGCTGTCTTCTCTGAAACCCCTTTGCCTTGCCTTTTTTTCTTCCTTTCTTTTTTTCTTTTTTTTTTTTTTTCTCCTTGGTGAAAGTTNACCCGTCAAGGGGCTTTCTTTCCTGAACCCCCTTTGCCTTGCCTTTTTTTCTTCCTTTCTTTTTTTCTTTTTTTTTTTTTTTCTCCTTGGTGAAAGTTTCATAGATGTACTCTCGTTTCTTTAAGGCTTAGAAGTGAAAGCACATCCATCTGTCCAGGCCTTGTACAAATGCTGTGCTCACGTTGGAATTCCTTGGGGAGCTGACTTCTGCTTCTGCCTGTCAGAAATAGCGGAGCCACGTGCTTTGGGTTTGAAACTCTTGACTCGGGGAGGGGGGCGGCACAGGAGGAAGGGCAGCATCAAAGACATCCCTGTCTGCCACGCTGGGGAGAGGAGATTGTGGTCTTGCTTTGAGGCTTTTTTTTTCCTGTTGTTGTTTTTTAGCTGGTCAGATGGACACGCATTCAGATTGATGCTGCAGGCTGTGAAAACTCTGGGTGCTGGTTCCATCAGAAGGAAGGTCAGCCACCTTCCAAAATGACTCTGGGGTATGAGTACCCAAGGGTAGGGTGAGTTTACATGGGGAGGTTCAAGATGTTCTGGCCTGAAGTGCTGCTCCTCCCCTCCAGCCTCATGTGTGGACTTAATCAGGGCGAGTGGAAGATTGTTAAGGAACTTTTTTAAAATTGAAAAAATGTCTGACAGGGAAACCTTCTGTGAGAAAGGAACAGTTGGGAAAACAAGGGGGAAAGTCCTGGGTACCCCCTTTCTTTTATAAATGAAAAGGTATGGCTTATTTAGGAGCTTTTAATGCTTTCTCCTAACAATTAACTTGTAATTTCAATCAAACAAATTATGTTAATTGAATAATAATAATTGAATCTGTTTTAGACTGAATTTTCTTTTATAAAAGCGTGCTGGTTCCTTCTTGTTGAGTCAAAGCAACATCAAATAAGTGCACCTGAACTAGTGGTGAACTTTAGGTCCTGACTGTGTCCATTCCCTGGCTTGAGGGGCCAGGCCAAATCCTGCTGAAATTACTCTTCACCAGCATTGTACCGGAAGGAAAATGTATGTGTAGCCCAGGAGATGGCTTTCTCATCTCTGGTAGAGAGAGTTAACTCAGTTAACTGAGTTTCCTTTCTGTAAAACAATCTTCTCCTAATATTCTTTACAAACCTCAGCCAGTTAAACATCCATTATCCTGAGCACAGCATTGCAAACACTAAAAACAAATGTAATGTGGAGGTGAGTCAAACATATACAATAATAACAAAAAAGGGTAATACAAATACAGGGAGGATGAAGGCAAAGCACCCTGTCCCAAATATGGTTGGTGGGGAAGCTGGGCTGGACACAGCTGAATGTGTCCTGAGCTCTGGAAGGAGCCCACAAGGGCTGATAAAAGATTTTCCTTCACGTTGAATCAATAGGTACAAGCTGTGTTTTGAAAGAGTTGGACATTGATTGGCATTGGCAGGGCATCCAAAGCCTGGAGTATCCATGGTGTGGATATGTCCTGCCAGTCTCACCGTGCCCGAGCGGGAATTAATTGTGTTTGGTTCTGAAATGGTGATACCACACTCCCTAGTTTTTTTAATTCCACACCCCATAGCACTCTTCATTTGGATGTCAAAGCCCCCATTCCACAGGTTGCCTGTGGCTGGTGTTTGCTCACAGAAAGGTGCTCTCTGAAGTGCTGATCCACGTGTGTCAGGTGAAGGTGAGAGTCCCGAAGCACTTCAGCAACAGCCGGCCTCAGAGGCCCTCCTGCTTTAGACACTGCTGCTCTGTGGGTGAGGCTTGATGTCTTAAAAGCAGGCACAGAGCTAAAGTATGCACAGGGTGAAGTTGCAAGGGCAGCATCCTCCTCTTTGTGTGTCAAAGAAGAGCTGAGAGGGATATTTTAATGGCTGTGAGTGCGTAACAGCTTAATCCCATGGGCTGTGCAGTTAGCCCTGCGCCAGCTCCACAGCCCCCACCACATCCAGGAACAAGACTTGTAGATGTTCAGAGCTAATGGTTTTGATTTAATATTCAGGAGCATTCAGCTTCCCAAATAAAGATAATAGTTTTGCTAGTTGAGAGATTTATTAATATGTTAACATGGCCTTAGTTTTAAGCCTTCTATTCCTCCCTTTCTAGAAAACTGTCTTGCCACAAACCAGCCTTGAAGTTTGGAAAAGTAATCAAAGCTCTGCTGAGCAAATTTGATGACACTGATGGGTTGAATGAGCTATGACCTCTGCTGGCCTCATTCTGCTCCATTTCCCCTTCAGGCTGGTAGCAGTGCCTGGAAGTAAATATTAATCTGCTAATTTACCCTCTGGTATAAATAGAAAAAAACTGTTTTGTCAGTTTTGTCCAACCTTACTGCTTTGCTTCTGAGGACGAAGTGGCAATGCAGCCTGTGTGTTTCTCAGCTCAGGGGACTTCCAGAGATACATGGAAGGGTTGCTTTCTTCTCTGCTTTCTTAGGTGGGTAATTAGAGTTGTAATCTAGGGTTTAAGGATGGCCAACAAAGAAACCTTGCTCGGGTTTAAATAAAATTGCTCCTTAACGTGACTTGTTAAATTGAAACAAACCCCACATGAATGTTCTTTTAAATCCATTTACAAGTGCCTTGTATTGATTTAGCCTACTTCAGTAACTCAGATGAGCTAAATTGATGTCTGTGCACTAAGTTAAGTACATTCTCTTGGGATTTCATACCTGGAGAACTGACTTGACTTCAAAACTGATTTCAGTTAAACCAGTGCAAGCTGTGTGTGGAAAATAGGCCTTTCTTATTTGTTGCTACTGGTTTGGCCAAGAGCAATGTGACACCTTGGGGGAAGTGTTGTCTTTGCCCTGTTAACTGTGATGCTGGCGTGCCCAACTCACCCTGCCCCTAGATTTGACTTTGAAGTGATACTACCATTGCCTGAACACCTTAGTAGCAGCCTTCCCTCTGCGAGGCAGCTGTTTGAAAAAGAGTGCTTAGTCCTTTTCCTTCCTAGGTGCTCTGTCCCCTAGAATCTGGAGAAGGGAAGAGAAACAAAAGGCTTGCAGATCTACTTCTCTACCGTCCTGCCTAATGCCCCCCAGCCAAAGAACAGTTAGGAGCCCTCAAGCAAAGGTTTCTTTCCATTTTCAAACAGTGCCTCTCAGGTTTGGCTGAGCTTGGTGTCTCTTTGTGCCACATACCAGCGTCCCTCCAACCACTAAGCTGACAGGCTTTTTTTATCTCAGCCTCCTAGAGCTAATCTGAAGTGCCCAAACTGACACTTGTGGACAAACCTCTGCTCACTTGATAGCCTGGAAGGGAACTGAAGCCTAACCCACTGTCCTGCTGAGCGTGGCAGTGACAGCCATGGTTTCCCTTTATTCCTTGTGAAGATGGGATGTGGGATATGGTTCAGGTGTGCCAGTTACCACAGATCTTCAGCATCTGTATCACTTCTTTGCACCCTAAATGGATGATAGAAATGTGGTTTGTCTGATTTTTACGTAGGATTACTGGACCTATTATCAGGGTTTAGATGGTGAGACAGTATTAAACAGCAGCAGCAAAACCTCCTCAATAAAGACTGAACTTTCTTTTACTTGCTCTGAAAAGTGTTTCTGCGTAGACATTTCAAAATTAGGAGCTTTGTTCCTGTTTTAGGTCACGATTTTGCAAGTAAATCCAAACTTCTGTGCATGGTAATGTACAGACCTGAGCTACTCCTTTCTAGAACATGAGGGTCAGTAGTTTACCACAGACTCATCTGTAACCAGCACTTTCCAGTTGTAACTCGGAGGAGAAGACTGCAAAAAAATAGCCCCTGTGCCAAACAGCTCAATGTGATCAAGACAGGAGGCCACCAATGGACCCAGGGAGGTGAGGACAGGGAGACAGAGCAGCTTCTCATGGAGCATCAGTTGTGCACATCCAGAGCTCCCAAGAGAGCCAAGCTTCATTTCTGTTTGAAGACAAAGGGGGTTTGAGGGGAAGGATTGGAAAGGTCAATGCTGGATGTCCACATCTTTGAGATACAGTGTAGAAAAAAGAACAAAAGGTGTTTGAAAATGGATCTGGTGTTTGATGAAAGGTGGCATGCCAGTCCTATTGAAGGTGGGAGAACGCATAAATAGTGTATGAGAGAATGATAGGCTCTGGAAGATCCTGAAAGTGAATAAAATTTGCTTTTATTTGATGTGATGAGGAGACATGAGATGTAGGTAGAAGAAAAAGGATTGTTTTGAGTGGTGAGCTAGGGAAGTAGTCACACAGTGGAATTCAGAAGGAAACAAAGAAGGGTGAAATTGCTTCTTAAAGAAGAGAATGCTGTCATCAAGACAGGAGAAGAGCCTGGACAGGAACTGAGGATTCAGTGATAGGGGAAAAAAAGGGCTGTGTTAGAGAGAACAGAGGTGGCATAAATGTGTCACATAGATTGAGACTCTGAAGAAGAGGTGGGAGGAGAAAGGGCTGCAGGTGGCATTGGCTGGGGCTGAAGGAGGTGCTGAGTTTGTTCTCTGTGACAAACACTTACCTGCCTGGCACTTAGAGATGCATTGTCTAGCTCTGCTCTGCAATTGGCATCTCCAGGCCTATCTCCAAGTGCCTCCTGGGAGATTTTGTCAGGAATGGTGGATGCTGAGCAGCTGGGGAGGATTGTCCAGCCTCCCCTGCCACTCCGAGGCTGTGCTTTCTTATGTCAACACACTGTCATGCTCGCAGATGTCACCAGAAAACAAATACTGGCTTTTGTAGCACAGGCCCATTCCGAAGGAGAGACATGGATCCCAGAAGGGTGGGTTTCAATAAATGCACAATGTTGAATAAATGCAGCAGTTGAAGTTTACATTGTGTTTTTCTTACTATCACACTTGGTGTATTATCTAAAGAGATCTGTGAGTGAGGTGGTAAAACAGGGCTTTTTTAATTATACATCACTCAGCACACTGATAAGGCAAACAAAGCAGCCAACCAAATAGCACAGGGATGAGCCACTTCAAAAATAATAATGTAGCAAGAACAATAGGGGAGTAATTCACAGCTCCCTAAGAAATGTTTGCAGTTCAGAGGGGGTGAGATAGCAAGCAGCTATTGACTGTTTTCCTTTCATGTTTTCCACCTGTCTGCCATGTGATTGGGAAGTATATTACCTGAATCCTTGCGGGAGTTTTCCCAGTATTGTTTCAAAAGCCTCGTTCTGCAAGAAACAATCCTAATGGAAACCAAGATGTGGGTATGAAATGAATACAGGGAATGGAAGGAGAGTGACAGCTAATTTAAACTACAGTTTAAATTCTCGATAACTTTCATGACATGCAGATGCACAGGAGCAGCTCAGCATTTCCCTAGTCCCTCTGGGGTGCTCTGGCCTGGCACAGTGGGGTGAACTGGCACAGGGGCTGCCTCACAGGGGAAAGTGGCAACCTCAGCACATGTAGAATTGGGTAATTCTGCAGCCTGAGGAGGCAGGGTGGTTGTGAACTCTGCCTTGTGCACAGAGCCCAGGCATGGAAATCCCAGATGCCTCCTGGCTCAGCTGCCCTTAGAGGTGGAGTGAGGGAGCCCAGAGGCTTCCCCAGGCACTGAGCAAACACTGGGGCTGCAGGCCAGGAACGTTCCCCGTGCTACCAAAGTCATCCTGTTCACAGGCTGGGAGCTGAGTGGCCTGAAGCCAGCCCAGAATATCCACTTGAGATACCATGATTGCAACACAGGCGTAACCTTGAAAGGAGAACAGTCATCCTGAAACCCTGACCTGATCCAGAGCTCTGCAACAATTCACATTTGATGTGCTGTCCAAAGCAAGGAGAAGAAAAGAAGGCTCTCCTCACAGTGACTGAAGAACTAAAGGAATCAACCCACAGCTAGATTTCTGCTCCTGCAGTATTAGCATCTTTATTGCTAAAGGAGCATTTACATGCTGGAGAGACTTAGTAGAGATAGTCATTGCAAAGTAATAAAAAAGAAAAAGAAAAGTTTTTGGGAAAAGTTTCTTGGGAAAAAGAAAGTTTTCTGCTTTGTTGCTTCTCTGCACGTCTGTCTGTCTATCCCTTCAGCTTATCAGTTTTCTTTTTGTGGCAGTATTATAAGGGTCACTTTCAAAAGCCAAAGATCTAAAATAATAACCCCTATTTTCAAAAGGTGGTGATGGCCACATATTTAAAAATAGAGGAGCATGTAGCTCACATTAGTAGTAGTTAGCCATCTAAGAACCTTTTAAACTGGTATGCACTGGGAACACAAGTCCAGTTTGGAGAGGGTAGGCTGCAATCCTGGAGTCTCAGGTTCCTGTGCTATTCTGAAAAAGAGATTGAACATCTTAAGTTACAGAGACAGGTTTGTGAAAGTCAGCTTGAGGATTCTCCTGAAACCTTAGGTGCTCAAATTTTGTGATGGCCTGAGAATTTTAGCTTCCATTTAAAAACAAAAATTTCCAGACATCATAAAGGCAGAGCAGAAGTGAAAAATATAAATCCTAAATTCGGGTAAGATGGACTGCACATACAAAAAATAACATTGATTATTTTTAACATCTCAGCATTTTTTAGTCATGATGTCTCATGGGCTGGCCGAGATTCTGGAATGCTGGGGGCTGGTTTATCCCACTTTTGTAAAAATAGCACATATCTAGCAAATGCAAAAAAGCTGAAGAACTTTCCACACAGCCTTCTATTGTGTGCTTGCAGGGTGGGTTAATGTAACATACTTTTGCTTTACTTTTAGAAGGTCCTCACTGGGACTTACTGGCAAATGTACAAGTCATTTCTATTTTTGTGAATACAGTGGAGAAGATGAAACTTTCTGTTGCTGGCCACTTTCCAGCCAGCACTATCTGTTTATTACAGGCCATGTGTGGGAATGGAGTCATAAACAACCTCTTACTTTGGCAAAACCAGAACACTAATCACTTTTGTATTAGCTCCAATAAATCCTGAAAAAGTAAATGTTGTGGATTAAAAAGATAATAATGTGCTAATCCTTTCTGTGGTCACTAACCATTTTAAGCTGTTCCATCTCTCATGCCTGAAGGATAAATCTCTGGCTCTTGATGAAAGGCTAGATAGTGAAGTACGTCTGCACATCAAACACCGCACTTGTTATCACCAAACGCATTTTTCTCACTCCTGCAGAGAAGTTTTGATCCACTTTTACCTTCAATCTGAGATCTCACTTTTCCTCTCCCACCCCACACCCTGCTCCCCTGTCACCAGGACTCCTCACTGATGAGGATGGGGCCTGACAGAAAGACCTTCCCGAGCTCCTGACTGGTGAGGGGGGCTCAGAGTTATTTCTGGCAGAAACTCTCCCCCTATGGGAACAAATAGGTGACATTTCTGTACAGTCAAAGGGACTGAGAGATTTGTAGCAGTCACATCCAGCTAGCCCATTTTTATAGATTAGGTGAATCAAAAAATTAATTGTTAATTACATAACAAGAGAATTGTTATGGGCATCCTCTGACACCTGTTGAAGTTGGAGGAGAGGTTTTGCAGCTTTAAAGGGGCCATTTCCCTTGGCAATGGAGTTGCCCTGAGCTAGAGCCAGAAGAGGGGGCAAGGGAAGCAAAACAGCTGAAGGCTTGGAGGTGCTGCACAGTTTTCAAAGCTCATTTCTGCTTCTAAAGAAGTTTTTAAAAATCACCGCTTGAAAAGCTCCTGACTCTAGGAAATGCAGTAGCTGGTTGCAGAAGTTTCAGTTGCATATGCCAAACTGAGACATGAAGGCAAAAACATCCTTCAGATCAGTTCCTGCTCCTAATCTCCAATAAATATTTTTAGTGGGTGTATCAAACAAAGCCACAGCAAGTGCCAGCATGGCCTGTGAGCCAGTTACAGGATTGTTCACATCATACAGCCATCAACACACTTCTGGTTTTTCATGTTTGGCACTGGAAGTAGTGTTTTTCTGCTGCAAAGTGAATATTGTTCCTTACACAGAAATGCAGGAACCTCATTGTATGTGGAACAAGCAGTTGATTAAAGATTGGAATAGTAATGAATGTATTAAAGTGGAATGTACTTGGGTAATTGATTAATTGGTGCAGTCTAAGCTACTTGCAGAGCATTACATTCACTCTCTGTTAAATCAATTTTTGTCTTTTGTCCAAGCCTTGTGACTGAGAGCTGAAGAGCATGAACAAATATTGAAATCATCCAGACTGCTTCTGTGGGAGCTGGGAAGTGCCCAGGATCCCATTTGCAGCCTGTTGCTTGCCTTGGATCTCACTCTTACATTTCATTAGTATCTCAGGACTGCAGGCAGGTGGAAGATGTAATTAGTAATGCTCTTATCTTCCCACAGCCCACTTTTGCATTTCTCCCACCTTGTTGCTGCATTCTGAAAATGAAAAACCCATGGTCTCATGCAGAAAGAAATGGCACGGTGACATTTTAATTAATGTGTTTGTCCAAGGTAATATAGGATTGTGGTGAGAAACTTCAGCCTGAGATAGGAACTACACATTCCTTAGCAACACAAGAATACCAGAAAGGACTCCATGATTGCATTTAAAAATCACAGAGCATCTGAAAGCCACAGATTGGTGACTCTGGGCTAACGCCAGAACAAGCTCTGCAAAGCAGGACTGTATTGAGGACCAGGGAGAAGAACAAGATGGGATAGCACAGACTTCCAAGAGCCTGCTTTATGAAAAGATTCCGTTTCCTACTTTTAATAACTGTTTGGCTATTGGTAAAGAATTATTATTTTAGCTTCTCTCAGGGCCCAGTGGAAGAAGAGCATACAATTCAGTGAACTGATGAAGACTTAAAACGTACAGCAGACTTTGTGCCTTTTGTGGGTTTTCTTCCGGGCTCTTTAAGGTCTGTGCTGCCTTCTGCTGCTCTGTGGCTGTGGCACTTCTGCTCTCATCTAGTGACTGACACAGACAGATCAAACCTCAGTGCAGGCACCACGTGTGTTCAGAGGATGTTGGTGCAGGCAGCAGCCCCTCACTGATTTTGTTCTGTCAGATGTTCCAGAGAGGTGGGGAAGCTCCTCTGCCAGGAACTCTCCTCCCCATGTTCTTCTGACTGCTGTGAAGAGCTGCAGCTCTGTCCTTCTCCCTGGTGACTCTGTCCCAGATGGACGTTTGAGGCATCAAATCTATTCATCTTTCTCAGGGCTTGTTGAAAACAATGAGTGAGGCTTTTAAAACTGTTTAACAAACAGAAGCTGGAGGAAGGTGAACCTTTGTAACCAAAAATGGCACAGACCCATCCCCAGAGTAACTAGCTTACCCTTGTTTTGTTATTTTCTTAGGAGTATTTCAACAGGCTTTGAGCCTAGCATTTAGAAAAATGCTGAAAGTGAAGCACTGACATAAAACCGTAATTAGTAAATTAGTAAAATACTGATTTCCCAGTTAGAGAAGCATATGTATAAACATTAGCAGAATTAGGGCCTGGAGTGTTTTGTTTGCTTCTAAACCCTCCAAGTATGCAGTTGTTTGAATGTGTCTTTCATTTTCATGCCTAAATGTGCCCTTTTTAAGAGCCTTCCTTCCAGTTGCTACTTTAAAGAAGGTTTGTATGTCTAGCTTTTTATTTCTCATACAACCTAAAACTCTACCAAAAGCCACTAACACTAAACATCAGCTCCTGTTGGCATCTGAAAAGTAGGGCTTAATTCCCCACCATAAATATTCTGAGTTGGGAGCCCCCAACACTGCAATACAATAAACACCAAGACTGCAGGCTGCCTCATTCACTTGCACAGGAACTCTTTTATTATCAGCAAACATGGTTTTGACAACCACTCTGAGGCAACACAGCTCTATATCAAATATCAACAGAATTTGCATGAGTTTTGCTGTTAATTGCTGGAGCGCTCTGTGCTGTGTGATGGCCAGGGAATGCAGCAGGGAGGTCTGAGCTTTGCCAGTCACTTGCAGTGGAGGATTCAGCTGATGGGAGTTCATTAGCTCCGAGGAACAGCATTTAAAGAGTCTCCACCCTCAGGCCAGGCGTGCTTTCCAAAGGGTGAACGGTGCCTGCCAGCTCGGAAGTGATGGGTGAGGGAGGAGGAGGACACAACAAGAGCTTGTTTTCTGGTATTCTTTAAGCAAACCCACAGAAATCCCAGATGGCAAAGTGGGTGAGCCCTTGGTACATCTCTTAGAAATGGTAATAAAAGGTGTATTCCCCTGACTGGCTCTTGAGGAGTTATACTCACAACAGTCTTAACCAAAATGTATGGGAAGGGGGTATAAACATCTGTGGTTTTAAGCTCCTGTTTTCTTCATCAGCCTTTGAAAACTTTATGAATTTGCTGTTCATTAATAGCACCATTAAAAAATGGGTGTTTCCATGGGCAGATACTCTTCTGTCATAGTGGGGTAGTTGTAAATGAATATATCAAATATTCATGTTATTGTGAATGTAACAGGAAAAGAAAAATCCTTGATGGTGTGCACTTCCCATCATTGTGATGTAAATATGCTTAATAGCATCACTGTAAAACACGATTCTCAACAGTATTTGGGGTACCACTGAGTGTAAACTGCTCCTTAATTTGGTCTGCTGTTACTTTGATTTATTCCTATAGGATGGTTGCTAGTCTTGACAGCATACCCGCTTCTCCACTCTCTTAATTGATCATTGTGTTGGTTTATTATTTTAATCAGGACTCTGACCTGCACTGAAAAATGAAAAGAAGCCCATTTTGCAGAGACAGACAGTCAAATCTCTTCTCTCTGGTTTCTATAGGTGATTCTTCTGTAGGAGTCTCTCTGATACTGCGACACTGATTGGCGAGAACAATTTACCACTAAGGCATAATAAGGGAAAATGTAATAAAATGTCACCAGACACTGCTCATTTACAGTTGTTTGGCTAAAAAATAGGTTTCATAAAGCTTAGGTGAACTTGGAAATCACCCGAACACATGGCTCCCTGGATTTATGCCTCAATAAGTCTCAATATATGCTCATAGCCACTTCAGAGTGCTGTGCCTATTCGTCTCACCTGCAGTCAAAAATTGTGCAGAGGGTTGTGATCAAATGTGGCAGGGAACATCTTCCAGGTGGCAGACACTGGCCTGAGGCCCCGGAGATGTGGCTGCAGCTGCAGGCACCCCATTCCTGAATGGCCTTTGGCAAGTTGCCCCTCTTTATTGTGCTGTCCACCCTTGTTTGGGCAGTAGAATGAATTTAGCCTACAAGGCACTAAAAGCAAGTTTCCTGGGGGGTACCTAAGACAAAAAGGGTACCAGCCTCTTGTGGGCCCTGCCTGCCCTCCTGCAGGGCAAGTATTTAATGCCAGTGGTACGTGTCCTTTATGGTGCTCCTGAAGGCATACTGCCATGCCTATTCCTGCAAACTCGTTCATTAATTACCAAAGCAGCATGAAAAAAACAAATACTGCACTCTCCAAGGGATTACAAATTCACAAATGGCCCCAGACTAGTTCAGTCCAGTGCTGCCCTGTGGCCCTGCCATGTATTTTCATGCTCGTATCTCAGAGTATGGGCTTATCTTCAAAAGAGGGACCAAAGTGGCATCCCTGCTCAAACAGGGATTGCTCAGATTACTGCCATGGAGTCATTTCCTGAATGTCACCAGTGCTGAGCAGTTCACTCTGTCCCAGAATAGCACTGAAGCTGCTCAGAAGAAATTTAAGTCTCTTGCTTGTGTTGCAGTTCCAGACACCTGTAGCCGTGTCTGCCTTACCATTTCCCTTTCTTCCTCTTCTCTGGAAAGGCAGCTCCTCACTCCTGATCTGCAGGAGTGGAATGTTGTCCTGGCTGTGGGAGGATGAAGGCAGTGGCAGTCCCTGACAGTATTTCTGGGGTAAGGAGTGGGTAAGGAATTAGTCCCACCCCAGTATTTCATTATCATTACTGAGTACAGAATTTGTGTTCACGAAGAACTTGCTTTTCAACATTCAGTCGGTATAAAGCAGACTGCTTTCACACTTCCAGCCTGGCACTGTGTGGATATTGAGAGGGAAGGAGGTGTTCTGTGGTCACAGATGTGATTTTCTTCTGATACTGTCTAAAGACAGGCTGTTTCTGTGTTTAGTATAGGAAATCTGTATCTGGTTCCCCACAGAAATTCTGTGTTCAAAGGACTTCCTTGCTTTCCAGATTCCTTGCACCTATTACTTTAAATTTATCCCTGCTTTTGTAGGGTTCTTTATGCTCCTACAGTCTTTGGGTCTCTGTCCTGACTAACATATGAGCTCCTTACCTTACAGGTTTCTGTGCTTACAGTTGCTTTCCTTTAGAGAAACCAGTTTGAGCTGTGCCAGGTTTCGTGTCAGGAACTCGCTCCCTTGCCAGCAGAAATTGCCTGAATCCAGCTGGCAATTCCTTCCATGAGACCTGGGCTGGGCCAGTTGCCCCAGTGCTGCCCTGCCCTCTGGTCCTTTGTTCGTGGCAAGGCAGATTGTCCTGAATCAGAGTAATGTCTGAGATAATCCCAAAATAAAAAGAAATTAATTGGCTTTTTCCACTGGTTTTGGATGAGGCCTTCCGTCATTAGTCCGCGATATATTTTAATTTTAAAATTGTTTTACATTTCCCATGACAAAAGAATGATTTAAAGTGAAGATGAGAGATTTCCTTATGCAATATCACATCTATCAGTGCTTGGCTGCAAGAAAATTGTGCATTATTATTACAGCATGAATCGGGTTAGATGAGCATTTTCCCAAAGGAAAGGTATGTATCTATGTACCTGCACACACCACCTAAAGGCACAGGGTTTGCTTTAAAACTCCTTTCCTTACTGATCATATTTGAATTTAAGGAAGTGTATATCTCTTAAAAGCATACATATGCTTTATATGCAGTGCCTGCCCTGGAAGTTTTTCTGGAAGTCACAGGTTTTGCATCCATGATAAAGACCTGCTTTAAAGGGTGTCTGCCTGAAGTTTCCAAGGCTGAAGTGCCCCTCAGCTACCTGGTGTCCTCATTGCTTTTTCTTGCTGCTGTATTTTTCATCCAATCTCCTGTGAGGAGGCTGCTTCCCCTGGTTTCCTGGGTGCTGTGCAGGGCTGGGGTGGGAGCTGTCCCATGGGATGTATCTGGGAATGTGTGTGGCTCCAGCACTGTGCTCCTGCCAGCCACTGCACGTGCCGTGGAGCTGTGCCTCCCTTGGTGGTAGGCAGGACTAAGCTTGCAAACCCCACAGTTCAAAAAAGCCTTTGTAAAATACGATCATAGGAAGGGAAGCATTTCCTTGAGACTATTCCTGGAAAGGTATTTTAAATAGTCCCTAAGCATACAGTTCCATTGTATGAAGAGCCAGGAGGGCAGAGAAGATGGAGAGTGGTAGTCACAGGCTAGGGTTGCTCTCACTACAAGCTGAAGGGAGTTGGGTTTAACTGCTTTGCCAAGTGAGTCTGAGAGGAATTCCAAGAGTGTGAGGCTGGGAGATACTTCCTTTTGGTTCCACCTTGGGTGGATGCACTTGTGTGTCTATCTGTACACACAGAGCAGCTTGCCTGGAAAAGTGATCCCAGGGCTTGACACGGAGCTCAGAAGTGAAATTTCTCAGAACAGCGGCCAGCATGAGTTGGATAAACTTCTAAATAATTGAAGATAGATTGTACCATCATTTAAATTTCAGTAGGAGAGTTTATTTAACAGATGAAAACTCCCTGATTTCTCAAGTGTGCAGTGGAAGACACTGTGTCCATCCCTGAGTAAGGCCATCCCCAGAGATGCTGATGTGGTCTGATTGCACCACCTTAAATCCACACCTTGGATGTGTGGTGTTTTTGTGTGTGTGTGTTTGTGTGTACAGGCCCTTGTCTGGGATGCTGCCCTTGCTGAATTCGCTGTAGTTCAGCTCCTCTGAGCGTTAGTTTTTAAAGCAGGACAAACAAAGGCCTGGCGTTAGGGCCACAGCTTAAACAAGATGCAAAGTTCAACACAGGGTGAATGGAAGTTCCTGTAGGCTTCCAACACAAGGACATTTTCCTGCTGCTCTCACAGGTTCATAAGTGAGAGGTGGACCACTGCAATTGGAGTTGCTACAGCATTGTAATAAACTGGGGACTCGATTCTAGGACTCTAACACTGGGATAGTTGCTCAGGGCTGGGTGGGGGCTGACACTTCTGAAGTCATGCAACATGGAGATATTCCTGATCCTTTCATCCTTTTTTAGGATTTGCTAACTAATTGCCTTTTTTGATCTAGGAATAGCAGTTACAATTTGCTGCTGGTCAGGGAACAGTTAAGCCTTCCTCCATGGCTATTTTTAAATGTGGCAACAACTGTCTTCAGTGTTTGTAATCTGTCCAGAAATAGACACCACTTAACAAGGACTCTAAGCAAAGAGAAGAGCCTTTTTCAGGAATTCCCACTCTTCACAGGCGTTTCGTTTGGAGATCACTTTCAGCCCAAGGACACTTGTGGCTGCTGGCAGCCAGCTTGGTGATCACAGTGCTGCTGGAGCAGGCAGGAGCAGCACCTTCTGGAGCACAGGCAGCTCCACCACAGTGGCTCCAAGAGGGGACAGCACAAACCCACACTCACAAAACCCAAGGTCTGTGCAGGCCAGGACAAGGAGTTCCTCCAAGGCCAACTGGAGCCAGTCCAGCTTGGTCCCTCTGTGTGGACATCCCTGCCACCATGGAGTGTGCGTCTTGCTGTAGATTGTGTCCACATCTTATCACTCACACTGAGCCTAATCACTTATCAGGCAATTCTAGTGTAAACAGCAGTTGTGTACTTCAGTAGCAGGTCTTGTTAAGTTCAAACCAGCCAGGCCACACACATTATGTTAGGAAGAAGGGAAAAAAGTCTCCACAATTATAAGACTTCCCTGCTTCAAAGCAGTTCATTCTTTGGGGGTTTTGGGGGTGGGGGTGTGCATGGCATTTGCAGAAAATGCTTCTGCCTTCCCTATTCCTCATCATATGTACTGTGTTCTTCTTTATATTTCATGTTGAGTGCTGCTGCATTACATGCAAGAATTAAAAACAGCCTCTGGAAAACGTGTAAGTCAGCAAAGGTCTGGTTCCCTTGGTCAGTGCCCGTGCTGGGCAGTGCATCTGCCCACTGCTTGCCATAGCTGCCCACCACGGAGGGAAGAGCCACACCTCTTGTCTTCTCTATCCCTGGCTCTATGCCACACCATGCCCAAGAGGCTGAGCTCTGGACCCCTAATTTTAGGCAACCCAGAGAGCTTTTTATGCCTGCAAGGCTGGATTAGGTTTGGGGCTGAAAGTGGAATCAGGTGTCTTTGTAAAACCATGTGATGTGGGAAGGTGCTCAGTGGAACTGGAGGGGGTGCTTGTACAGCATTCAGGGAGCCTGGCAGGTTTTCAGGCTTCAGACTACAACAAAACTAAGGTACCCCTACCTTAGGTCCCCAGGCAGAATATAAACCTGAATATTACAGGCACGTTCTTGGCTTGCTGAATCCAATGTACATTTTGCATTACTTGGGCAGGATAGAGTCCTTTAAGGTGGTATTTTCTCACTGGAAACTGGAAAATTATTATTTTAAAATAGAATAGAAAGCAGCTCAGTGTAGGCAAGCCACTGTCATTTGCCAAAGACATTTCTGGCATATGAGTAAGTAGTAGTACTTTAAGCAGGAATTGAAAATGTGGTTTTCTGTGCCAGGGGTTGAAGATTATAGCTGCCTTTGATTTCTGTGTCTGATAGTTCCAAGCTGTGAAGGGAACATTTCATTCTCAGCCAGCTCTGATACGTGAGAATCCTGAGATCTGTTTTAGAATATCCCTGAAAGTTAACACTAAAGTTGCAGTACCTTGTGAACAGTTCAGGAGGTACAGCCAGACCTGAGTTGCACACCTCATGGGACACACCAGCGTTTACCAGCCCTGTTGTTAGCAGGAAGGCAAAGTCACTTTGTAAAGTGATGACTTTGATTAAGCAGACTAGTATATAATAGTAATTTAATGATGAGTTTGTGACTGTGTGTTTTTCCCTTATGTTGCCTGTCAGCATTCATCCCAGTGGGTTTTTTTTAATCACTAGATACAAATGAAAAGACTGACCTTTAAAGGAACTGAACCTCAAAACAAGGTTATGGGAAGTGCCAGGGATTGATAGGACATCTCTGAGTGTAATGCACCTCTGCATTGAGGCTCTGTTTAAGAAAAACAAAATAGACAACCCTGCCACACTTCTCTTGAGGGGAGGAATTTAAACCACAGGTGTGTAATGAGGATGACAGTGGAGGGCTGCGTGTTGAAGAAGTCCAAGAGAAGAAAAACGGAGAGAAAGTACTTAAGAGTCCTAATTGTTGCAATAGAAAGGTATTAATTATGTAATGATTTACTTCTCTCTTGATAGACAGATAGACAGATAGAGCCCAAAAGAAGTTTTAGCCAAGTATGTTGATTGGGATGAAAAGCACCCCAAAGGTTTTTAAAGGGAGTTCAGTTCAGCTGTATGCTGGCTCCAGTCAAAGGACTAAACAAGGACAGGAGAAGGAAGTTGAGATGAAAAAATGACTTTTGTTAGGTCAATATGCTACACTATCTGTTTTTAATTAGGCCATGACAGTGAATCTCTGCCTCTCTTGCACTGCTCTTATATTCAAAGATCATCCAGAATATGCTAATGTAAGGCTTTTAGTATCCTTTTAGGGATACATTTAGCATATTAAATGCATACTCTGAGCATTAGCAAGACATACTGAACTGGTGGTTCACAGTCAGCCAGACCTGGAGTTTACTGAGGCCACAGGATGCTCTGTGTCCTGTAAATTATTACCATGTATACTTTTTAAATTGAAAGCAGGTCACTGTTTTCCTTACTAATTAAGGCTAGAAGCTTATTCCACTGTGCTCATCTGCTTTAATGTGCTGCTCAAAAAAAAATCTCTTTTCTTAACTGATTTATTCCAAACATGTTAACGTTTCTTAGATTCTTTTCCATCAAGACATTCATGACTAAATAATCATAAATGGTGAGTTCATCATTTGCCCCTCTTAGTCAGAATTTGGACTTCACAGAAATTCAGACCAGACAGAGTTGCTATGTCCACTGGACTGTAGCTACAAGGTGTGGAGCCTCCCTCAGTTATTAAGACCTCTCATTCAAAACTGCAGCAGGCTGGGGGATCCTCATTCATTCACTCCTCCTCCTCCTCTGAAAGGAGTCAAGCGTTTTCCTCCCTCTCTGAGTGAGTGGCACTCCCTTAGGAATTCCACAGCTTCCCTGTGCTGCAGCAAGGACGCTCAGCCTCTTTCCATCCTGCTTCACTGCTCCCCAAGAACAGGCCACCTTCGGATGAACCATGGCTAACAACAAACCTGTCTGAAAGCAGGAGGAGCCCTTGACAGCATGTCCAGGGATGGGATCTTTGATAAGTAAACAGGAAATATTCCATATCAGAAATGGCAACAGGTTTTGTGCAGGTAGAACCCATTGCATTGCAGTAACCAGTTTCCTACACACCTCCTCCTGGGGTACCTGTTGTGGAGCTGGCCATGAAATCTGGTTTGAGGAAAGTAGAGGAGGAAACTTTTGTTATTTGCTGGCTTCCAGTCCAAATTAGGAAATGCTGAATTTGTTTCTCTAGAGGAGCTAGAAAATGAATGGTAAGAGGTGCAGCAAAATAAACTCCTGCTGTTACAGATGCAGCTGGGGGGGTGGTCATGTGAGGACAGCAGTCACTGATCCCTGTGTGCCTCTGTCCCTCTTCATTTCTCAAGCACTTCTGGGCCCTAATGAGGGCCTCCTGTCATCTGGAAACACTTCAGGCTTCTTTGAAGGTGTGTGTTTCCTTCCCTTGTGCTTCTGTGACACGATGTGAAAGACAGTTGTTCCACCTTGACTTGCTCCCACCTCTGAAGGATTGTTTCAAGAGCCAGCTTGGAAGAGGACACTAAAAACTGCAGGCATTTTATAGAATTAAGTAATTTCAAAATTACCATAGCAATTTGCATAAATTTCTGTGTAATCACTTTAATACATTTTCAGGCTCCCCAAGGCAATGTTTTAAGGCATGTTACACAGTAAAAGTGGGATGAAACAAACGAATGCTCATGCACGTAGGGCAGGATTTTCCGAAGCGGTCGGTGTTGGTGGTGTTCTGGCAGGACTTTGCATCACTGAAGTCCTTGATGAAAAATCTCCCCAGATCCCTGCTGAAAGCCCTGCTCCCACAGAGTGGGGCTGCAGAGGTGCTGACCCCAGAGCCCTGCAGGGTATGAGCACAGTCTAGCCAAGAGTTTCCTCTAGAAGCAGTCCACAGCCTTCAGTGTTATTATTTGCATATTTTAGTTTCAAATGCTCAGGTTCTTCGAGGGCTGAGCCTCACGTGACCCCATTGTTTCCAAAGACCATCTCACTGTGAAGCCTGGGAAGGCTGATTTATGCAGTTATATCTCCTACATGAAACAGCCCTAAAAAATGGCCATTGGTTCGTGTGCACTGGCAATGCCTGTCTGGTTTTTGAAGGAAGGCTTCCACAAAGGAGCTTTGCCTCAGCCCTGGCCATTTCTGGGCTGGCTACTACCTTTTCCCATTCAGAACACATGGAGTATTCTTGGCTGAATTCCTGTAGTGTTACTGGTCATGTCCAGCATATTTGTCTGCTAGAATGGTGAGCCTTTTCCTTCCCAGAGTCTCTTGGTATGGGTGGATTACGAGGATTATGGTCAGGCCAGCACTTAGCTCTATTTCAGAAAAGAGAGTGGAGAGAGATTCAAAAGCCTTTCACATTAATTCATGATTTCCAGTCATTGTGACTCATTTCTGAACCTCATTCAGTCCATTTTATTGAGATTTTGTCAGTAAAACCAGGCACAGCACTCCAGGGTGCTGCATTGGGTAGCCATGCTGAGAGTCCCCTTTGCACAGAGCCCTGCTTCTTGACACTTTGACAGCCCTGGCATTACTGAAACTGTTTCCTGAACCATCTTAAAGCTTGTGTTGGCTTTTCAGGTGGGGTTCAGCATTGCCCCATAATTTGCCTTGCTTTTTCTTTTGGTTATCCCCAAGTTTAGTGTAGCTTTGGCAGGAGAGCAGAGAAGGCTCCACGCAGGTGTCTGTACACTTGGCCAGTGCCTCAAGAAATTGCTGTGACTCAAAAATGCATCATGAGCACTGTAAAGAAGCTCCTCTATGCAAATCTGCTCTGGAACTGATTTTGCTGTGCATCACAGGAGTTACAGAACATTATCAAAGTCACAGTAAGCGTTAGAGCAGACTCCAACAATTATTTCTTTATTTCATGTGTCAGTGTCTTATTATTCCTTGTTCTAGGCCGTCTTATTTTAAATCTGTACATTTTCAAACTGGTTGCACCATTCTGTCACTAAAGAGTCAGCTTTTTTAGTGAACTGTCAAAGTTCTGTCAAATAATCAATTATTGACTGACTTTCTGTCTTGGCTGAAGAAGTTACCTTTCCGCTTCTTCCCTGTATAGGCAATCTACCTAATTTTCCCTTTGTTAGGCTTCAAAAGAGTACCGTTTGCTAGGGCCTACTGTGCAGTAAATTAATTTCAAGTCTGAAACTGAGAACACTTTCAACAGGAAAGAAATTTTAAGAGATACACATCTAGGTATGCACTTTCTTATTTTTGCAAGAATTAAGGGATTAATTTGCCTCAGCACTACATGTTTGTTTCTGTTGTAGTTTCAACAGAAACGTCTGTAAAATAAATTTGTATATTCCCAGAAATGCACACACACATAGCATGTAATTTTATGGATGCTTAGAAAGAAGTCCTTTTTAAGCTTAAAAGTGTTCAGTGTAAAAGCCAGAAATGCATTTCTTTAGTGATGGGTGGATCTCATTTGAAACATGATTTGCTGCTTTTCTTTTTTGGGTTAGTTTGAGTCTCATGTGCTAGCTATTGAATAATTTTGTATTTTAGCTTCAGAAGAAATTGAATTCAGCTAATTGAATAATCTCATCTTTTTGTTTATCCATGGAAGAGTTACCAGTTAGTGTAGCATTGAATTTGAGGTGAGGTTTGCATACCAGCGAGGTGATTCCACCATAGTGATCTGTGCTGGAGAAGCTTTGCTCAAATCCTCCCAGCAACCCTCCATTAACACCCACAGGCACTTTCATTTTTCTCCCAAACAGAATAGAGGAAGTGTGTGTGGGAAATTGGAGAAGTAATTAAAATGGCAAGACATAGGAAGCAAGAGACCTCAGCATCATCAAAGCTTTACTTTATAGAATTCTCCAATTTAAAGCTGGCGCTTGCAAAGGTATAACACAAAGGTAATTAAACTTGTTTTGTAGTTTGGTCACTTTGCCTCTTATCCTGCTTATTTGGATGGTATTTTATTAATGATCTCTCAAGGGAAAACTACAGTAGCTGGCAAATTAATGAAATATTAATAACAAGTGAAGCGATGTGTGTGTGATTGCACTCTGGAGAAGCCTGACCTCAATGTGCTCTGCACTCGCTGTGCTCCATGAGCAGGAGAGTCAGCTCGGAGCCTGCTGCCAGCCTGCTGTCCCCAGGGACCCCTGGTGAGCAGGTGGGGATCCACAGGTAAGCCACAGTCAGCGTGGGCAGTGGAGCAAGAGCCACAAACCTGCTGAGCTGAAAAGGCTAAAAATGAGCTAAAAGAGCACCCCGAAAAGATTGGGCCTAAGTGAACAAAATCTCTGTGGAGGTCTGGGGGCAAAGGAACAGGACACAGCTGTAAACATGATTCCAAGAGAATCTGGCAGAGAAGAGGAAGTTACAAAGAAGCCCATCTTGGTCCTGGGATGACAAAAGCATCCCAGTGCAGCAGATACTCCTGCAAGAACCTTCCCTGATTTTTAAAAAATCCATCCCCTGTTGCTGTACAGGGGAAGAGCTGCTGTTCTGCAGTAAGTGCCAAATCCCCTTTTCTTGATGTATTTATCACAGGACATCTTTGACTTCGGTCTCTTCTGGTAAGTTGAGGTGAAAGCTTGGAGTTCTTTTCCAATGGCAACCTTAGTTTGTTTGCCCTGGTCGTGAAAAACACATGTAAAGAAATGGCAACTTTCCTGGAGCAGGCTTGAGGCAGAGGTATAATACACTAACAGTTAAAACAGCCCAAACGGGGCTTGTGAAACTTGCTAGTTAAATTTTTTGCAAGGCCTCTGGCAAAACAAGAGCTTTTTGGAGTCATTCAACCTTATTAGCTCTGCAACTGTTTATGTACCTCCATGTACTTAAAACACAAACTGTTTAAAAATAACAGCATTGGGAGGATGGCCCAGATTTTTGAAGAATAACAAGTCATTTCTAATTCCTCTGAACCCTTCTCCTCTTTCCCTGAGTGTGTAGCATTTCCTTAGTTTAGAAGCTTTTTGATCATTTCAGGAATTAACATTGCGGCGGGTTCTGAAGGGATGTGCTCATCAAGGAAACCAATTCAGATAACAAAAAGGCACAATTGTTCGTTGTCTCTCTCGTCGTGGGGGAAAGAAGAGACCCTGCAAGCTGATCAGAGTCCTGTGGAGCTGCTGGCTCCCAGATACTGCTTTCCATCCTTCCCACCCTCCCCTTCCCAGCCGCTCTGTGAGCAAGGGCACCCCGGAGATGCTTCCTGGCTGGAGGGTGGTGCACGATGGCAAACGTGGCATTGGTCACTGCAGAGCCACCTCGGGTTCCCTGATGGAAAAACTTCCCTTCCAGCTGGCCAGATTACCTGTGGGTGACAGCCTGAGGAAAGGGGGGTCAGAGGGGGACTGAATGTGCATGTTCTGGAGGGTTTCTCCTTGCTACATGGTTAGATAAATGAGGAAGTGACAGGAGTCATGTAGCCTAATAGACTGGGGAGACCTTGGCCTCCTACCTTACCTCTGGCATTATCTCTCCTGCTCTTACCTTGTTTCTCCATCTGAAGAGCAAACAAGCAATAATCCTTTTAGGATTTCCCTTTTCATTTTCAGTGCTGGCGCTCCTCTTTGGATTTCCCTTTCCTCTTCCTCGTGCCCACACAAGTGTGGGGTCAAAGGCTGTCCCTCCCTTTGGGGTTCCTGCGGTGGCTGAAGCTTTGGGTTGGCCTGTAACCAGAAGCCTGGGTTGTTCTGTAACCAGAAACAGCCTTGAGGTTCAGTTGTTGGTTTTTTCCCAGTTCTGGATATGAAGCCACAAGACAAAAGGCATTTTAACAAGGGATATATTTGTGCAGGTACTTATGCACACACCCCCAGTAGTAGAGGGAGTGAAGCTGCTGAAAAATGAGCTGTTGCCAGTACGGCCTCTTCACTTGTCTTACACCCAAGTGCACACAGCAGCGTTAGTGACTGCTGATGTGGAAATGTTCTTTCAAACCAGGCATTCATAATTAAACTCAGATCAAATACTCAGCCTTCACTCTGGTGCTAATGATGTGCAATATCTTCCTTTTCTTGTATTATTTTTTCATGTCTGTCTGTGTGTGTCGCTGTGTGTGTCTCTGTGTGTGTGAGTGTGTGTGTGTATTTTTTGCAGCAAGTTAGAAATTATATTTTTAGTCGAGGACTAATTAATAATTCATTCATGAATAATGATGAAAGTAGCTGATTAAAATGTATGTCTAGCTTCAAAAGGAATAATCTTCAGAAGTTATAAGTGTTTATAAAGTCCATCTCATCCCCCATCTTCCCTTCCCAGCCTCTGTGCAACAGCTGTTGTTAATTCCCATTCACAGGTATCAGGTAATAATTATTCCAGGAATGGGATCCAGAGTAACAAAGTTGCAGGAGGTGGAATATGAGGGAAATCAGCTGCAAACCTTCCTTTAGCAATGTATCTTTTGGTTCAGGGGGACAGTATTGGATGGTGTTCTACCTACTAGTTCTCAATGTCTGTATTTCTCTCCTTTACTCAGGAAGGAAAAGAAACAAAACCCAGAAAACATAACACAAGGAGAAAAACTAAAAAGAGAAGAGAGATCAAAGTCTTTTGTGAATGTAGTGTGTGTAAAACCACCTGCAGGGGCAGATTTGTCATGGTACATTTTTGCAAAAATCATTAACTTGTCATGGCAAAATGGAAAAACTAATAAAACAGCAGTAAAAACAAGTTAAATTCTGAGCCTGGAGGACCAGCTTGTCTAAAAAAAATGACACTTTTTTTAGGGGTCAGCTCTTACTTTCTCCAATCCTGTGTGACCATGGCCCTTTCCCTTTTAGCTTAGCCCTTTTCTAGACCTCAGCATTTCTGTAGTGTTTTGTATTTGACATGTTGAAGAACACTCATTATTACCCTTTCCCCTCTGGATGATCCTTTTTTTTTTCTCCATCCTGGTGATGTAGTGGCGGTTGTACATAAAATTATAGGTTATTCCACTGTCCTAGTCCTTTTAGCAACTCTCAGCTTACATCCTCAGCTCAAAAGTACTTGAAAAAGTTCCAACAAGTTTCTAGGCAGAAGAGCACTTACTGAGGCCTCTCCTGTTGTATCATGTCTTTGTGAGCTGCGAGTCCTTCTTTTTTGTTAGTGTGGATATCGTTATTACTCCTTGTGAAACAAAGTCCCATTATACGCACAGTTGGCAATGCTCAACTCCTAATAACTCATCTGCGTTTGCATTCTGAACTAAATGACCTGAAAAATTGTGGGTTAGAATGGGAAGGAGAAGGAGGAGAGGGTAGACACATTAGAAAGAGGAGAGGTTCAGGAATGCATTCAAAACTGAGAAATCTTCATTTTCCAGACCATCTGAAATGGGAAGGCCATCGAAAGTGCAGGACTAGATGTTCATCTGGTGTAAATGGACATGGTTCACTGGTTATAAGGGAGCTAGGTAAATATCTATCTGCTAAGGATGCGGGCCACAGTTTTATTTTTTTTTTAAAGGCATTTAGAAACTAAAGGAAACGTAAGAGAGCTGTTTATTTCTAGAAGCTGTGCCAGGTTCACCCCAGATGAGCAGAGCAGGACGTCAGTGCTGGTGCCCCACACCTTTCCTGCCCCATTCAGCCAAACCCCTCCATTAGGATTTGCTCCTACAGGAAGGTCCCTGCTGGCATCAGTCATGTCCAGGCTGCTGCCACAAACAACATCTTTTGTGGCTTGGAAGAACAGGACAAGTCACCATGGAGGCAGCAGTGGCATCTTCTGCTCCTCAGCTTGTGTCTCACATGCTCCATCCTGCCTGGGACTCATTTCTTCCTGGAGCTCATTAAAAAACATCTGGGAAAAGTGGCAGTGAGTAGCACTACAGGCATTTAGCTGGAGTAGTGAAGCATTACAAGGTAGAGTTGCTCTTGTTTATTAATTGGTTTTCCCCCCCCCTTTTGAAATACAAAATTTCTGTTGGTGAGAGAGCAGCAAGCAGGTAGTGTGTTATAATGACAGAGCTGGTAATGAGCTCAGGAGCCCACAGACATTAACACACATAAAATCTATTGGCCCTCTTCAGAAACAAAGTGTTCTTTGGGCTTTTTGGGGTTTTTTTGCTAATTGGTTCCCCAAGGGGTGAAGCTCCCAAATGCACTCTTGTAAGTGTTAGTTCCACATCCATTGAAATGCTATTGCAAAACTACCCTTTGCTGCTGAAGGATTAAATGTTACCTCTGCTTTTCTGATTTTAGCCCCTCTGGTGCCAGGACATCTATCCTGTGCATTGCATTCCTTGTGTGATGTGACAGGGTGAATGTCTTTTGAAAATACATTGTGGTTTTCATCTACCAGAGCCCTGAAGTGCATTTAAAAAGCTTTTTGAAGAGCTCAGGAGCAACAGAAATTTGTTTGCTGTGCTTTGGGGTTTTGTTAGTCCGTGTAAAGCAGTTTCCTTTGAACAAGTGACCTTTTTCTTAGTGGTTCCACTGTGCCATGCTGGCTGTCCTGGTAGCACAGAGACAGGGTGGACTCCTCTTCAGGATGAGGAATCTTGCAGAGACCTGAGCCACCAGGAACCAAAAAGCTACTTTAGGACACAGGTGGTCATTTCCATGTGCTTGCAGAGATTTTGAAATGCTAAGGTGACATTGCCATGGAAGATGCCCTTTAGCACTGTGGGTGGGAATGAATTTGGCTATTTTGATTCTGTAGCCCAGAATTCTGAAGCAGACACTTATCTGATGAAAGCAGCACTTTTCCAAAAGCAGTGGACTAACATTTGACATCTGTGGTAGCCACTGTTTTTCTGTTGCTGGCTTGACCATTTTTTATTTTCTTCTTTGATTATCAGGCCTGACTTCGATCCTCAGGAGCCTCCTGCCAATCTCCTGCTCCTCAAACTAGCTAATCTTAGCCTCTGCCAGTTTTTCAGCAAAAATAGTGCTGCTTCAGTTTCCAGCTCTGCTCTGTTTTGGCTTTAGCACCTCTTGCCCTTTAGGCACATTTATTTTCATCTCCTCTTGATCACTCTGATGGAACAGTCTTGGTTGTTGCAATAGTCCAGTGGTCAGAGATGGTTTTGATCTGTCAGTCCAACATCTTTCTTAGTTAAAACCAAAACCTGCAATATATTGCAGTTACTGCTTCTGTGAGAAATAAAGCTTTTGGGGGTGTACCAAAGAGTATTTAAAGCAAAATTGAAGTATCCTTTGTATCAAATCAGCTCTTGTGGTTCTCCTTCAATCACGTTGCCAGATTTTTCTTTTATTATCTTCAAGCAATTTTTCCTCCCTTCTTAACTTCACCCTTTTTATTTTCAAAGCTTTGCTTATGTCCAAGCTTCTGCTTAAACCTCCCTCTAATTGGTGGTGATCCATAGGTGGTCATAATCTGGAAAATGCTCTTCTTGATTTGAATACTTTTAATTGTTAATATTTCAGTTGTTAATATTTGTTATGCAAAGCTTATGTCATCCTGAAGAGCTACAGCTTTGGCAGGGTCCAAAGCACCAGAGTTTTCTTCTGAGAAGATAAAAATTTGTGGTATTTATTGTTGATAAACTCGTAAGATACAATTGTATCAGCAAGGAGGCAGGAAAGCAGAAAATTGCAGATATGTGAAGAGCTTACAGAATGAAGAGTTAATTATTTTTCTGAGATGGGTAGGACAGTGTAAAATCCACAGGTAACAGTAATTGGGGTGGCTTATTCCATGTTTGCTTTCCTAACACTTAAAAAGAATAAATATTTTTGAAACAGAAAGTAGGACACAAACTGGTTCCATTGGTTTCGTGTAGAAGAGAGAAAACAAAAAGTGATGAGCTCAGCTGTTTTCTCCTGCCTGATTCTTGCGCTCAAGATTTAATGGACATGATGGAAAACGTTCTTCCCAGAGAGGGTGGTTGGGCATTGGAACTGGCTGCCAGGGAGGTGCTGGAGTCACTGTCCCTGGAGGTGTTTAAGGACAGCCTGGATGTGGCACTCAGTGCCACGGCCTGGTTGACAGGTTGATGTTGCATCATAGGTTGGACTCGATGACCTCCAAGCTCTTTTCCAACCCAGCTGATTCTTTGGTTCTGTAATTCAGGCCTCCCTGGGACTCTCTGAATCAGAACATAGCCTGGTCACTCTAAAGCAATCAGTCCAATGGCCAGGAGGTAATTTGGGTAGTGAGGAAAAAAGCGGGATACTCATCAAGTGACAGAGATGCTGGGAAAAGAAAGCCACGATGCCTTTGTCCACAGCAATAAGTCCCCCAGCTCTGGATTCTTATTATCTGCAAAGGCTGCTGGTGACAGGGCTGTGACATCCAGCACCAGTCAGCCTGTGGCTCCACATTAGCTGCAATAGGGATCCTGATTTTTTTTTGACAAATCCTTAGGAAGGCTGCCAGAAGTCTTCTGGCACGCACTAACAACTGGTTGATGGTTCTGCACAAATGTACAAACTCCTGATAGAGGTTAAATGTACTGCATTAGCAATTGTGTTCTATTTGATTATATCATAGGAAGAGAGATGTGATGATTTAGCGATTTGCTTGGGATCAGTCTGAAAATATTGCAAACTTGACAGATGGCAAAAAGATAGCTTAGCAATGTTGCATTATTCCTATAGTGTTTTAGTTTCTAACACCTGTGCTCGTTCCACGTTAAAACAAAAGCACTAGACCAGCACTTGGCATGGCTCTTTGTTGCAGATTTATCAAAGACATGGTTTCTCACCTGGGAAGGCCTTACCTTCATTTCCATACTAGAAATCACAATGTTGTCTTTCTGTAACAAACCAGAAGTGCAAGCAGGATATTCAGCTCCGCTGAGTTCAAAGTGCCAGAGGAACCCAACTGCTGCTTGGTTTCTTTGTACTCCACACAGGAGCTGAAATGAAAATGTGGGTGGTGGTGCACAGAGCCAGTTTGCCTCATAGCCCCTGTTCAGAACAGGCTTTCCTGCACCTTTTGATGTGGAAGGCTTTGAAGATGTGCTAGGGGAACAGGTAGTCACAAACCCACGTGCTTTCACACAGGATCCCGCCACAGAGGAGTACTAAAAATGCAAGTCTCATTACAAACAGCCTTAAGGTAAAGAAATAAGGAATGGTGAGATCCCCAACTGGCCCCACTACAACCAGGACAGAAGAGAGGCTGGGGCACTGCTCTCAGCAGGCTGGCTGGTGATCCTGGTCCAAGTAAGAGCCATTTCACAGCAACTTAGTCCTTTGGACACGAGTCAGCTGCCATGGGGTCGGGGTCACTCCTGGTCTCTTCTGCCTGGTGCCCAAAGCAAGGAGGGGAAAGGAGGGGAAGAGGCAGAGTTAAAACTATCCCTGCACTGTTTCGTTCAAGGCTTTCTTTCTTTCTGGGACCCCTTACCTACCTGTCCAGTGCAGCTGTGAACACCACAGGAAGAACAGGGGCATGAGAGAGGATGGTCCAGCACCCACAACCACCTGTGAGCCTTCAAACTCTTCATTCTTGCCTGTGGAACTGGACAAACTCTTGGCAGATTCCCATTTCTAAAGCTACCAAGGTCCATAACCATGATGTCACCACGCCTACTATGTCACATTGTGAGGCGTGCCATTCATCTTTTTCTTGTTATTTGCACTTAGTCTTGGTTTTGCCGAAAGAAACATTTTCTTTTCTCCCACCTGTGGAGTGTTTTGTGCTCTTTGCATCCCTTTTTAAATTCTTTCCTCTCTCCATCCTATGAGGCAATACTTGTAGTCTTTTCATTCTAAAAAATAAATCCAAATAAAGGAAAGAAAGCCCCATATTTTGAGACTTTGTGTTATACAAACGTATTCTTCAGGGCAAGCGTATTTTGTCCATTAAGGAAGAGAATAACTTTCACTCTGTGACTTGCAAGCTTCTGTGGGCTGATGGAACAAGCAGTTTCAGATATGGTAAAATCATCCATGTGGAAAACCAAACAGTTAAACGTTCCAGACAAGATAGCTTTTCAAACCTTGGCATGGAGACCAGTAAATACCCAGTAACTCTGTGACCACCAGTTGTTTGACTGAAGGCAAAGATAATCAGCCTGTTACCTTGAAGGGCCATTGTGTCACAGAGGTGTCTGATTAAGATACTGTCTATTATTTGAACTGCAGCTTCTTACCAAGTGACTGAAATAAATCAGCACTGGTGGGAATTTCTGAAGCTGCTGAGTTGGTATCTTGGAATCACAGAGCAGCTGAAGCTGTGGCCCCCCAGCCCCCAAGTCCAGTGAGCTGAAGCATGGTCAGGGCACAGGGAGCTAATGGGAGGTGCCAGGCCCTGTGGTGTGCTGGGTGAGTGTCCCCCACAGTTCCAGCAGTGAGACAGCACAGCCTCTGTTCTCTCTTCATCCTGGTTGCCCAAAGCTCCCAAGGAAAGGTGACTCAGCCGAGCCCTGTGGGAAGTGATGGAGGGAAAGTGTTTGGGGTGGCTGTGCCCATCGTCCTTTCAAGTGCTTGTTGGGGAGGAAGATTCAGGGGCCTGGAGGGGAAGGTGATGCAAATTCGGTGTTGTGTTGACAGTCAGACAATCCCTGTGAGCTGTGGTGGGAAGATGGAAGGGGTCTGCTCTAGGATGTGTTCATGGGCTCTGGGGAAAATGGAGATCTGCTTTTTTGTTCTTGTGCATATGCCTTATCTTCTGAAAGGTTGTGGTGACAGGAAGTGGGAGGTGATACTCTGAAGGTGTTTTCAGTAATGATGGGGTGTTACCTGGTTTTCAGAGAAGAATGGCTCCGTCTCATTTTCTGCCTGGTGTTTCAGTGTGGGAGTGTTGGAGGATTAATCAGACGTGACTCCCCTGGAGGAGATGTGCTTACACTGCTAACTGCAGGGTGGCTGGAGTTATGTCTGCAGCCTTTGGCAGGTCTGTATGGGTTTGCTCTGCTCATGCCCACAGCTGAGTCTGAGCTGTCTCTGTTCAGTAACACCCTGTGTCAGAATGCATTAGCCCAGGTCTAGCACTTGCTGAAGCACATACAGAGCTCTCGGGGGACTCAGAGCACGGATAAAGCTTGCTCGGCTGGAGGAGAGCAGTACCTATTTTGAAAGGTACCTAACTAGCTCAAAGTGAGCCAGCTTAGCCACCAAGCACAGCCCAGCTGTGCAGTAAATTGCCCCACTTGGAACGCCTGTGTGTGGGACAGCTTGCCAGCCCACAGAGTCCACGAGCTGGTCCCTTCTCTTTGGCCACCAGCCCTCAGGAGAAGTGGGGCTTTCTGTGCTTGGGGATCAAGGAATCCTTTCTGATATTGTGTGACAGAACAAGAGCCTTTGGCCCGCACGTCGCTGCTCTCTGCAGATGCCTGAGATGGGCATTTGGGGAGGGGGTCCAGCTGTGTTCTGCTGGGTGTCTTTGAGAGGCTCCGTGGGTCACGGGTTAAGGCCTCACATTGTGCACTCAAAGGCTGTGGCTCTGGCTGTGGTGTCCCCACAGCCACTCTGTCCCACTCCTCTCTTTGTCTCAGGCCTTTATTTCACCTCACCTGTCCATCCTCTGTACGACCTGCCCAACGCAGAGCCAGTCATGCATACTCTGTGTGCAGGAATTCTTTATGGAATGCAGAGGAGGTGATTTTATGCTATCATTGATAATAAACAACATCACAAGATAGCAACAAATTGATTTTTTAATCATTTTATCTTCTTCCCCTACTATTACATGGGATTATTCTGTCTGTTAACCTTTCAAGCTATGGTGCTAATTTGCTTTATTGCTTAAAACCCAATGTGAATTTTCCTCAGGCTGTTCCAGAAATTGCTTGCTTTGTTATCAAAGGATCAACAATTCACTAAAGACATCTGTTTTTTTTTTTCCACTCAAGCTATTTTAAGAAGTATATAGAGATGTGTACAAGGAAGAGCTACTGAAACAGCTTAGAAAGTGCTGCCCCTCCTGTAACAAGCTGTTCATGGTGCTGTGCAACAGTTGTACCATCCCAAAATGCTCATTCATCCCTGGAATGACTGTCCCAGGCATCCAAGCCAAATCTGGGCACAGAGACTTAGGATTTGTATTTTATTCCCTTTTATACCATCAACTGAGCAGAGCCAAGAAAAAGGTGAAAAGGTGCTGAGGGAGATTTCCAGTGAGTACTGGATGGGTTGGTTCATTTAGTGATCACACATGTGAGCAGACAGACTGATGCTCACTGTAACTCCCCTCCTCACAGGCTTTCATGACACAGATGAGAAAGACAAGCAGCACAAGAATGAAACAAGGAATAATAAATGTATTTGTAGACTGCTGGCTGGTCTGTGGAAGCCCCTGTTGCAGTCAGGAGTGTAGCAGGCATGAGTAATGTTGGTGCTTTCACCTCTATAGTGCTCTTTGGAGCATGAATCTGCTGCAACTCCCCATTGGCAGGAATCCATTTCCTTCAAACTCAGGCACATCTTTCCAACATTCTGCAACAACAGAAGAGGGAAGGACATAGGAGGAAACCTCGTCTGAGCTGTGTTGATGTTTCTGTGCTCCTTTACTGCTCATGCTTTGTGACTTAAGCTTTTGCTGGAGTTTAAGCTCTCAGAGTGCCCCTTTGACTGAAGCTGGGTTGTTTTCCACTTATAGCTACAGGAGCAGTGTTTTGGGCACAAGCTATTTTTCCTTTAGATTTATGTTAGACAGAGTTTTTCTGCCATGAAATCCTAGCCAGGGTTCACTGAAGACATGTTGTAATTAGTTCATTTGTTTGACATGACACTTTTAAACGACCTTGTAGGAGAGCAGCAGTGTGCAATTGTCACCTGCTCAGGTCTGCTTTGGTTGTGTTGCTCTTCTCTTTGTTCTCACTCGTCGTTATGATTTAATTGGAATTCGGCAACGACCCTGACGGAAATGAGGAGAAGGACTGAGGCAGGAGAAAGCAAGGAATGTGAAAATGAAGCACAGTATAAAGGAAGCTTTTGTAAATTGGATGCCACGGAAAGTGAAATCTAAGCAAGTTGTGTTTCCTGGGAGCATCTGATTTCATTCTTCATCTGCTTACAGATCTTAATGAGTGCCTCTGTTATTAACACCGAGGCTATTTTCTGTGACCCATTTTGTCTGTCTAATACCTCTGAGTTGTGTAAACATCTCTGCCAGGGAAATGGGGCTGTTGGAGACCAGATTCTGAGAGCAAGGAAGAATCACCTTTCCCACCTGGACTTTGTGGCCAGAACAACTCATCTCACTTTACTGCTACTCTCTTGCTTCTCATTCAGTGACTTTGGCTGGCAGGGAATTAAGCCAACCCTTATCTCCCTGAAAAATTTAATAAAGATTTGAAATCACTTGTGCTGTATGAGTGATCCACCAACTTAATTGAAGCACCCTAATGAGATCTTCGTGTTTCTGACAGACTACTTTACTTATGGTTTTCAAAAGTGTATAACCTTCTTCAGTTAAATTCATGAGATATTTTAATTTTTTAATTAAAAAAAAAATTCACTATTTTTTCAAGGGAGTTTTTGGAAGTAAGAAGTACTTTCCTGTGTCTGTAAACCAGGGATTTTTCCATGAGCCCTTTCCATGTGTGACAGGAATCACCCAGTGGCTGAAAAAGCTGAAATTTTCATCCTGGGTAAGGAAGTCAGGCTCTGAGCTATTGGTTTTAGCTACTTGGAACCAGTTTATCAAAGAATTCTTTGTATTTTCAAGAGATTTTATATTTGTTACATTTTACACTTATAAACATGCAGGAATAAATTCTTTTTTTTTTTTTAATACAAATTTTTCCTGCATTTTGCTTGCACTGCTGCTGATCACTAATACATCTGTGTTGGAAAGAAAACATCCTCCATCTTCTCCATGTATGATTTCTGCTATGAAATGAGAAAAGTGGCTTTGTTATGTTCATTGTAGAGCTATTTGCTTGGAGACCTAAGTTCTCCTTCTGATTCAGTGTCTTTGCAAACAAAAAGAAAAGGAAAACAGAAGAGAATTACAGAACAGCAGTAGATTCTTTTAACTGGAAGCAATGTACCAATTATTCCATCTGGCTACGCTGACACCTTTTTATAGTTTATTGCTCATTTGGAAATGATAGTCACAATTCCCTTGTGCAGAATGCTCTCATCCTTCTCGTCAGAAGAGCTGACAAGAAAGCCCAGATCTCACAGGGCTTCAGGGCAGCTCTGGGCTGGGCTGGCTCCTGTGTGTCCCTTCTCTGCAGCCAGGAGAGAAATGTGTCTGGGAACAGGGAGCCACAGTGGCCCCTGCACCCCCTCAAAACAACTGTCAGTGTCATCAAATCAAAATTTCATGTAGATTGGGGCTGATGATGACGGATTTCTTTCATTTAATTGAGGGGATTGAATCATTGTAAACTAATACTTTAAATTAAGGAAATGAGCATCACTCCAAATTACCTTTATTTTCAAGTAGGTTGTTCTAGTAGATGGAACAGAAATGCCAATACTCTCTATTCAAGGTAACAAAACCCTTGGTATCATTATTTCAAAACTAATTTTTTCAAAATTGATCTTCCGGTTGGCTTTAACTCCGTTAATATGTATTTTTGGGAAAACTCTAAAATCTTCAGAAATCTCTCTTCCAGTATTCCCAGGCAGTGGTGTGTGGCAGTAGACAGCCCAGGAAGAGAAATGCAGTTGTCTCAGCTGGGAGAGGGTGCATCAGTGGGCCTCTGAGGAGCTGAAAATCTGACTCTGTAGGTTTTGAATTCCCTTGAAGGACACCAAGAGCTGTCCTTAAGGATGCTGATACCCTGTGCCTGCAAACTGGAGGGGGGAACACTGCTGGAATGGAAGCAGTTGGGTGCTCAGACAGCTGCTTCACACAGATCCCACTCCCTTCCACCCTGCCAAGCTCCAGCATTCCAGAGGCTGGATTGTGACAGCTGCCAGTCAAACTCAGCTAAGTGTCAGCTGGCAAAATGCCACTGTACACTGCTGCCTGTAGCAGTACAGAATTGTGCCCAATTTTCATAAAAGACAGCAAATTTAAAGCATCTCACAGAAAAGAAGGAATGATGGGGAGGGCAGTGGATGGAGCTATGAAGGCTTGGTTAGTTATTGCCTCTGGACCATGGAACAACCCAAGTCATCATGGACTTCTTCATGTATTTGCAGGGGGAATCCCACTCCTGCTCTGCTCCATGCTGTCCAAGCCAGTCCTGAAAACAGGAGGAGTGGTAAAGAGGGTGTGTTAGTGCCCCTTAACCTCCCAAAAAGGTGCATTTTCTCAAGAAGTTCTGGTTTAAACAGACTAGCATTCCTCCAGGAAACCTCCGTTGGGTTTGAAAATTTCCAGAGAGCTCTGGTGCAAAACAAGGTGATTAAATTGCAGAACTCCTTTCAAACTGCAAGGTGGGGGGAAATGCTCACAGAGAGGTGCAGGCAGACACATGGATTTGCTTTGGGAATGGAATTCAAGAAGGAACTCATTTGACAACTACTTATTAAAGCCATAACAGCGGAATCTTCAATTCTGAAATTAGCCTCCCTGCTCCAGTAGAAATATCTTTGCTCCCTGTCTTATTTGTCCTTCCACAGGAGTAGTCTTCTAACCAGCTATCACCCACCATGTTTTGTGTATGTTTTGGGCAGAGAGGACTTTAGCCTAGGGATCAGATGATTTACAGAGTGGAAAAACACTGCTTTATAATAAAAGGAGGATATTGAATAAACCCCAGATTTAATACTCAACCTAACAGAACACCCTGATGAATGTAATTGCATTTTAAGCATTCTGATTGAATTTTTGATCCATATTGCATTTGTTTTGCTTGTGAATCTTTTATGGGGGGGGAAAAAAGTGTCTGGAGATTAAAGGATTACCGAGTTCTTAAGAAGCCAAGGCAGCTGCTAAAGCATCTGAATATTCTTGCCGAAATTTGGTAGGAAAGCTATATTAATACTCTCTATTCTAGCAAGCCCAAATAGCCCAGGGGAATGGGGATGAGGGAGAAGAGCTGTAAGGGACAATTGCTTCTACAGGTGAACAAACTGCAGGGTATTAGCAAGAGCTGGAACAAAACAGTGCTGTAATTGAAATAAGAACTCATCTGAAATGATCATGGGGGAGGATGAAGCTTTTCTTTTTTTCTCTCTAATTTTCTGATGAGGTGGAAAGAGTGAGCAGTACATTCAGTTTAAAAGAGTTACTCATTTCTGTTCTCTCTGTGAATCTTTTATGGTGGGCAACGTGCTGGAGCCTTTAACCCCTAGGAGTGAGGTTCCTGCAGGAGACATGGAGGCAACAGGTGTGTTAAAAAAAGGGGTTCCAGCAGGAGCTAAGGCTCCAGCAAGCACCTTCAGCACAGACTGTAACTGATAGATAAACCCAGAGGGCGTGACTGAAGTCTTTTAGGGTCAGGGTGTGTCTTCAGGCAGGCAGAGCAAACCCTGGCTTTGCTGTACATATACACACACAGCTATGGGGAGCTGTGAAACTCTGGCTGTGCAGAACACTGCTGATTGTTAGGGCCAAATGGCCACTGCATGTGCGTGTGAAAAAGAAGCAAATGAGCTACACTGATTTGGCTGCACACAGGAGCAAAGCCATCATCTCCCAAGGACAGATACAACTCTACCAAGCACTGTGAGACCCAGGGAGGACTTGCAGGCTTTAGTGGGCCCTCCCAAGTGTTTAGCAAATGTGTGTTTTAGCAAATGCTGGCTGCCTCTTGAAGTCTGCCCCTAGCTGAACAAAACCTCAGAGCAAACCTTAAGAAGCCTGATGAGGGCACACAATAAGCAAAAGGCAAACTCAGCAGTGCTGATGGGGAATGACTTTTGGCTGGTGGTTTTTGACCTGTGAGAGCAAGAGATCATCACTGTCTGTTGCAGCTGAAATGTGTTAACAACGTAAACTGTCACAGTTTTTTTGCTGTGAAATGATACAAGCAATATTATTTTTAGTGTTCCAAAACTGTAGGTTTCGTATTTTATTGGTAGCACCACTTTAGAATACGCTTAGCATAATTTCTGTGCCAGTTAAAGCTCCACAAAACATTGAAAGGGAGGACAGAACTAAGGAGCTGACAAAAGGAGTACTGGAAAAAAATGCCTGGGGAAAGAACTTTTTAATTTCTTCTGTCTAGTGCTTTCGATTGGACACACAACATGGGGCTGGGGGGAGGCTTCTTCTCCGAGTCTGGAGTAGGTGGAGGAGGTTTGCAGATATTTCTAAATGCCAGACTTCCCAAATCAATTGGAGGCAGATAAATCTCCTGAGAACATTGTAAAGTCCCAAGTGATTTTGTTCAGGACAAAGAAACACCTTAGGCATGAGGGCAGGGGTAAAAATCTGCATTACGTGTACATTTGAAACATGCACATGTACAATGTGAAATATTTCCAGAGGAAAACTGATGCCTTGGTGAACCTCTGGCTTGGTTTAAAACCAACCTGAAGTAAAGCTTTTTGAGTCTTCTGCACAGTTCACGTTGGGCAAAACCTGTAACCTGTAAGGTTCATGTCTGTTCCACAATTTAATTTTTTTTCTTAAAAATCCTGTGAGGTGTTTAGGGTTGAAGTTTGGGCTGCATAGTGGAGATATCTGAAGTAGTCATTCCACATACACTTGCCTTTGGGCAAATTTTATATTCCCAGCCACATTGTTTAGGCTGGTTTGTCATTTCCTGGCAGGAGAAAGATAGATATGCCCTGAAAAAAGGAACAGCCTGCTTTGGTAACTGGAATCTGAAATTCTCAAATCATGGGAACTCTTGGTTTCAGTTAACTTTCCAAGGCAAGTGCAGTAATTTAAAATGACTTTCTGTGTGTGCTGTGAAGGTATTTCAGGTGTGGTTATGCCTAACCAGCTCACTTCTGTTTGATTAAGTACACCAGCACTTGGATTTTGTTCTTTTATCTACACACAGCTGAGATTGCTGGATGGCTTTAAAACTCCTCATGCAGACCCTGCACCATGTGGCAGGATAAAAGGCCTGGCTGTTGTGCCAGTCTCACCACAGCTGTGATGGCCCAAGAGCTGCCACCTTCTCACTCCATTTCTGCCATCTCTACCCTCTTCGTACCCATTTGGATGTGCAGGAAGAGCCAGTTCCAGCAGCACTCTGGGTGCATTTGTGGTCTTCTTTTTTGAGGTTGTTGGTGGATGGAAGCAATCAGCTCTGTAAACTTTGGCTGTCACGTGTAAAGGACAACAACTGGGTGGGAGAAATGCCATTCTGTGGGGATTTCCTGCTTTTTCTGGGAAAGTCCCCAAGGTGTTAAAAGTCCTTTTCCCTGCCCAGGAGAAGAAAGACGTGGAATCTTCGGTCTTCAGATACTTTTATTATTGTTTATTGTACCTTATCTAATTTATATCTGATATTTACCTTATTGTTCTCTCTGTCCTGCCGAGGCCTTCACAGCCCGACAGTCCGAGGCGATCCCCGCCCTAAGGGCAGTGGTTATCTTTTATACTAAAAACTACCTACACCTTATTTACAATTATTTCCCAATACCTATCACCTGTTAGACAGTGTGCATTCTCTCTAAACCAATCACCAGTGCCACCATCACAGCAGAATCATGGAGGAGATGAAGAAGAAGGAAGAAGCCCAAAAGCCATGTGGTTCCTCCATCTTGGCTTCAGCCACCCCCATGTACTAAACCCCAAAATCTTCTTTTCCACCCTGTGACAATCTTATTATTATTCTATTTAAATTTGTGAGACTTGTATTTTTTCTTTCAAAGTTGGTAATCTCTCCCATGGGCTAAAATACAACCCACAGGTGTCTTGGGCTTGGTGCCAGGGCTTCTGAGCCCTCTGGGCCCCCTGCCCAGGTCTCTGAGCCCCCAGAGCAGTCAAGGACAAGCTCTGGGTTCCCACACCATTCCATCCATTCCATGGTCAGTGGTAGCACCTGGATAAACCCTTCTACTCTCCTGCACGAGTCTTTCCTATGGCCAAATGGGGCAAAGTTTTTAAAAGATGGAAAAAAAAGACAGAAAAAAGTGGTGGTTCCTTTTATTGGTTTTTTTTTCCTCCCCATTATACATCCTTCCAACAGAGGGGTGAAGCTGTCTTGTTTTTACTGACCAGTCTGCAAAGAAAAGGCAGTGTAAAGTCAAAGCTCTACAAGTCATTGGGCATGCAGTTGAGAATAGCCATAGTCCTCTGCTGGCTCTAATAATTCTTAGTTGGATTTGCTTGTGTCTGTCATTGCTTTGCTTATGATTATAATGCTTATGGAAATGAAGCTTAGCATCTTTTTTTTTTTGTTAGAAGAAAAAGATCCTTAAGCTCCATGTATTGAAATGAACTCGTGTAATTCATAGGAGCTAAAGGATGAAATAATACAGGATCATAGTTATTTTTGCCCAGGAAAAAAATTACATTAATCCTGCCATCCCTTCACTGCTAGCAGGAGTCACAAAAGGAAATCTCCCAGGTCCTTTGGCAATAATTTTGTAGTGACCTTATTGTGCTTCCCTGACCTCTGCTGTGCTGTGATGGGAAGGAAAGGGCAGGAATGGGAGATGACTGAGGGTGCTGCCCCACACTGGGCCCTCAGAATGAGTGAACCAAGCTGTCCCTGTCATGCTCAGAGTAAAGGCAGCTTAGAGATCCCCCAGTCAAGGAGCTGCTCCTTGAATTCACTCTGCAGCAGTGGCATGGAGGAAACAAAACCAGCTAATGGCCTAATTCTGATGGGTCAGACATGTTTGCTTTTGAAATGACCAATTCCTCCAGCTTCAGTCTGCTGGTCATAAGCAATTTGCAACATCCAGTGATCAAATTAACTGTTTTTCCATTCAAAATAATGCTGCTGATCCTACTGTAGTTATTAGTGCTGTGTCAAATAATCATTAATAGTTTCAGAATGCACAGTGGGCACTGTGACATCTTATTAAAAGCCAAGATTTGCCCAGGCTAATGTTCTAATGTTAAACTTTTTCTAAATATAATTAGATGCTTGTGTTAAACCAAGAAGTGAACCTGATGTATAATTTGGGGTCACAGATCATGGCAGTCAGTGAATGCACTTTATTAATTTCATAGGGAAACTTCAGGCGAACAGAATGGGAAGGGTGCCCAAATAATGCAGTTTTAAACCACGGTGATATATATTCAAGTCCAAGTTTGCTGTAAGAGAACTGTGGAGTGGGGTCTCAAAATGGTTGTGAAAGCACTCCCCCCTTCCTTGTTGCCTGGACCCTGTGATTTTACACAAATACAGAATGGGAGCTGCTCAGTGAAGCCCAGGCAGCAGTTGAGGGGCTCAAGTGATGGTGCTCAGTTTTTGGATTAAAAGAAAGAGAAGGCTTTTTGATACAGAAGGAACAGAACAACATATATCTCAAAGGCTCAAAAACTAGGCAAGAAACAGAACCTATCTTCAGTGAAAAGACAAAAAAGAACAAAGCCAAACCCTTCAAATTTTTGAACCATTCATGGGAGTTTGGGGCCCTTTTACACCGAAGAGTTAAGCTTGGCCTTGCTAACCCTGTTAATGGATGTTGTTGCTCCCTGGGCTTATCTTGTTCAGCAGGAAGGGAGGAAATGAAGCAGGCCAGAGGAGCAGCTCTGTAGGAAAAGGGACAGAGCCACGGCCTCTCTAGGAAGGGAGGAGGTAGCAGTGCCTATCAGTTCTCTGCAGATTTGATGCCTACCCTCGCATGTAGTCTGAATTTCTGAAAATGTCAGCTTTGCAAAACAACCTTCCTCCAACTTTCCTGCTCCTCAGCTGTGGCAGGCACTGAAGTATTTGTCCTTTTGATGTCTTTTTATGTCACAAGTTATAGTACAGTTAGGGTGAAAAGAAGGAAAAGCATTTAATTACTGGGAAATTATGAATGTCCAGGAATCAGAATATTTTCAGAGTCACTGTATACAGGAAAACTGGTTCTCTTTTAAAGCCTTTGCTGCTTCGCATAGATACGATTAATCAGACATCTTATGTTCAGGTTCCTTTTGCTACTGTGATACTTGTCTTAATGCAAAATGGGCTTGTAAGAGCTCCACAAGTAGTGTATTTTAGTCCTAAATGTAATTCAGTTTGCAGGAAAGATAAAAACCCTGCTACAGAGAGGAGTTCTTGGAGCTGAGCCCACATTTTTTGAGAACATAGCCTTGATCCCCTAAAAGGGTTCATTGCAAACTATTGAGAAGCAAATACTTGTGGGTAAAAAATTCTGTATGATTTGCTTTAATTATTCTCCTTCAATTGTATTGTGATATTGCTTGATACTGTTGGCTGTGGCCCCACTTATCCTGAGGTTCCTTGTTTAAAGGCACGATTGCCAAAGTGTGGTTTTCAAATTGTTAGACATGGAATATCAGCTGTTCATCATTCAGGATAGCAGGTTGTAGGATATTTCCTGTCTTGCTTAAGCTTATAAATAACAGCTATTCTCTTCAGAAACATTCAGCAAACCTCTGCTGTCACGAAACAGAAAATGTGTCTTTTAGAACAGCTTAACACAATGACCTACTTTGGGCTTCTGTTTTTGTAAGGTACTTTAATTTTGGGAGGTCAGAGTTGCCATTCCTCAAAGCAGTTTGTGTTTTCCAGAGCAGTGGCTATTTTCCCACTAGAAATAAGATCCCTTCTCAGTATGCCAACTCACCCCCTTCCAGTACTATTTATTGCTCCTGAAAAATCTTGGCCCAATGACACAAATAGGAATTCTTTTGAAACCTTAGCTCTGATAAAGGTCCCTTTCCTCCTTCTGCTGCAGCCCCATGTCTGTTCACCACGGTCAGGGAAGGAGATTATTCCCACTGTCTATGCAGGAATGACTTTTATCACCTTCCTCCTCCATCCTCTTTTTCTTAGACCAAGCAACCCTATTTCTACCTGCCCTTATAAGTCCCTGCTCACCTCTGATTTTTTCTTTTTGGGTTTTCTCTCTGGGATCCCCTTGTTGTGAAGTCCTGAAACTCAGCAGCTGACTTGCCATGGCTGAGCAGTGTGAAAGGATTGTCTCAGCCCCTGCAGCCTCCGTGCCTCTCTGCACACTGCAGAGGGGTGTTCAGCTCTTCTTGTCACAAGGTGTCACAGCTCGTGATGGTATCACAGAGCTGAGGATCAATCAAAATGCTTTCCTGAAGAACTCTCTCCTCTTTCTCATTCAGTGTTTGTACAGTGGATTATTTCTGTTTAAGGATACTCCTTGGCAGTTGTTCATGTGAATTTTCTTCTTTTCAGACTATTTTTGGATATGTCAGGACCATTGGAATTCTAATTTTATTCCCCTGTATATTTGAGGAGTTTTTTACACCTTCACATTGTCTGAAAACATATGAGAATATGTTATTGTCTGTCCCTCAGGCAGTAGTTGTAGAGAATCAGAGTAAGGCTCCTTTTAGGGCTTCATTTTGACCTCAAGACATCAGAAGCTGTACACAGCTACTCAACCAGCTACCACCCACCCCCAAAGTTTTCCCAAGACTGTCTTTCCATAGTTTGCTTATAAAATATTAGGCAGGACAACCTAACGTTCCATCTGGAGTAGAAGAACGTGTGTTTGCTATGAAGTTGTTGTGTTTTTTTGAAGTGCTGTCCTTCTGCAGTGAGCCAGGGGCTCCTGATGGGAGCACCTCTGTGATGTTGCACGCTCTCCTGCTGGGCTGGCTGGTGGGAGGCAGAGGTCCAGGCACAGCAGCTCTTCCCACAGGCCCCTGCAGAGAACAGAAATGCTTTAATCAGGGCTGGAGAAGGGAGTGTCTCGTGGATCCAACTGGTGCTTCTGATCTCCCACAGAGCAGCTGTTGTAATTGAGGTGGCAAGTGGCATTGGACAGAGCTGCTGCTCCTCAAAACGGGCTCATGTTGGGGTCTGTGTGAAAGCTGAGCTGCAGGTGTTGGGAGGTGTGGGAGGGACACATGGAGCTGGACACCAGGCTTCTCCAAAGGGATTGTGCTGAGAGCCCTGAGACACCTCTGCAAGCATAGGCCCAGGCTGCAGCACTCAGGGCACCATTAACTCACCTAATGTTTTTTCACATGGCTTCTTCTCTAGAGTAAACATTTGTGTCATATGGAAGGCTAAGAAACACAAAATGAAAGACTGGCCAGCCTCACAAGGCCATGGTGTCTATCAGAAAATCAAGAGGCTGGCTCTGTGTTCAAAGTGGCACTGCTGGCTGTGTTGGTGCCTTAAGGTTCAGCTTTTCTATTTTTCACATTCTGTGCTGTTTTAGTGTGTGGTTCTGGGTTTCATATTGAGTGCTACTGAGCTCTCTTCACAGAATAGAGAGACAAAACAATTCCTCCTCCAGCTTGGCACCAAGGACAATCGATAAAACTTTCAGACCCAAGAACAAAAACAACAGTGAGGTGAAAAGAAAAGAAAAAACCAGGAGGATGGAGCTTCATAACCTGAAGCTGTAATTGGACAATTAACTCCAATATGCAAATGGACCAGAACTTATCAAAGTGTGAGACCTCCAAAGTGTGAGATTGTCCATTTTGTGACCATTTTGGGGCATCTTGGGTGCAGCCCAGCTGGACTCTCGTGCTGCCCAGGTGTGCCCATTGAGGCCTTTTAATAAATCCCTGCTTTATCCTTCTGCTCTGGCTGGGCTCTGTTCCAGGTCACCCCTCCAAGGCATCAGTGTGAACACAGGGAAGCATCAGGCTGCTACTGCCCTTACTCCTAGTACAAAAAATGGGCCCTTTTGGTGTGGATGGTGCAATGCTAACTCCACCATCTGGGTATGACTATTAGAAGAAAGTGTTTGCAGCTGAAAATATTGGACCTGTCAAATTCCTTCTTTTGCCAACTGTTTGCTTACTTTGGTGGGAAAGTTATCAGTGCTGCATTTCTTTAGAGGAATAAAGTATGATATTTCCTCATGAGGTTCCAGCCCTGCTGAGAGATCTGAAGCAGGCCTCTAAATTTACACTGTCCTTTCCCACTACATGGCAGCTGACAAACATTTCTAAATAATGGCACTTGTGAAAATTGTGGCTCCCACAGGCCTGGGTGCTGTGTCCCTTTGCCTTGCTGACATTGAACTGTTACCTCCTCAAGTCTGTCCTTTGGTCACTTTTTGTGGTACATCCTGGGCTGTGGGGTTTCCACAAACACTGTAGGTCTGTGTAGTGCTGTTGGACAGAGTCTGTGCTCCCAAGAGTCTCTGACTCCCCAGGTTCAGTTGTACAGCCCAAAATATTGGGCTTGGAACAGAACCCACCCCAGCATGGACACAGGTTAAACACAGACTGTTGTGCTGAGCAGGTGGAAGGAGAGGTGGGAAGCTTTTATTTGGGAGGGTCAGAATAGTTTGAGAAAAAACCAGCCCATTCCAAGAGCTGGATTTTTCACCTTGTGTATGAAAAGTGTTATTTTTCAACAGCAAGTTAAAGGAAACAACGCACTGGGGGAGCTGCTGAGCAATGAAACTGGGAATAGTGATGCAGATCAGCCAGTAGCTGGAGCTTGCTGCCTCAAGAGTTTCTATGTGCTGCAACTGCCACCTAAAATGGTTAATTTGTGTAGAACACAATTAATCCTTTTTTGGTATTATTTTTTTTTATCCTTGGACCAGTAATTTCAATATCTGTGGCATCATGTCCCTGATCTGGGAAGCAGGGTGGCCATTGCTTCTAGGCAGGTGCTGCTGAAGCTTTTTTCACTGGTGCTGTGGATCTGGGCTGGGTGGGATGGTGCAGGAGAGCCATTCTGAAGAGCTGCCTCTCATGGATCAAGGAATTATTCTGGAGCCTCCAGCACTTGCTGCCTTGCCTTGCCTTGCCTGATGTTGAAATATGTTCATATGATGGCCAGCCTTCACTCTAGAGGCTTTTCTCTTTCAAGGGGAAAAATCCACCCTACCCCCTTTTCCCAGTTTGTATGGCTTTTCTTTCCTCTAGTTTTGAGGAGTTTTTTCAGTTTTCTGTTTGTGTTTATTCTTGGTTTTCTGAAAAGGCACCCGAGGATTTTGTGTATACAGCAGCAGAGTTAAAACAATCAAAACAATAGGATTTAATTACAGGTTGGCAAGTCAATAATGTTATTTATAACACAGGTGTTATATGAGCAATTTCCATTTGTTGGTCAAGTGCTCTTTTCCTACCTGTCTGAAAGTTATTCCTGTATTTCCAAATTCTGATTTAGCTCACTGATGGTGAGTTTAGCAGTTTTTATTTGAAGGTTACACCAATATAGGACTTTTCATTTCTTTCTTCTTCCACAAGCATGAAAATAATACTAATAAAAAACATTTTAGATTTACACTGTTAAAGGTGTTGGTTCATTTCTTCTGTGAGAACTGGAGAAAAAGAGACAAAAGCATCAATTTCAAACTCTAGCCCCTAGGATAGCTACAGAATATTGTCTTCAATTTAAGAAGAAAAATTTTTGAAATTCCCAAGGGAAGTTTCTGTATTTTTTGGACTGAATCATTGAAGTGGGAATATCAGGGTCATAATTCTTTTTATTATTATTATTATTATTTTTAAATAAAAGAGCTCACAAGCTTCAAGGGAAAAAAAAACCTGTTAAATGTAGAAAAGAGTAGGGAATGCTATAAACATAGCAGCTCTAATTTAAACCTAACTTTATACACAGAATATTTTCTTGTGTGTCTTTATTCCATTACCTCTTGCTCTGGTAAATACTCCTGCATTTCTCCACATCTTATACAAAAGTCTCCAGAAACCAAATGTTTATGCATATAGTGAATTGCAGCCTGCTTTGAGGTGGAAATCAGCTTTTGAGAAAGACTGTGCAACACTGAGTGTCTGTTTGGTGGAGGAAACTAAAGGGGACATTGCTTGTTAACTGAAAGTGCAAGGAGTGCATTATTTCTCATTTCTGGTATTGGGAAAGAGCTGTGTCTGCTACTTTGTGGTAACCTTATTCTTTTTTTTTTTACTTTTTTCTTTTTAAAGGTAGTGACTGCTTTTTCTCCTCTGATTTTTAAGATTTGCTAAACCCTTTACCAAGAGGAAATACATATTTATTTTTGAAAATATCTTGCTGTTCCACTCTTCATAGGCTGAGTAATCAACATATTCAAAAACCCCCCAAAAACCTCCGTGATTTTCCCATAATGGTAGCTAGCTTTAATCAAAACTTCAAAACATTAATGTTGTATTAAAAGCAATCACATTTGCCTTCCACAGGACAATGTGGGTATGAATAAACCAGTTTCTGAGGGAGCTGAAGACAGCAAGATCACTCCTGGGGCGAGGAGCCAAGGTGCACATTAGCTGTTTAGCCAATGAGCAACCCGGGGAGTTAATAAAACCACTTAATAATTCTGTTTTAGAGCGGAGCCTCTGCTGCAGTGGTGGGAGGCCCAAGGTCTCGAGGCTCGGCGGCGCTGGAGCCGCGTCCCTCGGCAGCGCAGGCAGCAGGAAGATGAAAGATGCTCCCCAGGGCCGCCGTGACGCGCCTCCAGAACGAGGACAATAAATAATTACTGGGTGCTTCTCCCAGAACAGGAGGTGGCTTTTGT
>VYXF01012893.1:86879-103045 GCA_013397295.1 Polioptila caerulea | reverse complement strand
TAAAAACATATCACCCTTCTGAGGGTCCCAGTGATGTTTTATTGCTCCCCTCCATCTGGTCTTCTCGGTGGCGAGGGTCTCCTGCAGCCCTGCTGCCAAGAAGCACAGAATGCAGAGGATTAATCCACGTTTGGGCCAGGTGGGAACACTCACATGCCCTTCCCTGAGGAGGGCAAGTTTCACACTGCCCTTGCAAANGCCCCACAGCTGAGCTGGCCTGCACAGCAGAGGATGGGTGTTCACTGCCTCTCACCAGGGGCTTCTTAAGCACACCCCCAAAACCTCTCTGCCCCCCACCCTTTGGTGCCAGGGTCTGTGCCAGCCTGGCAGCTGATAGCCCTGGGGCTGTGGTCTCCACCCCAAAGGTGCTAAGCTTGAGCCCTCTGTGAATGTGTTCTTCTCCCCCAGCCCAGATTGGAGTCACTTTATCTTATCAACATGCACTCCAGGAGCCCATTCGGGGTTTTGGTCATTTTCTCTGCAGCTTTTATACAGTTTTGCTGTAATGGGCAAAAGTCCTTCATGAAGATGTTTAAGCTATGAATTATAAAATTTCAGTCTTCAACACCAGCGGCCTCACTTCACCTCAGATTTCACCTTGTTCTTCCTGAACTTCACAGGGACAGGTACAGCTTTCCCTCTGCTTGGTCCTTGTTAGAGCTGAAATGTCCTGCTGCACTAAAATTGGGTGTTTGTGATGACTTGACAGGAGCAATCTCTCTGCTGGTTTATTTCTGACACCATGTCATCAAAGCTCTCCTGACACAATATGCACTCACATGGGAACAGAAGCGTGTTCCCAGTACATGGGCACACTTCTACTCCTGACGTGCTGTGGGGTTTGTTCTGCCTTTTTTTAGGGAACTACAAAGCAAGCAACCTGTCATTACAGAAACGGGGTGGCAGCAGGGAATATTAGTAACTGCTTCCTGTTGGTAGGTTTTTTCCAAGTAAGAAAGAATCCAGATTTGGAAGGTCTTCAATTTTGCATGAAATACTGTGGAGGAGGGCTAGGAATGCTGCAGCAACAAAAGCCTAACTTCATTCTTTGCTTTAATTTTGAAAGATAAAGCCCAGACATGGAGAATGAGCTGTTATTAGAAGTAACAGAATAAACTGGACGCAGAAAAATTTTGGTAGGAACGTTTTTCCAATGATAGTGCTGCAGACTTCAGAAGTGTCAAAAATTCTTTGTCCTGATTTACTAGAATCTGCCCAGAGAAAGCAGTTGGGGAAGGGACCGTTCAGATTGTTTTGCAGGTGTCAGCGTTGTGCCAGCTCCATCTTCTAGACGGCCTTTCTGTGCAACCTTGCATACACAGCCTGTTCCAAAGCAGAAAATTTCATGTTCAGTTATGCTGAACGGTTAATGTTTGTTCTCCAGGAAAGTGCTTTCATGAACCATTAAGTTGACATTTTCTTTATGTAGCCCATTTGATAAAAAAAAAAAAAAAAACAACTCCCAAGACCCAGAAATCAAAAGCTCTGTTCCAAGCAGAGTGTGTTGAAAATAGACCATGTGTTCACACTGCCTGTGTGCCTGGGTGGGGCATCAGGCAGTCCTGCAGCAGAGCCCACTTCCAGAAGGAACACAGGGACCATCCAGCACAAAAGCAGCTCTGCTGCAAGTGCCCCTGAAGGGCAGCTGGCATTTATCCTGGTGGAACATCCTCCTCCTGAGTGATGACTTGTGACCCCTCGCAGAGAGGGCGAGTCCATTGGAAGGCACAAATAACGTGCCTGAAGGGCAGAGTGAAGATGCAGGAGCTGCAAATGCTGTAAGTGAGCACAGCTCCTCAGGCTGGAGTGCCCTGCTAAGGCCCCAGCTCGGATAAAACAAGGGCACTCAGGTGCTTCCAGCTTCAAAGAGCTCTGCTTGAAGCTGCTGGCCTCCAGTGGGCCAGGTGTAGCCAGACCCTAGTGAGCCACCAGCTGTCTCCACAGCCCTGTTAGCTGGTGATAACCCTTGGCAAGCTGATGAAAGGTGAAGGGTAGGGCTGCCCTGGCAGTGCTGCAGCACCTGAGAAATCCCTGTGAACCAGGCATCTGGTGTGAGATAAGAACCTCCACAGGACAGCCCTGGCAGCCTAGGTGCCCTAGACACAGAGCAGAAGGTCTTAAAATAACTGCCTGGGCTTTGCAAGCCAAAGTTCATTGCTCCCCAGGCTCATGGTGTCCAGACAACAAGTGTCACCTGTAACTGAAGTGCAAAGACTGAGGTTTGGAGAAGCCAGTCTGTTACTGGTACCTAAGGATCCCTTTCCAATACTTGGGGCATATGGGGAATGAGTAAGGGACAAGGCCTTTGTTCTTTGTTATTTAAACTTCCTTCCACATTGCAAAGTGAAAGTGTTACTTTTGAATACAGGTGTAATTTCTGGGAGAAAGTTAAAAAACACCATGACCCTCAGAGGAAAAGAAACCTCAGTTGGAATCAGTGATGTCAACAGAGGAAATTGAGAATGCAGTATCACATCTTCCAAGTGGCAAAGCATTGAGACCAGATGGCTTCAACTCAGTTTTGCAAGTATTCACAAGAACATCTGGTTCCTTGAATGCATCAGCTGTTTTACCTCTTTCTGAGCTGCAGTAACTTACTCATTCCTCGTGTTGCCACCTCTTATACATAGTCCTAAAGAAGGGCTAAAATCAGAGTGCAATCCATGAGTACTTATGCCTGTGATTTGTCAAGAAATTGAATCTTACTAGTAACAATCAGCTCTATCTCCTTCAGTCAGTGATAACATCAGGAAAATGCTGTACCTCAGCTGTTGGGAAAACTTTCTAAGAGCCTTGCTTTGATGAGATGAGTTCCTGGCTATAGAACCCCCCCCTATATTCATGGCACTGCTGACATTTCAGGAGGTTATTTTAATTGCTTTGGAGTACAACATTCAATCCGAATTTTACGAGGTAGAAAGGAGATCCTGTGTGGAAGCTACTTTTTGTAGATTTGGAGTGTTTTCTCATGATCTCTGCCTTCTTTCATTGCTCATCATTATGTACTATGCAATGAAAAGAATGCTGAGAGAGCTGATGGTACTAGAAATTGCCTTGGATTGGTTCTTATGACCAAATGCCTTTCCTTTGTGGCCTTTGCACCAGAAATATCACGGCAGATATTTCCAGTTTTGCTTTCTGGCCTAGAAACCTCACGGCTGTGCCCAAACCAGTATTAAGCAAAAAGTCTTGGAGTGTCATATACTATAGCTGTGGCTTTCCTGTTTTAAATGTGCTGTCTTGGGTGGTAATGGGATGGATTGCAGATCGCCCTGGGCTGAAGCAAGAACACACTCATTTTGCAAAATGAGTGTATATACAAGGGAGAAGGAAAAAATGGGATGTTTTATGGGGTTTTTATTACTTAAGAACCTCCAGTCATAAATAATGGGTATGGTATTTGATCCAGCAGTGTGGAGGAAGTAGGAATCAATGTGAACTTAATTCTGGAACTGCATCCTTTGGGTTTTCCCTCTCTGTGCTATATAAATGCAGAATATTTCAGAACTCTGAGTTCCCTGCACAACTGCCCTTTTTCCTCCTTCTTTCTGTTTTGGTAGGTGCAAGTTGCTCTTTCTGCTTGTTGGTATAAATAAACCAAATAAAATTGTAACAATTCATTTGAACAGCTTATAAGGTATCCTGTTTGATTTACATTTTTGATAGAAGGCAGGGGCTTGCATCCTTTGGACAATATACTTTTAGCAGAGCTTATGATGTTTTGGGTTGTGGGGGTTATTTGAGCAGTGGTATTTACTCTTGGAATAAGGCAGAGCACAAAATTGTTCATACAGCCAGGAATTGATCCAGCAATTTATGAAGGTAGCAACACTGGTGTGTGTAAGTGCATTTCATCCAGTCCTTTTGTTACAGCAAGAGTGACATCTTAAACTGGAGAGGTTTTGGCAGAGGCTCCCAAGGCCTGGGTGTTTTCTTTATTTTGTTGTTATTTCTCCATTTGTTTTTAATGACAACCTCTGGCATTCTGACAGATGCCTTCTGTTTGCTACTCCAGAGAGCAGGAATGGCCCCTTGAGAGCTTGGCAAGACAAGAAAGGGGGGATGTGACAGGTGCCAGAGAAAGGACATCATATCTCTACTGAGATTATCTCAACAATATGAATCCCCTGGAGAAGGAAAGCTTTGGAAAAGACCACTTGCCTGCCTTAACCAAAAATGGGCATTTAAGCCCATGCCAGAGAGTGTTGTCCTAAATAAACTAGTGCTTGTGTCTTCTCATGTCATTTTCCATTCCCAACAACTTTTAAATGAGGTCCAATCTATTTATCTTTTTTATTTTCCCCTTGCTTAGACTTTTTAGAGGAATGATTTTTCATTTTTCTCAGACAGCTGAGTTGGAAATGGACTTTTGAAGGATGATGGTCCTGTCGGTGATGGAGAAATATGGAGTGTCAGGGCACGATGAAATATCTTGCAGTTACTCTGGCTTTCTCTGTGGGAAGCTGGCTAAAGGCCAGTTGCAGTAAGCCCTGGAATATTCTGTGAAAGCTCCCACCCCTGAGAAGAGGCACCAGGGCAGGGCATCAGCAGGTGTGGCTTAAAATCTGTCAGAAATGAAAATACCACGTGCTTCTGTAGGATTGTGAGAGTGCAGAGCGGTCTGAAAACTTGAATTAACTGAGGAGACACTTTCCAGTGACCTCATTCTGACTTCCAAACCCACTAGTGTATTCTCCATCTGCCCCAGATCTGAGAGGTTCTGAAATTCTGGTTTGCCAGCTGATTGCCACTAAATAGTCAGCAATAGCTTTTAAGGAAAGGCAGCCGAAATTTCCTGTAAGTTTTGTGTCCCATAAACTTGCAAACTCTCTGGGATTGATCATCTGGCATTTTAAAGATTAAATCCTTATAGAAGGAGCCACGTTTAGTAAACTGAGACAAACTGAAATCCAAAGAAACCAACTCTTTTGTGGTACAATAACATGCACCAAGACCCTTTCTAGGTTTTTCTCATTGATTATATGTGTTATCTACTTCATTAATTTAAGTACTGTTATTGTATCAATCAAGTCCTGTTCCAGTTCCTAATTGCCAGGCTGGGAGCTGATAACTAAGTTATCTTGGCCAAGAAAGAGTTCAGGAGTGACAGTTATTTGGGTGTTAATTAATTTTCCTAGAGGCCTTGATTAATTTAAAATCCACACGAGTCTCTTGTATTTTTATTTGCCTTTTTGAGCATGAGATTGGCCTTTAAATGGGTCACTCCATTTTGTACTAGTAATATATTAATAATATACATGAGCACTGATTTTCTGCAAATAAAAAGTTCAGTAGTGATAGGAATACTTTCAAGTTATCCAGGATGATTCCATTTTTTTTAAAAAAGAAAATATTTTAAAGAGCAATTCAGTCAAATCAACACAATGAGTGTTTCTGCAGAAGATGCTGATAAAACCATTGCAGTGGAGTTAAATCTAGTTGTTATTTGAAGGGTGTGGTGGCTGCTTGTGCTGCTCATGGCATTCATTTCTGGTGCTTGGTAGAAACTCTCATAGCCACAGTAGGCAGTGACAGACATTTCAGGTCATCCCCATGGATTTTTCTGGTTTTAAGTGTTACACAAGGAATTCACATGTGCAAACAATCACAGCAAACGCATGAAAACATTTGAGAGCAACAGCAAAACGTGTTTGTGGACTTTGAGAAATCTCACTTGCATAGAGAGTAAAGAAACTCAAAGCCTACAGTTAATCTTTCATTACAAGTTTCACCCCTCACACATTACTAGTGTTTGGCACCACCAAAAGCCACATTCAGGCCAAAATATTGGCTGTAAAAATTTGTATAATTAGGCCAGACTTTGGCTGTTACAGCTGTTAGTGCATGTAAGAAGACTGGATGTGTTTTATTTAGAAGGATGCTGACACGTACCTATGGGTTTTTAGCAATTCATCACTCCAAAGCACAAGGTTAATTATACAATGCATGAACAAACAAAGAGAAACCTCTCAAGTCAGTACATCCTTCTGCAAATCCAGAGTCAAGTTAAAAGTTAAAGACTCTCCTCCCTTTCAGATGTATTTTTCCAGGCAGTGAGAGTGAAGCACAGAAAAAGTTTTTGTTAACATCCCATGCAGTTTCTGCTGTGCCTCCTGTCTGACCCAACACGCTCTTCTCTAGAGCCAGGCAATGTATTCACCCAGCATAACCTTCAGCCAGGGGAAGCACATGAAAGCTCTCAGGGCAGCTCTGCTTTTTAGTTCAGTGTCTTGCTTGCTCAGGCAAAGAGTATTGGTTATTTAATGAACAGTTCAGAATTATTGGAAAAAATTCTGAGGGAAAGGAACAGCATGTTTTTGGTATCCCTTATTTATAGAGCCCTATCTGCTCTTCAGCTTCTCAGCATGCAAGGTACTTGCATTGAATTAATTTCTGAGCTAAGTATTACTGGAGGAATAATAATAATAATGGTTAAAATAGTAGTAAAAATAGTAGTAATAGTAATAATAATAATAGCATAGTATACCTTGGAGGGGAAAAAAAAATCATCTAGAAGTTGCCTGTATGGAACACAGTTCTGTATTTTGGGGGATAATGGCACATGCTGCTAATAATCAAGACTTCCCTCCATCAGTGGGAAGTGCATTTATGATTTTCTGATAGGCACAGTCGGTTGTGTATCTGTGTTCATGGCTGATTGATAGCTCACTTTACCAGCTGTACCAAGGGAAATGCTTTTGCCTATGGTGGCTTCTTCTTTATTGGATTTTTAAGATACAAATTTAATAAATCTCAGTTTTAATTAACAAAGTAAATATAAAACTGAGTTACGGGTTTAAAGGGAAAATGTACAGGAACCCCATGACTGCACAGAAGATCTGATTTTTTTTTTTTTCAGCCTTGAGACATATTTAGTCTTCTGTTTATTCTTGTCTGGCAGAAACATTTCATATGCTAGGAAAGGTTAATTATTTCTGAAAAGAAAACAAAATAACTGAAAAAAAATCCTTAATTTTTAATTACAGATGTTTGTTTATCATCTTAAGGTTGTTCTCCTGTGTATTTGATGTGTGGCCATGTTCTGCTTCTGTCTTATTTTAAATAAGTGCAGTGAAGATCTTTATGGGGCCTTTTTCTTAACAGAGATTTCTTCAGATCCCTCTAAGTCCTGATATGCATCTGGCAGGTTTAATTTTAATTTCCAGTGAGGGTGCTGCCTGTGGCCTGTGCTGGGGAGAAGCAGCTGGTGTCTGGTGCTTGCCTTTCCCTGCTTGACCAGCTATCATTTCTGTGTCTGAGTTAGACAGCTAAACTCAAAGTTTGGGTTCCAACTTGCTTGGACTTAAAACACCCCTTCCATAACTCAGGAGAGCAACAGCAAGAGAGGTGTCTGTGCCATTGTAGAGGCGCTCACGTCACAATAACTACTAAAAGTTCCAAGGCAGAAAAAGCTTTTATTTCAGCTGTGTTTCCCCTTTTATTTTCACCAAAGGTGTGCACTTCACTCATTGGTCAGTAAAAGGTATTTTGCTTGTCCATCAAATCTCTCTATTCTTGGTTAGTTTACATTCCCTGATTCCCATGAGACAGATTTCTGATTTCCTGCAGGTGCAGTTGTTTTTCACCCAGGAATTGTTTGTTGTGTTAATGAACTCTCATTCCCAGTACCGTTTTCACCTGAGAACTTGCAAGCTACTTTAGCTGCACATAGAAGGTACAAGCTAGCTATTAATTTAGCAGAGCAAGGCCTGATTTTGTGAGGCCTTTCTTTTATAATTTATCTACCTTCCTCCCACACATCAGCTCCTGTGGCAGAGCCTGCTGGGTCCTGGCAACACTGCCAGGGCACTCTTAGAGCTGCCTAGAGATTGATTTGGTGCATCCCAGATTGGTAAAAGTGGGAATGCAGAGATCTGAGAGTGACTGCTGGAGCTCTGGGCACTTTGTCCCTCTTGTGCTGAGTGCTGGCATGCAGTCAGGGACATTTCTCCTTTTTCACCTCACGTGAAGGAGCCAGGTTGGAGCTGCCTCAGGGCGAGCGGACACTGCCGCTGGTGGAAGGGCTTGGGCAGTGGAGGAGCCTGAGCTCAGCATGCTTATCCAAATTCTTGCTGTCACCCAATTCTTCTTCCCTGGTGAGCCAGCCTAGCCCTTGCCAGGGCAAATTCCCAGCAGAGGTGGATACAGTGGGAGCTGATGCCCTCAGCGTGACCTGTGCTAGGCCTGAGCACTGGGCTCCATCCCAAAGAAAGTGCTGCTTCTCCCACCTTGGGAAAGGCAGAGGAGGAATATTGCTTCTTTTTTGCAAAAATTCCTCAGCAATCCTAAGCTCTCCTGGGAAGTACATGGCAGCTTTTGGGTGAAAAATAACCAGACATCCTAAAACTGCAGAGTGGAGCTGGCAACACACGTGCACCCTGTGCCGTGGCCCAGTGGGAGTTTTGTTGAACCATTGAGGGGTATTAAGCTAGATGGGTTAGAAGGGTTAGCTTTGCTTTCCCCAAAAAAAGTGTCTTACAAACATCCAGGGTATTAAGCTAGATGGGTTAGAAGGGTTAGCTTTGCTTTCCCAAAAAAAAGTGTCTTACAAACACCCAAACCTGTAATTAAGTCCATAATTACTAGGATGGTTTTTAAGTGATGTTGGTCCAATTCATGTGAGAGAATGAGCTCTTCCCAAAATGCACATGTACCAGCACCGTTGTTTCCAGAGATCACTCAGACAAAGTGAGGAGACAGCCTCTAAGAAGGTGTGGGCAGCCTTTTTATTTTCCTCTCCTGTCACTGTGTTCATGGAATTGGTTATTTTCTCTGAGTACCCACCCAGGTGCTCAGTGTGTGTGGGACTATGTCTGGGAGACTGGCTGGTAAATTTGACAGGCTTTTTATTATCTTTATTTTCATTTAAACATTGACATCACATCTCATTGCCTTCTCTTGGCTGTAATTAAAGATCCTGTGGAATTAAGAAGCATTAAATTCCTTGAGATTTCAGCCTTGGGAATTTGCCCAGAGGCACACAGCTTACAGGCCTTCAGTAGGCTTCACTTTCCTGGAGTCACCTCCCCCTCCCCTGCTTCATCCAAGCCTTTGTAAAAAGGAAACATCTTTTCAATTTTGCAAATTAATTGTTCTTGCCAGCCAACAGATGTTTTGTAGCCTTTGAAGACCAGGCATAGCAAGGTTTACAACTTCTGCAGCTTTACACTGCCTATGCAATTTGAAAAAGGACACCTGAAGCTCCAGAGAAAGACAGGTTATTAAAGACAAATAAAGAGTTAGAATAATTTGAAGAACACTATCCTTCCCTATGCTGGATTGGATGAATATTCCCATCCCTTTACCAATATTTTTTAAGTACTGAGCATGGTGCTCCATGGACTGAGAATGAAATTATCATTCAGGAGATCCTGTAGAATTATTTATTTGTTTATAATTTGTGATCTTAAAGGCTATGGTAAGAGAAGCCACAAAGGTAACCTTGGGCAGTGCAGGGGAAGAGATTCAGGCTTGAATCTGACTTAGCTGAGCCCTGAGGCTGGGAGTGGAGTTGCTTTGGTTCCCCCTCAGCAACTCTGCTGACACCCCAAGGGCTGTTTGACTGCTCCCCCTCTCTTGTGTAGGGTTATTTGGCAAAAAAATTACCAAGACTTGTTCTTATTGCTAAGGATAGCAGTTAGTACAGCAGAATTGGTGGGTCAGGGCACTTGATCTTCCCTCCTGTTGTCTACATTATTAAAAATGATCTCACTGAAACAAACACCATCAATCAGTGCCAGCTGCAGTTTAGCAGGAGTGTAGACAAGGACAAACCCCACATTTGCTGCCTGCAGAGAGAGACTGGGCTGGTTTAACTGCAGTTAAACACTGGAAGCAAACCGACCCTTTAGGCAGGAAGAATTATAAATTCTGCTATCCAATATGACCAGGGAGGCAACCCACACTCCTGGATACAGAACAGGAATGGGTCAGAAGATGCTGCTGCTGAGAGCTGAGTATGTCCTGTTCATGGAGACATAGATCTCACTGCAGTTTTACTTCCATGTCACAACAGGCCACAGAGTCTCTCCTGATCTACTGCAGCATCACCGAGAGTAGTTTGGGTTCACTGTCATTCCTCTGCTGGGGGGAAAAAAGGGGTGTCTTGGGAGGATGTTTGTAACCATCAAGATATTGATGGAAGGAAGGAAAGAAAGAAGAGGGTTTTCATTGTTGCCTTAAAAAAGCCAGAACGGAGGGTGAGATGTTGTTAAAATTAGGATTGGTGGAGGATGAGAAGGGCTCCTATTTAAGAGCAGCAAGAAGAACTAGGGAGCACTTGAGGAGAGTGATGGTGGTCGTAAAACAGTGAATGCACTCACCCTGAACTATCTCTTCTGCTTAGCACTTTGCCACCCATTGCTTTAGTTCCCTGTATCCAAAGGGGTTATTTTGGCATGAATTCATGTGTGTTTATTTGCCTCGCCTGAGTATCTGGTTTGAGGTCAATAGTTTGTTGTGGTTTGACACTGGCCCAATGCCAGGCACCCACAAAAGTTGCTCACTCACCCTCCCCTGACACAGCAGGGCAGAGGAAAGGAAAAAAGAAAATTAACAAAGAGTTCATGAGTTGAGATAAGGACTGGGAGGAAACACTTCAAGGGCAAAACAGGCTCAACTTTAAGTTTTTAAGTGAATTTACTACTAGCAAAATCAGAGGAGGATGATGAGAAGTAAAATAAGCCCTTAAAACCACCTTTTCTTCCCCCAGCCCCTCCATCCTTCCCACTGACAGCTCAGAGGGACAGGAGGTGGGGGTTTGGTCAGTTTGTCACCCCAGGTTTTCTTCCCCTGCCCTGGGAGAGGAGTCCTTCCCCTGCTACACTGTGGAGTCCCTTCCCACAGGAGACAGCTCTCCATGAACTTCTCCAGCAGGGGTTCACTCTCCTGAGCAGCAGTCCTGCCAAGACTGCTGCAATGGGAGTCCCTCCCATGGGCAGGCAGCTCTCTCCAAACTGCTCTGGCGTTGGTCACTCTTCATGGGGTGCAGTCCTCCAAGGACAGGCTGCTCCAGCCTGGAACAAGAGCCCTCTCTCTCCCCCAGGACTCCCACTGGATCACAGCCTCCTCCAGGCACCCACCTGCTCTGGCATGGGCACCTCCCCAGGGGCTGTGGGTGATCTCTGCATCCCCTGGATCCCCAGGGGCTGTGGGTGATCTCTGCATCCCTGTGGATCCCCAGGGGCTGTGGGTGATCTCTGCATCCCCTGGATCCCCATGGCTGCAGGGCACAGCTGCTTCCCCTCGGTCTCACCAGGGCCTGCAGAGGAATCTCAGCTCTGGTCCCTGGAGCAGCTCCTGCCCCTCCTTCTCCACTGACCTTGGTGTCCCCATGTTGTTTCCCTCACATGTTCTCATCTCCTACTCTACTCTGGCTAGAACAAACTGTGCCCCACTTTGTTTGATTTTCTGCTGAAATCTGTTCTCACAGAGGTGTTACCAGCCTCTCTCATTGGCCCAGTTTTGGCCAGCAGCTGGTCCCTCTTCAGAGCCATCAGGGATTGGCTCTGCTGGACACGGTGGAAACTTCCAGCAGCTCCTCACAGGAACCACCTCTGTGGGCCCCCACTACCAAAAACCAGGCTGTGCAAAACCAACACATAGTTTAAAGAAAATGATCCTGAATTCTGGGGTTTTTTTACATAGCAGCCACATTTTAGTGGTTTCCACTGTTTCACTATTACCTTATGACAGATGCACAGAAAACAGACGTAATAAGGTCAAAAAGGTGTGGTCAAATATGACCATCACAGAAAGTATGTGAGTTTTGGGGACAGAGAACTGTTAGCAGGAACATGTTATCTGTGTTACCACAGGGTCTGTGGCTCAGCTGCACAGACGTGCTCCCTGACACCCCATCAGATCTGAAACCTGATGGAAATGTGCATTCAAAAGCAAGAAGCAGGACTGGCAGAGACCTCTTAGCAATTATGGCAGTTAACGGGGACTAAATAGGAGTTGGGATAGTAGGGGCTCAGACCTTCTCAAACCTATGAACTCACAAAGAAGGCCTTACTGCCTACTGTGATTCACACGTATGTTCCTCACTTTCCAGGCCTTCTTTTGGTTATCTGGCTGTCCCCAGCCACAGCACTGGGAGGGGAAGTGCAATCCGAGGTCTTACAGATTGCAGGAGTCAAGGAGGAGTCCCTCCACAGTCCTCTGTGCAGGAGGAGGATTTTCATGTCCTTCGCCCAGTTTCACCACAGGAGAGCCAGGGAAAGGCAGAGGCACCTCCTACCTCAGACAAATTTCAATTAAAATTCCTCTTTGAAGAGTCAGCACTGTATCTCAGGAGAGGTTAACAGCGTGGCATAGAAATGTGAGAGCATACTTGAACAGATCCCATCCAGAAATTTTAAGCTCAGCAGACACAGACTCCTCTTTTGAGCCCAGAGAAAAGATTAGTTGGGTTATGCAATTGCTGGAGCTGGCATAAAACCAGCTGCATGCCAATTACTAGCCTGTATGCAAATACTTGTACTGAAATTCAGGATGCAGCTGGACGTGGGTCTGGGCACCCTGCCAGAATTATTCCAAGCCACATTATGACAGTTTTGAAAGAGAAGGGCTCTATGGAGCCAGTAATTTTTTACAGCCTTTCAGAAAATGGAGGAAAGTACCACTACCTCCCAATCTTGATTATTTTTTTCAAAGAGAGAAGGAATTTCTGCCTGTTGATGCCAATCAGGGTGTACTGGAGGCACTTGCACTCCAAGACAGAAGGCCATCAGTCCGTTTGCCAAGTTTAAGGCCTGAGTGCCAGATGTGCTTGGGATAGAAGGCAGCCTGCTTGGTTTGTCAGGGGCTGTGTGAAAAGAGTTGGAAAATACACCACCAGATAATGCCAGAGCTGAAGCTCTTGAGGGTGCTGCAGGGAAGCCCTGCTGCATTCAGATGCCCCTGGCCCTGCCGAGGTTTCTGATCCTACTGCTGCTTGACTTCCATGTGGAAGGTTGGTCTGGATGAAGCAGCAGTGCCAGATAAACTGTCATGCAGAATTTCCTCTCTCATAGAAAGAGCTGATGCCAGGAGAAAAGGGGCATGGCAGTCTCACAGTTACATATCTCAGCTGATGGAAGGGACAGACTGAGAGCTGCCAGCAGCAAACATGAAACATTACGTGGTCATTGATCAAAATATTATATAGCAAAAGTACTGGCCAGAAGAGGCTTTTAAACACTGCAGTCTGTCCTGGCAATACAAAAGTGAATCAGTCAAAGAATGCAGCCTCATCCTGGCTGAAGAAATGAGATGAATATCCTGTGAGGAGAGAACTTTGCAAAAACTTCAGGGGAAAAAATAAGAGTAAATTCTCTTAGTGCCATTTCTCAAATTTAGCCCATAGAAATGATGTGAAATGTAAGATAGTCTTCAGTGGAGAGGTGGTTTCTTTATGGGTTCTGTTTGCCTCAAAATATCTCTTACATGAACCCGAGCATCAGTTTCCTCTTTTTCTGTCCTGGAGTAGGACTCTCTCCACTGCTTCCCTGAATTTCTCCAGATTCTCTTGAATGCTGCCTGCCTGCCCTTGACATCAGGGAAGGAAGGAGGTAGGGTCAGTCCCTGTTGGAGCAGAGGGACAGTAAGGTTTATGTTCCTGTGTCTTACACCAGAACTCTGAGCAGTCAGAGGTGAAGGAGGATGGTTGAAGAATGCATCTGCAGTCTTACCCCCTGGACACCTGGACTGGTGGCTCGCTGAGGAGTTTGTGGAGGAATCTGCAGCTGGTGGAAATGCCCTGGAGGCACTAGGAAGCTCTGCTGGCAGTAACTGCCATTGTTGTAGGGTTGGCAAGTAAACATGCTGCCCCTCAGGAGCAGGAGCCACTCACCTGGAGAAACATTCCAATCGCAGCAAAAGCTCTGGAGAAATTATGAGGAAAAATGAATGCGAAACAAGCGTGGTGAGTCAGGAAAGCTGGTTTGGTTGTGTGTCAGCTGAGCAGTGTGATGCTATAGGGCATAGGCAGCATTTCAAGAGGGCACACAAAGTGACACTGAGGTTTGTTCAGCCTTCACTGAACAAATTTGGAGGGTGCCTGATGCAGAAAACAAGGGCTGGGTTGTGAAAGACACAGGCAAGGCAAGCGCTGATACAGCTGCTCTGGGTCATTACACCAGATTATGTCCTATGTGATGGTCACTGTTAAAGATAACCAGACAGCAGAAATAAATTCCAGTACTGGGGTATCTGTCAGAGCTTCCAGGCTTTCTGGAGCCTGCTGGGATACCAAGGAGACTTTGCCCTGTTGGTGCACCCAGTGCGCAACACATCATCGCCTCTTCTGCTCCTTTTGTGAACAGGGCAGAGGAAAGACAATTTGGTTTGGATTCAAGAGTTTTAATGATGTTTGAATGCTCAGATGTCCTGAAGATGTCATGAAGTCTACACCCAGAGGTGTGTTTTTTGGAAGAGCTGGAAGGTAAGCACTGCCCAGGAGTGGTGTGTCATCAGAGGACTCCGAAGAGGCACACACCAGTACCCTGCAGAAGCAGCTCACCTCTTCATGAGTGTGTTCCTGTAACTGGGACTCAGGTATCCCCATCAGGGAGGGCTGGGATACTTGAGGATCAAGTCATGGCTGCTGTGAATGAAACGAGAGCTCATCCCTGGCTGTTGCCATATTGCTGCTCTCACTGAGCACAAGAGTTTCTTCCGGGCTGAGCCAGTGATGTGTCACTCTCTCCCTGGGCAGTAATTTGAAACTCATCACTGATTCACTCCAGTGACTTAAATGAATGCAATTTTCTTTTTGCTAACTAAAAATCGGAAGATTGAAGGGCAGCAGTTTTGTCATTCATCTTAGTCCACATGTCTCCTTTGCATGAAATGGGGGGCAGTGACAGTGACATAGGTTCTGTATTTTAAATACTGGAGTGTTTCTTTATACATGCACATGACATGCTTTTAAATATATGTCATCTTTCAGGTGGGGGTTTTGTATCACTAGATGCTTATCAGTAGTTTGTACAGCAGGGTTGCAGTTTTGGAGACAGGCACATGGCTGAACACTCTGAGTTCATGTGACACAGCTGGAGTTTATTGTTGGGCACTCCCTTTTATAGGGGGTTCAAAATTCCCACCCTTGAACAACAGATTGGTTGAGGTTTCATCTCCACCCAGTTAGAAGTCTGCATTCAGGATTGAGTGGGACTGGCAGAGGCCCCGTTTGAGTTTGAATCCAACCCATCATTGCCTCACCTGGGGACTCATTTACTTCTGTTCTATAACAAACTAGGCTAGCCAGCTTGGGTTTCTGTAATGGCCAAATTTATCTGTGCAGCTTCAGACCAGCTGTCGCTGTGACAAGTAGGTAAAAGTTAAAAATTAAGTATCTTTCATAAAAATTGAGAGAATGGATTGCTAATGGAGTGTTGTAAGTATTGTGGTAGTAGATGATTAATAACTGTAGAAGGACAAAATAATTTGGGTTGGAAGGAATATCTGGAGGTCATCTGGCCCAATCTTCTGCTGAGAGCAAGGCAACTTCAGACAAGAATTAGGTTGTTCATTGTTTATTAGAATCTCTAGAGATGGAGATAGCAGCACTTTTCTGATCAGTCTGCTCCTGTGCTTAACCACACTCTTGCTGGGAACAGTACTTTCCTGAATTCTAATCAGCATTTCCCATGTTGCAGCTGGTGCCTGTTGCCTCTTGTCCTTGGGCACTCCTGAGAAGAGTCTGTGCTCCCCTGTAGTCTTCCTTTAGGTAAAGGCAGGCTGCAATTAGAGGTCCCTCCTCTCCAGTCATTACTTCTTTAGGCTTGTTCTGCCTCTTACCCTCACTTGGAGCAACCCACAGAAAGCCCCTTGGATTGTTCCAGTTGTAAGGTTTATATCTGTTGATCTCCCATGAATTATATTGAGTAAACAGTAACTCAAGGCACTTGGCTTCTGACACCAGGTTCAGAATTTGACTGGACAAAGTGAGGCAATTAGCATCTCGTCCTGAAAATTATTATCCCCGCAGCAGAGCCAATATATTAGAGGAAAGCTCCTCCTGCAAAGTCAACAGGGTCAAACAGCTTTTGAAAAGCTCGTGGTGGGAAAAAAATGAGGTGAGTAAAGCTGTAAACAGGTAGTGCTGCTCCTGCAGTTACCATCTGCAAAGGAAATGGCAGAGCTGGGGCTGGTCAGACAGTGTAATGCCTGCCTGGTTATTT
>VYXF01012893.1:53391-77669 GCA_013397295.1 Polioptila caerulea | reverse complement strand
TCCTGGAAGAGATAAAGGAACTGCCCTAGGTGATTTTTATCAGTTGGCCTATTGACAGAAGATTACACCGCCCCCCACCCCAGTTCCAACAAATGGTGATAGAATAACACACCTTGGGTTATATTTTGCACTGCAAACCATGGTACTCATGCCCCAGGAATGGTGAGGGCTGCTCCACTGGGAGCACCTCAGCACTGGTCCCTGGCACAGAGACTGTGACCTGCCATGAGTGTCAGAGTCTGGTACATCATCGTCCCAGCAGGAACAGCCTCAAACACAGTTCAGCACTTTGGCATCACTGATGTTATTTCCAGTCATCAGCAGAGGACATAAAGCCTCCCCAGAGGGATCTACGTGTCCAAAAGAACAAGTGCCCAGCCTCAGAGAAGACTCCCCTGCTTGCTGGGCTTTGGCCACGGCCAGAGTGACTGCAGCAGGCTGATGTGCACACAGTGCCACACCAGGCACTCCTGGGCACCAGCCTGTGTGGGAGCTCAGGGCACAGCCCTGTCAGGGAGCTGACACTGCAGGTGCCCATGCTGGTCCCTTCCCCAGCCAGCTGGAAAAGCTGGTAATGGTCTGACTTCAGGGATAATTTCACTTGAACCCTCCCTTGCAAACAGCAGAGGAAGACAAAGGGGTGGAGTGAAATGAAGACGCTCTGAAGTAAAATCAGTCCCCTGCCTCTGTGCCTGTTTCATAACTTGGAGCTGCCAATTTTGGCAAGCTCCTTCATTCACATCAGTGCTAGACAGAAGAGATTATGGCCCGTGAACTCTGGGAATAAAGCTCCTCTGATTCCCTTCTTCACAGGTTTTCATTGTCACATCAGTGCTAAGGAGCCAGTTGAAAAGGCCATGGTGTCTTAAACACTGACAGAAATACTGCAGACATGCGAATCCTGAGTGCTGCTTCTCCTTTTTCCTTCAAGTTCTGATCAAATGCATGCAGAAAAGCTCGTGTTGGAGGCCTCTGAGTGACACGGTGTCACCGTTCAGATGCACAGAGGCGGAGGCTGCTGGTGCAGCACTCGGATAAACAACCCTGCACCAGGGACCACACGTGCTTCAGCTCTCCCCGGACACAGCCTCTGTGCCTGGCGCTTTGACTCATACACACACTGAAATATTTACTGCTTGCACCACCTTCCCATACTGGTATCTTGTAGCTGAAGCTTTTGGAGTTAGTTGTAACTTGAAAGCAGCCTTCTCTTCTGTTTGCCTGAATTCTGCGCTGCCAGCCTGGGTTTTAAGCTGAGCACATCGCAGTGAGAATCCCAAAACCACTTAACTCTCCAAGGAACAACATTTTTGCTTTAGGTTTACGTTACTGAAATTGTTTCTGCAACACTGAAAATCTATTTTCTCTCCTTCCAAAAATAAGCCATGAATTCAAGCATTGGCCAAGCATGCCAAAGCCTTGCTTTGCAAGAGCCTATTCCCCTGTTAGCACATCCACTTTTTGGATTCAGTCCCTTAACTGAAGAGCTGGAGCTCTGCTCTTCACAGGTAGAAACTCAGGGTGCTAATCCCAGAAGGGAAAATGAACAAAGTAGGGAAAAAGAATTAGGCTTCTTGCCTAAAATCCCTCAAGATTAGCAGGGGTCTCTGAGCAGCTTTTGGGAGAGTCCAATAAAAATCTGGCTGCTTTCAGCTGTGTCTTCAATGTTCTCCTCAGTTTTGTTGTTAGCAGGAACTGGACAAGCCTCACATTTTGTCAGGTGAGCTCTTTTGCAGGATTTGACAAAGACCATAGTATTAAATCAGAATTTCCAGAGAACTTTACTTGGAGCTTTTGTTTCATGGAAAAACTTGTAGAGTTTGAATTGTTGCATTGAGGTCACTTCCATAGCCAATAGTACGTGTTCAAATCAGTCAATAATGCTCTTAAAAATACTGAAATTATGGATGCGTATTCATGAAGAGCTGGTGACTGTTTTGGTATTATGAATGCAAAAATTACTCTCCATTTTCAAGTTTAAGAAAATTAAGTTGCTTTTCAAGGAGTTATTAAAGAAGAATGCTTGACAGTGTGTTGGCATGAGCCCAGAATTGTGCAAAATAAACTCTGTGAAAATTAAATCTATGGTAAAGCATTTTCGTGAACTCAAGTTTCTGCTTAGACTCTGAAGTACAGTGAGATCTCTGTAAATAAATTCCCTTTGTCAATCTGGCTTTTCAACTGTGAATAAAGCTGGAATGTTTGGCAAGGTACTTTTTCAGGCAGAACAACTTCAGCTCCTTGCTCTTCACAGCGTGCTACTCCTCTGTCATTGCTTTGTGTCTAATTGCAGCCTGTGGTGTGAGAGCACCCCAGTTCTGAGCTGTGCAGAAACACTGCTGCAGAGTTACAGGGAGAAAAGACCTGCTCTTCAGGGGTGTGCCTGTGTCTCAGTAAATCCCTTGGTGTACCTGTGACTCAATAAATCCCTTGGTGTATTCCAGGGAAGCACTGCCTGAAAACTCTGCTCTTCCAAAACTTCGCTCTTTTTTGCCTATTGATTCATAGATTTTTGAAGGGCAGAAGGAGCCTTGGAACATCATTAGCTCTATTTCCTGTATGCAGAGGCCTGGAATATCATCAGCTTGCTTGGTGTGGAGCTCAGTAACTTCCCTGGCCACAGCTTATCTTTGTCCAACCTGGCTTTGAAGTCCCATGGGCTCTGGTGCTCTGTGCACTCTCCTGGCACTGCTCTGGAGCTTTGCACAAGTGCAGCTGTCCCTCCAGAAGTTGGTTACTTCCCAGTATTAAAAGGAATAATACCAGCTGCCTTTATCTCTAACCATAGCACAATTTTAAATCATAGATGTTGCATTTTCCACTTTCTCTGGCTGGCTCAAAGAGCTCTCCTAGACAGCTTTTTCTCTCTGTGTACCATGTCATCAGCTCAGCTCCTGATCTTCTTCCAAAAGCTGGACAGATAGAGGCTCTCCCATCTCTCACAAGGAGGGATTTCTTTCCAGCCCCAGAATAATTTTCATTGCTCATCAATGTAAACTGTGTGTTTTTCAGTTTGCTTGTAGAAGGTGGAAGTCAAAGCGTGCGTGGCATTCGATTCCTCATGTAACCAATAGAACTAAAAATGATACCCTCTGTGTTTCAGCTGCATGTGAGGAATTTGGTGTTCAGGCAGTTCTGAGTTCTGTGTGCTTTAGAGACTCCCTTTTCTCCCCCAGCAAATACAGCCTGTGTGTTCTATTCTGAAATATGCAATCTTATGCTTGGCTCTATAAAAGTCATTTGGTGTGAGCTCACCCACCAGCCTGGCTCACTCTCTGATACTGGCTGCTCCTCACTGTAATTTGCTGGGATTGCACTCTTCCTGTCATCTGTACACTTTATTGCCTGGGATATTTCAAAAATTTCTAAACCTTTGTCTGGAATATTAAGAAGTGTCAGTCCTGGGGGTCCCTGGGGAACAACACCCCAATTGTATTATAATTGCTCATTTACAGCTACTTTTGGAGAGTCCCCAATTAGCTGGGTCTTAATGCATTTTTCATGTGTTTTATTAATACTGAAACATAGAGACAAATCTAATTAAATGTTTACCATTTGGCCAGTGCTTTGCATTTTAATTAAAGGAACAAAAAATGGACTTCCCAGCTGCGTAGCTGCTTATGAAGTCAGCCCTCTGTGCTCCTGGCAATCCAAGCTGTGAGTGACTTTACCTGGGAGCAGGTGTCTTTGGAAGCATTTCAGCTCAGTTTGACATACTTATCCCTGCATTTGGTTGATGGGAGTCAGTGCTGGCTCTGTAATTTTTTTTTTTTCCCCTTTCTTAATTTCTTCTGTCACACTGTCTTTGTGAGTGCTTTTTTAGGTTAACCTGCCCCACCAGCCCCAGTAACAGAGCATTTGCTGGGTCATATTCTACTGCCAGTTTTCCACATGCTAGCAAAAGGAATAATAGGGTTTCTAAAATACACTTCTTTAAAATATTACAGAAATTGGAACAATCTGGTAGAAACTGAGTTTAGCAGAAACGTCTCTATGTCAAACTAGTTTAAGGCCAGAAGCTCCTAATATTTTTTTAAAAATTGTTATAGGAGAAAATCAGCCATGTGGATATACATACATTCTTTTCAGCATATCTACTCTATTCTTGTACTTCACAAGAAGCATGAGTTGATATTTGCATGGATTTTTGTATAAGGGATAAGCTTTATATTCTCCCTTGGGTATTAAGAGTCTCTGTTTGGAGCTGCCAGCAAGGGATGTGGGTGAATTTGTGTGGAGCCATTTATTGCAGCTACAGAATGAGGCCTGACAGGTGGGCAGCCCCTTGATTTAATGTTCAGTAGTGACCTTGTAATTCTTCACAGAGCACAGGAACTCAGCTTTTGTACCAGTAGTTGCAATATTAGAAAAGGATTGCTTTTACACAAAGCCACTTAGCTGGAAATTTATACTCAGGTCAGACCATTGGGTGTTTAATTCTGCAGTAATTATGTGATAGCTATGAAGAATAGGGGTTCATCACATCCTTGCAATCTCTCCCAAAAGTCCTGACCTTACACCAGTTCTCAGGTGTGCTGTGCCTTAACTGTATAAAATGCTGTTCATGTCCACACCATTGTTTTCAGCTGGGCCACCCAAACCAAACTTCTGCACAGGATCAGTCCTGCTGCTCTTGGGAAGCCACAGCCACCCTGGTGAAATACAGAGTCTTGGGTCAGAGTTGGATCAGAGCAGGAAAAGGATGGAGTCCTTTCCCTCAGGTGTTAAAAAGCCTTACCTTAGTTAGTAAAGATTGAGGGGAGGCGAATGCAGTGAAAACAAAAGTACAAGGAAAGCTTGTGGAGACCTGTGTAGGATTCTGTAACAGGAGACAATTACATGTAAATCCTGAGTATTTTTAAACCAACCCTCAGCCCTCAGTTACCAGGACACAGATGAGATAACCACGTTTTGTCCAGTTATTCCTGCAAGGTATTTTGTGTTTTTTCCATACACTAGGATTTTGCTCTGCAGAAGGCCAGAGTAACAGCAATATATTCATGTATGCTGGTGAAAAGAGGGAAGTGACTAATTTCATGCTTAAAGCCACCTTTCAGAAGAGCTAGTGTATCATTTTCGGTGTGCATCTAAATTGGAAACTACCTACGGAGAAAATGGCATTGCAGAAAGTATACCCTGAAGACATTTGTTATTGCAGAGTTTGTTAAATTATAGCCTTTCATTGAGGTTATTACTTGGAGTTCAATTAACATTTTAAATGTATGTTTGGAGACCAGCAAACGGGGCCTCAGCAGACAGGTGGTCTGGGTACAGAACACGTTCCCTGCCGCCAGCATCACCATGGCAAAGCCAGGAGGAGAAGCTGTTCTTTTCCATAAAAAGCCACAAACACCTCAACCTTCCACGTGGAACGTGCTTCACAGGCTTGCAGCACTGCACTTCAGCAGCAGCTGTGGTTTCATGGACACCTCAATTGGCAAGAAAACTGATATCAGGTAGACAGAAAGTCCCACATCTGCCTTTGTTCAGGCTACATGGGGGCTACTTTTCCTTCCATTAAGGAACCTCTTTACCTGGAATTGAAAGGCAAAATTGAAAGGCAAATACAGTAACAGAAAAATTTGATTTTGAAGAATAGTTTTTGCCAAGCAGATATATCTGAAGATGGAGGAATACATGAAATCTAGTGGTGCAATGAACTTGATTTGCATTAGAAGGGCAAGCTGAACTGCTTGAAGTTGCCTGTAATGTTTTTTTCCTCAACCCAGAACAGTGTTTTTTTAAATAATGTGAATCAGTTTAGCTTTCTAGTAAATACCTTCAGCCAGCATTTTCAGAAGGGATTTGTCAATTGGTGACTGCCCTTGAAGCAGATTTGAAAGGCAAGCGGACGTGGCATCTGATGGAAATACGACGCCGCTCACAGTTTAGTTACTGAATAAAAAATCAGTAATGAACACAAATAAGAAAAAATAATGCTGCGAGGGAGAGAATTCCTTATGCTGCCAGAGCTCAGCAATAACTGCTACAGACATGGGGACTTCTAGAAGTTGTGGGCACAGAGAGCAGGGCACAGAGAAAACCAGCATTGGCAGTTTCTGAAGAGTTTCAGGCATGGGCATCTCTTGGCACTGAGAAATACATTTTGCAAAAGTATCAACAAAAAATACACAGCTGCAGAAGCAACCCCATCCCTGCCAAAGTGCTGACCATTTTGCTAAATATCTTCCTTCTTTTAGCAGTTGTGGGGTGAAAGTCACTCACCTAGTGGCAGAGGTTACCATGCTGACGTATAAAATATTGCAGTGGTTTGTAGATACAGAATTGAAGTAGGGCTCCACGTAGTGGTGTGTAGCAACTGTTGGCAATGCTTATCTGTTAAAGGCAACCTGTGTGTAATGTATTACTGCACAGCACCTGTTTATGAGCAGATTGGTGTTTAAGCAGTGTCTTGCACAAGGGAGAGACTTTCAGGCTGAATGAAAGCATTCCTCACCGTTACAGGCAGCTTGTTTATCACAAGCACCGGTGTTTCTTGAAAGTAGGAAACAACCCCCAAATATTCCAGATATTTAAAATAGCCTAATTGCACGGTGATTGCCAGATTTGGAGTGAGTGGGTGGGAGGGACTGGTCTCTCACAGCAAGCTTCAGCTGCTCTCATGACCTGCCTTCAAAGAGCTGCTCAGGCAAAGGGGAAGGAAAGAAAGAGTATAAAATCAGCTGCTGAATAGTGTCTGCAGGATCTGGAAGCTGCTGAGTGCCTCCCACCCTGCATGTCCCAGCCCACTGCTCAGATGGGCTTGGTTGGTGCCTCACAGGGGTGGGTACCCAGGTGGCTTCTCCCAACACGCTCTTCTGCTCCCTTCATCAAACACAAAACCACCCCAAGCCTTTGTTGCTGTCACATCTGTGGGTTTTAAGGATTTTGTTAGGCCTGTCTGTTCTGGCAGGAGCTCTCAGAACTGTCACAAGAGTGGCTGTCCTGTGGACAGCCTGGTTGAAGGGCTATGGCCACAGGTCTGCTGAAACCCAGAGCAGCTGCAGGGTCTTCCTTGTGGACCTGTCCATCTCCTGCAGTATTACACCTCCATGACAGTCCTATCATGCCCAAAGCATCACCTCCCAGATCTCTGATCACTGAAGATTGTCCAGGAAATTGCAGTTTGAAATTTGTGCCATTATTTTCATTAAATTTTTGTGTATAGCAAACACTAAATCTAAATATCACAGCATATGTCCAGCCATCGTTTTCCAACAGCAAAAGGGCTTCTGTCATCCAAATATTGTTTTGTAATAATCAGTTTTGTTTCAAATAGCCAGAAATACATTTTGGATAAGCACATTAAGAGGCTTGTCCAAACTTAAAAAACGGGCCTAAAACTGGATTCCAGATTTCATGGGAATGAGGAATTCCTTTCTAATATTTCCTTATAATTGAGTCAGAAGTGGATGACAAAATTAGCACTTCTAAATACACCCTGCCAGACTCCAGGAATACCACATGGGATCAAGAAAGAATAAAATTAATTTTAAAAGCCAATTCAATTTCAAGTTCTGATTCCCTTTCTCTGAGGTTATTACTTTGTTTAAAAAATGAAAACTGGATGGCTCTCTGTTCGAACTTTATTACTGCTTTGGCTGCATTAGGGGAGCATTATAACAGGATAGTATTTTGACTTATGTGGTATTGACTGACTTGACCTGTTTGAGGAACTGCTCTTAAACCCTCACAAGAACACTCTGAGCTGTGTGTTTGAGTTACTTGAGAGCCTCCTTTGAAAATCTCATCTAACAGTGCAGGAACATTTCTCCCAGTGCTGCACATTCTGTTCCCCAAGAAAGCAACTTGTATCTGCACCCTTCCATTCTCAGTCGAGCCATGCATTGGACAGTAAGTGCTGCTGCTCCTACAGACAGAGACCTGGCTCCAGATTTATTCCAGGCACTGCCACAGGTGCCCATGTGCTCCCCTGCTCTTGGCTTCTTTGTGGGTTTGGATTTCCTGTGCTATCACGCCAGCAAAGTGCCAGGTCTGAGAGCCAGTGGGCAGTGACCTCGGGTAGGGAAGGCATCACAGTCATTGCTGCCAAGGCAGGAAATGTAGGCATTTCCAGACACCCCCATGCAGGGGGGAATGCTGAGGTGAATATAAAGGCATAGATGATGTTGGCTTTCTATGCTCTCTGTCTGCTGGAATCTGCAGTGCCTTCCTCTCACAGACCTGTCCTCGGCTCACACTCAGATTTCCTCAGTAGGACAGACTTTTCTCCTCTTTTTCTCCACGTTATCAGCTCAGGAGTTCTTCAGGGTGTTGGGGAGCAGGGTTCAGTTTCCTGCCTTGCATCAAAGCATTCAAATCTCTAAGTCCTGGCTCTCACCTCCCAAAGGAAACTGCCCCAGACTGGTCTTAGCTGGCGCTTTTCCACTTTATCTGTTGAAGTTCTGAGTATCAGGTAATCATTAAGTTAAATACAGAAACAGTCCCAGGGGTGCTCTGATCAGTGGCTCTGCAGTGATCACAGCCACCAAGCTGTGGGGCAGGAGCCCATGAATTGTTGTGTGCTGTGCCCAGCTCTCTCCCTTTGGGCTGAAGAGCTCCCCATGTCAGGAGAGCTGTCCTGGCGAGGGATGGCTGCCAGCTCTGTGCTGTCCCCTTCCAGAGAGCAGCCCCCAGACTGTTTCTTGGCATGCTGACCCAAGAGGAGAGAGCCTTCATCACAGGAAGCGAAGGAGAGAACCAGACACGTAACTGGGCACCCTGGTGAGGTTCACATACAGGTGGTGGAATAGCACCCTGTCCTTCCCCACAGAGGAAAGGGGAAAAAAGAGCTTCTCCAGTATTTTAAGGGGGCCTGGGGTTGTGATCTGTGTGCTTTGGGGATGGTCCACTGGAGGGAAGTGTTTCATTCTGACCCCAGCACAGACCCCCGTGAGCAGGAGCCGGGCTGCTCTTCTCTCCTGCCGCACTGGGGGAGGAGGGGCAGTTACCTGTGGGGGATTTTTTTAACAATAATGATTGCAACAGAAGGATTCCTGAGGCTTTGTTGTTCTAGATGAGCCTGCGAAGCAGCAGGTATGACTTGACCTATCCTTTTAGCCTTCTGGCTGTGTCTCCCCATTTGCTCAGCATCCCTGTGTGCGTGTTCAGGAAGGCATTTGATGCTGATTGGAACTAATTCACCATCACAGTGGGGGGAATTCACTTACATTGCTCTGTGCTAACAGCTATAAGCAGTGATAATTAATAGCTCCTAATTGCTTAATCAGTGTAAAGTTTTAGACTATGTCATATGTGAAGGTTTTTATTTTGTGTGGATGACTAAACCCCCAATTAATGCATCGAGTCACACAGCCTTACCAGTGCTGTCTGCTCCAGACAGAGAAAAATAACCAGTGTCTTCATTACCCCCCTCAGATCCCTTTCTCTAGTCATTACTGTGGCCTGAAGACATTTTTCAGTAGCAGCTGCAGTAATGTTACAGTGAGCTCCCTATCAGCTCCGAGCTGTCAGCAACAGATATGAATCCACCATCCCGAGCCCGTTCGGTGCTGCTGACATGCTCTTCTTGTCTCTCCATTTATTCCTTTACCTCTGGTGGCCAATCTCTCTTAAAATCACAACTGTCTGCCACCAGCGTGTCTGGCAATACTCTGTAATTTTGCAGTTCTCAACAGACACCCGGTCCCTGTGCACACAGAAGGGTTGTCTCCATCCCACATTACTCAAGGTAATGCATCCCTCTTTGGCATTCAGTTTTTGTTTTCTTCAGTGCTGGCTAAGTTTTATCTCTGCTCCCTCTCCCTGCTCCCCCTCACACTGTCCCTGTATCTCTTTCAATGCCTGTCTTTCAGGGCGTATCTCTTGAATTGTTTTCATTTCCCAGACCTGTTTCCCAGGCCAGTTTCTTTTCAGCTGCTTGTCCCTGAGTCCCTCTCCATTTGTGTTTGTCTCTTTTCTTATCTGCTGAGGAAGATGAGGGGGAGATAGAGGTGTTGACTGGCAGAACTGGAAGTCCCTGTTGGAAGTGATCGTGAGCAGGAGTTTGTTTCCACCCTTTCTGAGCTCCAGGCTGGATGCATCCTCCTGGCAGGTGGGGTTGGGCTCTAGGGAACTGATGGATGGAGAGACGGATGGACGGACGGATGGATGGATGATGGATGGATGATGGATGGGGGATGGATGGACGGACGGACGGACGGATGGATGGATGGGTGGATGGACGGATGGATGGATGATGGATGGATGATGGATGGGGGATGGATGGACGGACGGACGGACGGATGGATGGATGGGTGGATGGACGGATGGATGGATGATGGATGGATGATGGATGGGGGATGGATGGACGGACGGACGGACGGATGGATGGATGGGTGGATGGACGGATGGATGGATGATGGATGGATGATGGATGGGGGATGGATGGACGGACGGACGGACGGATGGATGGATGGGTGGATGGATGGGTGGACGGATCCACAAGAGGTGCTGTGCTTTTCCACAGCGTAAGTGCTCATTGATGAACCCTATGTGAGTTTCCTCTGTAAAGGATTCCCATTAATATTTGTGCAGAGCGTCTCCACTGGGCAGGGAGACTTCCTAGGAGAAGCAAAAATACAGAGAGGAGACAGAAAGGTCAGTTGCTGCCATTTATCACAATAAAAGTAACAATACCAATGCAGGTACAGCTTGTTAAAGAAAAGCCTGAATTTTATGGGACTAATCCTATGTTGGAAAACTGGTGATAGATCTTTAGGTGAATTAATCTGGCATGAATGAAAGCATATAGTTTGTTTGCAGTGGAGGAATTGACCCTTAGATTTCTTTATCCCAAAATGCTTCTATGGAGGAGGAGAAAATGAGCTTTAGATATTTCTATAACACATTTTTCTTCTTTTACAGAAAGTTTTACTTTTTCTTGCAATATGTGTCTCTCCTGCCATTAGGGAAGGCAATCCTGGCAAGTGTGAGACTCTCTTAGGTAATTAACTTTCAAATCAACAGGAGAGATCTGAAAGCTAGCACAGGGCAGGTAGGAAATGCAAAATTATTTTTACCTAACAAAGAAGTGTGAATGAATGAATGAAGGTGTGACAATAGGACTAGTCAGACAAGGACAGGGAAAGCATTATGGCCTGATAAAGACACAACAATAGTATCTTTAATTCTCCTTAATGCTATGTTGCAGTGTTTGAATTGCATTTTGATTTTGTTATCTATGCATACATGGAACTAAGGAGTTTAGCTGCCTAGAAAAACAACACACAGGCATATTCAAACCTTCTGTCTCACCCAAGCCATGCAAAGAACAGCCTGGGACTCTTATTTATTACTTATATATTACCCTGGAATTTCTTGGACTTTAGGGCTGGTTATGTCTAGAAGTATCTCTGTAGCATCTCCAGGATATTTGCAGGAGTGAATTTTTTAGGCAAAGGATGAGTTTATAAGCAGCTTACAGAAGCTAATAAATTATTTATAGCCACTTTGATAGTTAATCAATTATTTTAGATTGTTAGGTAAGTAAAGAGGCTGCTTAAAACTACGGCTTGTAACCATCTAAGCCATTTTATTTTGTCTGTGTTTATTTTCACTTCAGTTATCAGTGTCTTGAAGGTATCCTAACATTGAATGACAATTTATTAACCTGATAGAAACCATCTGTAAGTTTAAGTTTTGTGCAAAGTGAGACATTTCTTCTCTGATTTCTGCTTTCCTTCTGCTGAGAAGGGTCTGCTCGAGGCAGCTGGCACAGCTGATGGGGAAGAAGCAGGGTTTTTTCTCTGTATGACACTGGGCTCAGTGCTGAGAGGAGGACTTCATTTTTCTTGTCTCGTCAGTAACTTAATCCTGTGTGGTTTTACTGTTTCTGAAGTAATAAAGTCAGTCTGGAGTCAAAGGAAAGCCCTTCTCAATTCTCAGGGAAACACAAGGATGAAGTAACCTTGGTCTTTCCCATGCTTGTGAGCAAACACTTTCTGCTGGTGACTTTCCCTGGCTGGGAAAGCAAAAGCATTTCCCACAAATAAAACTCTATCCTGGAAATGACAAGGAAGGTGCTCTGCCCAGAGTCCATAATGCAGATCTGTTGCAGTAGTTTTAGCCAAGAGAAGACAGCCCAGGAGACAAAACATTGGTTTTTTGTGTGCAATTTGCCAAAGCAAAATTAATTCTCGTGTTCCAGTGGGAATCTGCCTTTTCTTAACCTAGATTTCATTACAAAACCTGTGAAAATTATGGAAGCCTCCAAACTGTCAATGTGTATGCAAAACAAAGCCACTGCTCAGGAGCAGAAATGTACTCCAGTGTCTCAGCTGCAATGGGGAGGAGACTTTTGTAGGTTCTTTCCTTCCTTGTCTTGCTTGGAAAAGGAAAACACCTGCCTTCACTGATGTGAAGAATCAAGGGCCAAGGTTGTGCCCTGCTGAGGGCTTTTTTGGCCAAATTCTTTTAGCCCTTTCTGCTGTATGTTGGAGGGGTTTAGAATATTTTAGACACAAGGAATAACAGGAATGATTTATGCCACAAATGGTTTCCTATTTTTTTTCTTTTCGATCCTGTTGCCTCACAGTCTAAAAATATTAAGAAATATGTACAGGAAGATCAGTGAGTAGTAGTATAATTCCTCCAAGGGCTTTGTCAACCTTAGGGCCAATGCATTTATTATCATTTAAGCCTGACATACAGATCTCATTGTGAGACCTGCTCCTCACATGAATTCTTGTTATGCTCTTGAGTGCCTATGTTGACTTCCACTGGACTATTTCTGTCTTAATTTTGCAAAGCTGGTCTTTAATGGGTTTCAATCTGTCCTTATTACAGGACAGATTTTCCCTTAGTGGGGAAACCCAGGTGAAACAGAGAAGGATGTGAGGACAGAATCTGGACCAGTTCATATTGAGAGCAAAGAAAGATGTTTTTCTCTTTAAACAACCAAGCCAATATAGATACACTGTTTGGAGGGGGTTTGGGTTTTAATTCTCAGTATATTTGACCTTCAAAAGGACACATAGGAATGCAATTCAGAGATGTGCTGCCTACAAGCTCAGCTCCTGGTTGTGTCTGTACAGCTGAGAAAAGTGAAAACAATGAGACACTTCTGAGTTCCCAGTGAGAAAAAAGGAAACTGGCAGCCTTTTCTTGCTTTATTGTTAAATATCTCTATTTAAATGCAAATCATCATCTGACACTGCCAAACAAAGTCATGTACCAGGCAGCAGGCATGCAAGTTAAAAAAATTTTTAAAATGATGTTTTGAAGATGCTGAATTGCTTTTATTTCCAGGAGGAATAGAGGTGGCTGAATACATTTTTCTGTGCATACTGAGGATCAGCTCAGCACCTAGGCGCTTCAGAGATGAAGATTTGTACTTCAAGTGCAGCTTTTACAGAGGTGTGGGCAGACTCTCTAGTTAGGGATCACTTGGAGCGATGCTGAAGTTTCTTCTGTGTTATCTCACAGCACGTATTACAGTGGAAAGCCCAGTTTTTACAGAATGTTTTGGAAGGGGGTGGAATCCAGGGACAAAAAGAGGAAGGAGCAGCCAAACTGCTGCCTTCCTGTGCCTCAAGAACGTGTGGTTACAAATGCTCTGTGCAGTGCTTTATGGTGCTGGGTGCAGGACCTCTGCCTTTCTCCCTGAGCTCCAGAGCTCTGAGCCAGAAGAGGCATGGCACTGCACCTCCAGGAAGGACTGGGACAGAGGAGAGTCTTGCAGGAGGAGGCCACATTGTGGGTGGGTTGTGGCTGCTCCCGAGCTGCCCCAGCAGGGATGCTCCTGCTCAGGGAGGGCAAAGCACAGCCCACAGTGGTGGAGCTTCTCTGAGTGTGCATCCCTGCTGCTCTCCTGCTGATCAGGAGTAGCTTGTTAATAAAACCCACTTCCAGGGGAACATTTCTATTCAGTTCAGCAAGTACCAAAATCAGCTAACAACCTGTATCTTATCAAGCCTCATCTGCTAAAATTCTTCCTTTAATTTGCTGTTTACCTCACCATTTTAAACTTTCATTCTTATAAATCAATGTGGATATATTTTCTTTCTGTGCAGGGTTCCAGTAGTCTCTTAATAATCATAATAATCGTTATTACTGATTAAAGTTGCATTATTCATGCCAGATGGAGTGCCCTCCCTGTCAGCCAGAATGAGTTTGCATTTATATAGTTATAGTACATTTGTGATCTAAATAAACAGATGGTAGAAGGTGACAGCGAATTATGTGCTGGTGATATCAGCAACAATGTTTCCCAAGTATAATTGCTTTAAATGAACATGAATGCAACAAGGAGCTGGTAGTTTTAACAAGGCAGTTGGCATTCAGTGTGGTAATTACCAGGGAGCATCATCAATAGCACCAAGAATGCCAAGGGAGGAACGCTGGCTTTGAAAAAGTAGTGACAGAGTCCGACTTCACACGGCCACCACGGAGGGTTTGCTCAGCTCTGTAACACCTTGCAGGTGTGAGCACACTGCTAGCAGAGGAGCAGTGTGTGTCTTTAGGGTGAGCCAACATTAGCAGAGAGCCATTTTGTACTTTCTCCAACGCTGTCTCCCATCAGGGCATGTGGCAAGTATTTGATTTAGTGTAATGGAGCAGCGTTAGCAGCAGCAGCTGTTAATACACGATTGAAAGGATTGAACCTGGATCAGGTTCAAAAGGGAAATTCACTTAACAGAATCTCAGCAGTTTTCAGTGATGTATAAAAGTTTAATCAAACACAAGGTTGGGTTCCTGCGATCAAAAGCACAGCGATAAGGACTGTGCATAGTCTTCCACAAGATTACCTTGGGTGTCTCGGCTTAGCCCATCAGCTCTGGCTTTGTGAAGGGCTTGCCCCTCAGACACTGCCACACCTGGGAGTGTGCCTGGACTTTGGCCATGTCCAGATGGCAGCCATGGAATGGGGTCTCCATTCCCTCGCAGCCCAGACTGGTGCCCAGGTGCGGGACTGTCCGAGCTCTTTCATTCCAGCTCTTCTCCCTGCTTGCCATTCCCTCTCACATGGGACAGCATTTTGCCATGACATGGACACGTGAACTCAGCTCCCACTTCAGTCCAGGTGGATTTCAGTCACTAAGTACAAAACCTACCATTTCTACTGCTTCTTCTTACAGCTGTAGTTTACAGTGAAAGCACCTACAGTTCTTCTTCTTCAGGGACTAAACCTATCAGCATGTGGAAAGATGATGCAGAGCATCACATCCAAGGTCTGAAGGAACATGAAGTTCCCTCTGAAGCACAACCACAAGCAACTAAAGAACCAGCAGCCAGCAAACAGACAGTCCTGTGAGCTTTGCTGTCACTGGGGTTAAGTGGTTGCACAGGGCACATTTCCCTTACCATAATATCAGACATGCAGACCATGCAAGTTTGTGGGGAAGAGGGCTGGTTTTTAACCAGGGGCATTGAGTGGATTGTCCCATTGTTCAGATGAAATTGGACAGGAGGTAGGGAGCTGTACAGCGTTTCCAGCACAGCCATCTCTTGTCCTGTGGGGAAATCAGCAGGTTTTACATAGGCTGTGGAAGGCAATAGTGATAGCACTGAGTGATGACATTGTTCCTCAGTCCTCCAGACATGCTCATACTTCTTTTTGTTTTAAAATATCCGGGTCATTATGCATAGCAAGAAGGCATTCAGGATATAAAGCATTTTAGAGAAGTACCTGTATTTCATGTTAGTTTGACACCAGGTCTGGTTATTTAGTTGGGCCTTTTTTACAGGCACTGTTTCAACCTTGCTAAAGTGTAAAAACCTTGCAAAGACAAGATGGGCTCTCGTCTCCCACGGTTGCTGGGTGTTAAAGGAATGAAAGGAAGCCACATTTCCAATCTCTCTCTTTCTGTCTGTCCTGCAGGTGGTCGTTGCCACAAGTCCTGCACAGGACGGTGCTGGGGACCAACAGAGAATCACTGCCAGACCTGTAAGTGTGTCAGAGTGAGAAACAAAGGACTGGAAAACAACATAGCAGAGATCCTACTTGTTTTTTCTTTCAGTTGGGAAGGGATACTCTGAATTCTGGGTTCAGTATAACTCTAAAATATATAAGGGTTTTTTTTCCATATGTTTTTACCAATTGATGATCTGCCTTTTTTCCCCACTCATGTGAATGATATTTTTCTTTCCTTTCTTGTGCTTTCTAAAATTGCTTATGCTAACTTGAATTTTCTTTTCACTACTTGGTGGCAACCTGGAGTGGAGCACGGCTCTTGAGAATATTGATGGTTATTTTGGAATACACTGAAATGAATACTGCAGGAATAGAAAAAAACTACAAGGCAGATTTGGAGATCTTTTATGACCACCTGACACTGCAAAGTTCCTGATGCCAAAATATTCTGTTAATTTCAGTGGTAGCCTGGGAACAGTAGTTCACTTGCAGAACTGTTCTCTATAAAATAACTTCAGAATTTATTTTAGTCGTACTGAAAGAGAGAATAATAGGTTTTTTGTGAAGGAAGTAGTAAGTGAAGGGATACTCACAATGTTTGTCTGTCCTCTTGAATTTGGAGAGCATTAAAATGAGTTTCTTCCTCATGTGCTTTAAACTCCTTCACATAGGCACTAAAGAGCTAGAAGTACAGTCATAATATTAATTGTGATAGCAGATAATAAAAGAGGAGAAAATTGAGAGCTGTCTTTTTCTACAAGTTTTTTCATGTTTTTCATTTTTCCTGCTTACAAGAGAGTGAGAACCAGTTGCTTTTGCTGGAATCACTCTTCCTGGGAAATCAGGTGGTTGCTGGGAGCACCCCCAGAGAACACTTCTCCAGCTTGTGCTCGTTTCCTTGGCTGAGTTGTAAATGGGAGGAAGGACTGTGACAAATGAGCCACTCCCTGGTGAGCACCCCAGCTACTCTCTGAGCTGAGGGGAGTCAGCCCAGTGTCATCTGCCTCTTCCCTGGGACGTGGTAGGAACAGTGCAGTGATGCCACTTTTTATTTTTTTTTTTCTTTTTGACTGCTTGGAGTGAGAGATAGGACAGAGTTAGAACTGGCAGATAGCTTGAGGTGAATGTCTGAGGAGTCTGAGCAGGAAATCCAAGCTGCCCTGCTGACCCAGGGGACAGAGCCATGTACCTGCAGAGGCTCTGCCACCCTGCCAGGAGCTGCTTTCCCCTCAGGAGCATCAGCTGATTCTGCTGGAGAGGCTGCTCACGGTTACAGCCCTGCTAAAGTTAACCTGTTGTTGTATCACTGCTTCATACTGTGCTTTATCTGCAGGCTTGGTTAAAAACCCCTCAGGACATATTGTGGGGCTAAGGCACAGTGATGCAATTTGTCTGAATTGAGCCAGGACATCTCCCTCCTTTGCTGGCAGTCTTTATGAAGGCACCAAGGAAGTCAGTGCTCCTTACCAGGAAAAGAAGCAGATTCTAGGTTGTGTGCTTAAGTAGATAATGGAAAGGGATTTAAACCCTAGCCAACCAAATTATTTTATATCATGGTTAGAATTAATTAAGGGTTTTTTCTCTGGCCTAATGAGAAGTTTATTTGTCTATTAAAACTAGTAACTTTGTAAGAAGCTGCATAATCCATCCAAATGAGCAGATTTTTTCAGGCCTTCTATGGTTAGTTTATCCAAGAACAGTTTAAAATCCTGGCAGTTATGTTCCATAAGGAGCCCATGATGCTGGTTCAGGCTGTGTCTCCAGCCTCATGGCAAGTCCAGCTGTGTACCAGCAGAGGTCCATGTGACAGGATCAGCTCCCGTGGTCTCAGCCTCTACAAAGCACTGCTCTCAGAAAAGGGAACTGATTGGGTGGATTGATGTAGTAATAGCAGGGAGAGAAAAGCTTATCTGCAGTGCTGGGAAGGCAGGAGCTCAGCAGGGCTGCACGGAAGGCTGGCTCCAGGAGTGACAGCTCTCTCTCCCTTCACAGTGGCTGCCCTTGCAAATCCAAACAGAGGGGACAGGCTAAGGCACAACCGTGGGGTTAAAATAATAAACTAGGAAAAGCCACAACTCATCCAAGTTTCAGGGAGACACACAGATCACACTTCTGCTTGAGCAGCTACTCCTGTTTCAGTTTGAAGGACAAGTGTCTGCTGAGGAAGGCAGGAGCCTCCCTTGGAATGGAGAATGGAAACCCCCTCCCTCTGAATTATTATAATTTTGAAATTAAGGGGTTGTCAGGCAAAGACAGGGATAGGAATAACAGTTCTTTATTAGGAGAAATAAAGTAAAAGTGCAGCAATACAGGAAAACCACCCCACTGACAGAGTCAGAATCCAACCTGACCCCCTGTGGGTCAGGGGTTGGTGGCAGGGCCATTCCATGGTGGCTGCAGCCCTCCTGCAGTGGCAGATGTGGCTCTGGTGGAGCAGTGATCCTGGAGAAAGGTGCAGGTTTCCTCTGAAGGTGCAGTGGTGATAGATGGGCCTGGTCTGCCTCTGAGAATCCAGTGAAAAGGCTCCTTGGTGTTCCAAATCTCAGGTTTTTATCCAGGTAGGAATGCTTGGCTCCTCCCCCTGGATGGAGCATTTCCCAGTGGGATGATGGAATTTTATCAGTGAGACTGACTGGCCCATGAGCAGCAGATCTGTCCCTGGAGGGAGGATGGGTCCTGGAAGAGAGAAAGGAACTGCCCCAGCTGGATTTAACAGCTGGGCCATGGACAGAGGGTTACCCCACACCCACCCCCTGCCCCAGTTCCAGCAGCTGGGGACAGAATCCACACTGCTGGGGACAGCCTGCACTGCCACCCAGGATGACTCCACATCCTCTTACCTTCAAGCTCACTCTGCTGCCTCTGATGGTCAGGGACAGGAATTAATTTTACATCACAGACTTCTTTGCCTCCATGACCTTGCTGCTCCTTGGACAAGCTTTAGGATTGAAGCAAAAGGCCTGTAAAGGATATTTCTGCATTGGATTTTCACACAATGTGTTTCCTGCAGACTGAGTGAAGCAAAGAGGGAGAATTTGAGTAGGGACTCAAAACATAAAAATACAAGTGAGACCACGCTTTTGCTGCCTTCATGTCGGATTTAAAAGACATGCCTGGCTTTCAGGCTCACAAATGTTAGAGACAAGCTGGAGACAAGCTGTGTTGTGCACATTGTGTCTACCTTCACCCCCTCACCTTGGGGATGCACATCTTTCCAACACATGTAGGAAAATCTACATCCAGTGCCAAACCATTGTGATCCTAGAAACAAGTCAGAGCTGCATTTTGATAATTTCTTTTTTTTATTGAGGATTGAAGCAAAATATTTTAATGAGCCCCCCTCCCAAGATAAGATTTAAATTATTTTTCTGAGAAAGGATAAAAAATGAAAGATCTTAATCCGTGTCTTTCATTTCAAATTACATATGGAAAAAAAACCAAATCCTTTTGTTTTTTTCATGAATATCATCTACCTAGCTGCTTCTTATGTTGCCTTCCAGCAACGTCTTTGTTGCTAACTCTGTCTGAAACACCACCTGCATCTACCTCTGTTCTAATGTCTCTCTAAATGTGACAAGAAAATTCATGTATTTAAGAAGACAATTAATAGGAAATTCAGCCCAAGCTGTTCTGTTAGGAGGAAGGGAAGATAAAATTCCAAGGTACTTTTTTACACAGTTAGCAATTCTTTTTACTTTGAAAATTAAAATATTAGTAGATGTTAATTGGAAGGATTTGAAATTGAGATGATATAACTTGTTTCAGTGTCAGGAAAGGCTAATGTAAAAAAAAAAAATTTAAATACTCTATTTTTCAAATTGTACTGGGCACACACTAAATAGAATGTAAACCACTTAAAATAATAATAACTTTATAATAATGCTTTTGGAAGTCACTAATCAAATTTGAAAATCTATGGTTAGGCTGTTAAAATTTTTCCTGTTCATCTCTGTTCAGAGTTTCATGCGGAAATTAAAACTTTTACAATTCAATACATTATTAAAGTGACAGATTATGCACTTTTACCAAGAGGAATGTAACTGAAAAAACAACAATCTAAATTAGAATATAGACCCAACTAAGGGAATGCAAAAAGACAAATATAACCTATAAATCAAACTTGAGACATGAAACATTTAGCAAATGTCAAGTGCTCCATGATTTTGTGTGCACAGGAGTGTGATCAGGGCACAATTTTATTTATACTGTCCTTGTGCAGCTGGTGTTGCTGAGAAGGTGCCAAATTAGAGCAGCAAAAGGTGAGCAGGAGCCTGGTGGGGCACACAGAAAGAGCTGAACCAGCAGCTGGGATCAATCAGGGAAACCCAGCATTTCTGCTTGGAGCCAGCATCTTTAATTAAAACCCTTGTATTGCTCCAGTAACTTTGCATGTTTGTAACACTTCCATTGATTTCAGTTACTTCCCGTTTTTTTCCTTCATGGATTGTTTGTGCCCTGACACAATTAAAGATGAGGGGAAAATATAAAGGAGGGTAATAATTTGCACGTGTATGTGAGGTGGTCATTTCATCCCATCACCAACACAGTTTATTGCTGTGAAATAGTGGTAGAAGCTGGCAGTCTCACCCAGAAATCCATCTCAAAGCAGAGCACATTTTTCGGGACTTTGGTGTTTGTCCTTTGGTCCTGGCCCTGACTGTGGCAGTTCTTTGCAACTGAACCCTCCAAATTCTTAGGATCACATCCATGATCTGTAGGAATCCAGCCAGGTAGTTGTGCTGACCCTCCAAAAGTCTGCTTTGAAGCTTGGGGTCTCAGCTGGGATTAGTGAGGCTCTCCTCACAGTTGTGTTGGGTGAAGATACGAGTACCTGGCACCTGAAATACCATTTAGTTTGACATTTTGGGCAGTATTTATAATTCCCTCTTTCAGATCTCTCTTGAGTTACAGCTATAAAATCAATTGATTGTATTTGGAGGAAAGTGTTTGGGGAACAAAGCTTGTTATCTTTTTAAACCAGTGCAGCTACATGTATTTTCTGTGGGGTTAACCCCTGAGGATGACTGCAGGAAGCTGAACTGGTGAGTGATGTTTATTGGCATCTGAGCAAGTAGATTGTTTCAGGCCTTCAGACAATACACAGAATTACCTTGTGTTTGCTTTGTCTTGAGGAAAACCCTTCCTTTTAAAGTGTCTTAAATGTGAATCCTTAAGATTCCGAGCCCGCTAGGCTCATTAATGTCTTGGGGTGTGTGGTGCCACTGAAGACACCTGACAGGTTCTCCACAGACCTGGACCTTCAGGAGCAGCTGAAGGTGGCATGTCATGAAGCAGGAGATAGATATGATATGTTCTGGCCTCTTCCTAGAACAACACACTGGCATTTCTATTGGCATTGTTCGTTTTCCCTGAAAAATAAACAACTGGGGAAGAACAGTGACAAACCTTTGCTGTAATTATTAATTTGCTTCAGGAAAACCCACAGTGTTCCCCATCCTAAGCAGCATGGTAGAGACCCTCCTTGAGCTGATGTCTAAGCAGAAGCAAAATACCCTTTTTGAAGGCATCCAGTTCAAGTATTGTGCTGAAGAGAGGACTGTGTTCCTCCAGATCAGCCCTGGTGTGAATGGCCCATCTCAAGATCAAACACAAAACCTTGGTGTTACCAGCACCAAGCTCCAACCAACCAAGTTTTGCCTCTGTCCCTCCTCCACAAGGCACCAGTGGCTCCATGCACAGGGTGGGCATTGTGGCCCACACCCAACAGCAGCTGGTTCTGGGGTAAATAAATCAGAGGTGAATTAGGTGGCTGGCACTGATTACCCACCCAGAGGGGCTTACACCAAAACTTCCCAGGTTTAAGCAAAATGCCCAGTAGCTGTGGGGCAGCAGCAAGGAATGCATTTAACAGTGGTTGTTAAATGTGCATGGCCTGGAGGCACTGCCACGAGGCAGGAGGTGGCTGTGGCCATGCCACAACAGAGTTTGGGTGGTGTCCCCTTGGCTCTGGGTCCTGCTGCTCCCCTGGGCAGTGACACAGGGGAGGCTTTGGGCTGTGGGGTGCACTCCACTAAGGGGGAGCCACTGGGAATTGGGGTCCTCCTTCAGGTCAGGGTAGAGCTGGGCTTTGCCTCTCTGTGAGGCAGACTGTGCCCAGTCCAGTGCAAATCCTGAGCTGGTGGAAAACAAGCCCAGTCACAGACTAGGGAGAGTTTTTGTTCGTTTTCATGAGCCAAGACTGTCAGCACAGTGTGCTGGTGGCACACAGCCACAGGTGCCATTGTTTCGCATCTGTCTTAATGTTTATCAATACTGTCACTTAAATAAACAAATCTTTTTAATGTGCTTCTCAGGCAGTGTTGACAGTAAGTGCCTTCACAGAATTTTCCAAATTTCTCAAATTAAATTGCACAAGCCAAAAAAGCCTTTTCTTTCTCTCTGGGGGTTTTCCTCTGGTATCAGCAAGATGAAATTGCTCTAAAAGTGCATTGCTTTATTCCGTAGATTACAAACAATCACTTCTCTTTAGTTATTTACATTTTTATGTCCTAAATAAATACTGTATGTAGCAAGAACCTTCAGCATTACCTTAAGTATTCCTGGCAAGTAGTGAAGGGATTTTGGATCAGAATGTACTTAAAAAGGTGTTACCCATACATTAAAATACTAGAATCGAGCAGAAAGCTGAATGGAATTTTGTTTTCTCTCACTTCCTGAGAAGTGTTTTTCATAGAGAAGTAATTAAATGCTTTTTAAAAAATAGATGTTGAAGGTTAACTGCAGAAGTGTATCATCCCAGCTTTTATCAAAAGACAGCTGGCAGCACGGTAGGCAGTGGTGCTTGGTATCATTTGGATAACCATTAATTTCTTTTTCCATAAAATAAAGGTTACAGCTGAGTGAGGGAGGGGAGGTGGTTGGTCTACTGGTTGACCATTTTTTGCACAAGGTTAAGCCCTGAGTGGTGTGGAGCCACCATCCAGCTGGTAGATCTAGTTGCTTCATTCTGTGAATGAAGGCAGGGTTGCATTATTCAGAAATAGCAAGTGGTGTTTCCAAATGGTTCCAAGGCTGCAGTCTGTTCTGTCCCCATTTGTCAAATGGATTGCCATCAAGGGCAGCATTTGGCTGTGGCATTGGTGGTTTCACTCTGAATTTCACTCATTTACTCCATGTTGCTGTTCTTTGTGGAGAAAACTCACATGCAACTGGTGGGCTCTCCTGCTATTTTTTTGGGAGGGGGAGAGGGTGTTATATCCTGTTTAAAAAACTAATGATTTGAAAACAATATTCCCCATGAATTATCAAGGGTAAGAGGGCACTTAAAAAATTCCTTCTCCACAGTTCTTAAGCAACATGTGTGCTCCTAAAAAGGGGATCGTGCAGAAATTCTGGATGCAGTGTCCTGCAGGTGTTCTGGATCCAGGTGTCCTGCAGGTGTTCTGGTTGCAGTGTCCTGCAGGCATTCTGGTTGCAGTGTCCTGCAGACAGTCTGGATGCAGTGTCCTGCCGACATTCTGGATGCAGTGTCCTGCAGACATTCNATTAAAATACTAGAATCAAGCAGAAAGCTGAATGGAATTTTGTTTTCTCTCACTTCCTGAGAAGTGTTTTTCATAGAGAAGTAATTAAATGCTTTTTAAAAAATAGATGTTGAAGGTTAACTGCAGAAGTGTATCATCCCAGCTTTTATCAAAAGACAGCTGGCAGCACGGTAGGCAGTGGTGCTTGGTATCATTTGGATAACCATTAATTTCTTTTTCCATAAAATAAAGGTTACAGCTGAGTGAGGGAGGGGAGGTGGTTGGTCTACTGGTTGACCATTTTTTGCACAAGGTTAAGCCCTGAGTGGTGTGGAGCCACCATCCAGCTGGTAGATCTGGTTGCTTCATTCTGTGAATGAAGGCAGGGTTGCATTATTCAGAAATAGCAAGTGGTGTTTCCAAATGGTTCCAAGGCTGCAGTCTGTTCTGTCCCCATTTGTCAAATGGATTGCCATCAAGGGCAGCATTTGGCTGTGGCATTGGTGGTTTCACTCTGAATTTCACTCATTTACTCCATGTTGCTGTTCTTTGTGGAGAAAACTCACATGCAACTGGTGGGCTCTCCTGCTATTTTTTTGGGAGGGGGAGAGGGTGTTATATCCTGTTTAAAAAACTAATAATTTGAAAATAGCATTCCCCATGAATTTTCAAGGGTAAGAGGGCACTTAAAAAATTCCTTCTCCACAGTTCTTGAGCCAACATATGTGCTCCTAAAGAGGGGATCGTGCAGGCATTCTGGATACAGGTATTTGCAGATATCCTGGATACAGGTGTCCTGCAGACATTCTGGATCCATGTGTCCTGCAGGTGTTCTGGATGCAGTGTCCTGCAGACATTCTGGATGCAGTGTCCTGCAGGTGTTCTGGATGCAGTGTCCTGCAGGTGTTCTGGATGCAGTGTCCTGCAGCCATTCTGGATGC
>VYXF01012893.1:17026-52639 GCA_013397295.1 Polioptila caerulea | reverse complement strand
ATGCAGTGTCCTGCAGGAATGCTGGATCCAGGTGTCCTGCAGGCGTTCTGGACCCAAACCTCAGCAGCGCTGGGGCAGTTCCTCCCTCCTGGGGGTTTTTCCAGCTCGCTGTGGGTGCTGTGCTCGGGGGCAGTGTGAGAGCTCTGTGGCTGGCCCTGTGTGTGACGCTGTCCCTTTTCCTGCCCCTGCAGTGACCAAGACCGTGTGTGCAGAGCAGTGTGACGGGCGCTGCTACGGGCCCTATGTCAGCGACTGCTGCCACCGCGAGTGCGCCGGGGGCTGCTACGGACCCAAGGACACCGACTGCTTCGTACGTGGCATTTTTTCTATTCTTCCTGCCAGGCACTCTGCAGATCCTCAATGCTTTAACCCATGAAATGCACAATTTTGTCCCTTCTAGTGTACTGCATGCACACTCGCAGATTCAGGATGCAAATTTTAGCATTTAGTATTTTTCATATTCTATTAACATCATTTATCTGTTTAATATTACCATTAGAGATCTATGAGATTTGTAAATACAGATTGGGAACCATTAATATGCTTATCTCTGTGATTTTTGTCTTGTTCTTATCCAAATTAGCTTTTAGAGGTGATAACAAATTTTTAGAAATATTTATCACTATATTTGAAGATGGTTTTTATTAGTGCTCTGTGTGCTTTTCATATGAAAGTCAAGAATACTATTTAGTTTTTCTGTGTAAGGCATTCCCTGTTTTTGCCAGACTTAATTTAAATTCATCTTTTTTACTGGACGTGCTTCTTCATGGGGATGGAAGGAAAGTGGTTCCCAAAACACTCTCCCTCAAATGCATATTACTACGTGTGTGCTTCAGATGGAATGAAGAAATGAATTTTTCTTTAAAGAAACTGACAACCTAAACATCCAAGCCTTTAGAAAATCTGTCTTGTTTCTAATCCATTATTTCTAAGAGTTTTGGCAGCTTTAGAACCCAAAACTGATCTCAAAAAATGTGTAGCTCATCACATTGGGTCAATGACACACGTTTTGCTAATGGCATCAGGGGAAGCAAACCTAGGCCTAAAGAATCCTAGAATTAGAACCTGCATAGAGAGACTGATTTTCAAAGCTACCCACGTGTTCAAGGAGACAAATACCTGTGAAGTTGGCTGCCAGATGAGGTTGGAAGGAAGGTATGAAAGATTGCATGTATTTTGAAACTGTTAGCAAGTGACTCATAATGAACTGGCAAAAATGAATCTTTCCCTGGCTGGCCCTGACTGTTTGATAATGATTGATTTTGTGCTTCAAAACCACACTCTAAATGCTGGTTTTTGGCTGCTGATGAAACAGCATGGTGGTCATGGTGGTACCAACAGGATTTACTAAAGCTCTTCTCTGTGGCTTTTCACAAGGAGATGCTCAGCACATGTGGTGTGGGTGGTCCAATAGTCCCTGCAAGTTCTCTGTTGGCTTTGAACTAGAGAGACAGGAAACTATCAGTCGTTCTTATGTCATGTACAATATAAACAGGTAAAGGGAAGAGGAAAAATGCAGTCATTGTTCCCAAATGAGCATTGAGGAACGTGCTCAGAGCTGATGTGTTCATGTAACTGATTTCAAAGGTTAAGGACTGTTATCAATAAGTAAAACTTTACTAAAGGAAGGCCTTGTAAAACCATGGCTCAGGCCTGCTACTTTGGCTAAGCAGGAAAGGACTGGGGGAAAGAGACTCAGCTGAATTAGAAGTAGAAAAACAAATTATATAACCACTCTGTGTTCACATCGTGGTGTATGGTGGTTGGTTGGATTATGTTTGCTATGATTTAAACTCTAACTGATAAAGGCCTGACTGCTAAAAAAGGCCTGGGTTTTGCAATAAAGGGGCTCTCCTTTGCACCTGCCTGGGGACTCTGTATCACTACAGACCCTCACTCACAAATGACAAGTTATTGGCAGCATACGCTGTGTAATGCTGCAGCCTGAAAGTTAGACTTCCTGAATTGTGGCAGCTGTGGAAATATGCATACTAAAAATCAATTGGGATGTTTTTCTGGTACAGCAGAGAAGCATCCAGGGTTTATTCTCATTCCCTTCTGGCCCCAGAGCAATGTAAAAGAAATTCAGCAGGGGTCTGGCAATTTTCAGGACTAGTCATTACTTGCTTAGACACGGTGGGTGAAAAGTGTAACCCTTTAGGCTATAGACAACTGTGCTTAGCTTTCAGCTGAGACACAGAACTTTGTTTTTTCCCTTTGTATTTCCCTGTGCTTTTATTCACAAATTAGCAGCATTTAGCACAAAATGCTCGAAATTTGCATATATTATCGAAGCAATTACAAATGTATATAAAACATTTCAGTCATAAATCTAAAGTTCCCAGATCTTCTAGATGAATTTTTCCTGAGAATTGCCGTGTCTCCCAGGAGTATTGGGATGCTTTACTTTATGCATTTGCTGAACTGTTATCAGGGAATTGTCATGTACATGATGGAATACCTTTTAAGTCAACGTGTAAGAAATGGGTTGAGGAAACAAACTAAATTAGTATTTATTAATAAGAAAAAGTACAGCTTATGAAGCATTACAAATCCTTTAGAGCATTATGGCATCTTGCAACAGCATCCTGTTCTAAATATGGTTTTAATATCTGTAGATAAAATTCATCCATCCTCCTCCATCTGCTGCCATCCAGTTATTTGCATATTCAGTTCTAAAAGCAAGACAGTAATCATCATCTGACATAAATGCAAGCAAACCTGCTAAAGCAAAGTTTTACTGATGTTTTTATCTCAGATTCAAACTGGGCCTAGAACTTGAAATGCACAGGAGGGCCTGGTTGATTGCCTTGTGGAACCAGCAAAATGACACAGCCCTATTCCTCGGGTGGACTTGCCATCCAGTTCAGAGTAAAGTGTTTATCTTTGTAAGGGGGAAAAAAATCTGTTTCTTTGAAAGAAACTGGCAGGTTTTATACTAGGCATTTTAAAGGACCAGGAAAGACAGGATCAGCAGTTTTGCTTAGCACATGCTCCTTGTAGGACAGTGCTTTTCATCATGGATCTCCCTGCTTGCTCCTTTCAGCAGCAGATTTTGTCCTTGGATACATTATTAGCCTCTCCTTTCTGCAATCTTCTGGCATGACAGGTCCCAGGGTCCTGCTGGTCCTGATCCAAACAGTGAGAAGGACTGCTAGTAAAATCAGCAGGAGAGAGGAATGTTTTTTCTCTTTTTTTTTTCTCCGTCCCAGCTCAGGAGGCAAGGGAACAGGACACATATTATTGTTACACTTGCTGACTTTTTAAAGACACAAAAGCATCTGTATTTTAACAACCTGGAAAAAGACCAGAAGGACTCACTCCTAGACTAACACTTCTAAAGCAGCCTGGGTTACAGCTTAGTGGGGAGGCAATACCAGTATAAGCCCAGTGGCTGCTTAAACTGCTAGAGGGATCCAAGCCAGGCTACAGCTTTCATATTCATGCAAATTTTTCCTTCATGGTATGCTCTGTGAAAATTACTCCAACAGTTTTCTTATAATCTGTGGTTAAAACCATAGACATGATGTATGCTGATAAGGAATGTCAAAATCAGTGGGCCTTTCTACTCCTAATTACCAGCCTTGCTTAGTCAATTGTTTTCCCTGCATCCCATTCCTTTTGCTATCCACACACTCGCCTCTTCATTTGTCAGGGCCCTGTCCTCTGTCAGCTGTGTGTGGCAGAGCCTGAATGCTAAGTGAGACCAATTCCTGTTTTCCTCTCTCAGTATGTGAAGAACTGACCTTGTTCAACTTGCCACTCAGGGAACAGCCCCCTCCTGTGCTAGCTCAAAAGGAGTTCTTATCCCTCTTGCCTTCTAATTGGGAATTGCAGTTTTCAGCTGGATGATGGACTCATGCTCTAAGAAACCTAAAGGGTTGGACCTCTGGAAAAGTCATTAGCATTTGCTTGAATGTCCTATCAAGTCGAGAATTAGCTGATTGTGAGTAGTTATGAAACAAATTACGGTGTTGTTTTGGTTTTGTAGAAAGTGTTGTAACAGGCAACTGTTGCCAATTGAGGGGGCTCACCAAACTCCCTAATTTGCAAAGTCACATATTTGCCAAGATTCTAGCAAAAAATCCAAGTAGCCATAATGAATGTTAGAGAGCTCTGCATCACATTCCTCACTGTCACAGCAAGTCTGAACAATCAAGGCCATCCTTTACACCAAAAAAACCCAACTCCTAAAGCAGCCATATGATTGAATTCAGTATTGCTTGTCTCCCTTTTTTTGCAGGCCTGTATGAATTTCAATGACAGTGGTGCTTGTGTCACACAGTGCCCCCAGACCTTCGTGTACAACCCCACCACCTTCCAGCTGGAGCACAATCACAATGCCAAGTACACCTATGGGGCCTTCTGTGTCAAGAAGTGCCCACGTAAGTGCTGTGTTCCCTGCCCTGCTCCCTGCCCTCCCCTGCAGTCAGGGCCAGCTGCAGCTGCAGTTCAGGAGCCTTAAAAACACGGAGGGAAGGAGAGCTGAGTGCATAGCACAAGCTCTCCAATCACTCACTACTGTGTGCTTGCAGCCTGTAATAACTCAGTCTGCTGATAACTAAAGGAGTGACACTCGGTGCTGCTGACAGTCCCCAAGGATCCTAGAGTGATTTTCCTAAAGAAAGGTGGTTTCTGTTTTCATGGTCAGCTGCTTGGTTCATTCATGCTTTAGATTGGCATTTGCAAATTCCAAAATAGTTGAAATAAATAGTTAAAATAGTGGGATTGTTAAAGGGCATGAATTTCTGTTTCAGAGAAATACCAGTCCACCTAAAGCACCTGGAAGCAAATGCTTTCATGATATTCATGCCCCTAACTTGGGATAATGATGATTTGACAGAAAGTTACCCTGAGCAGTTCTGTCCCAATGAGGAATAAACTTGTAATACTGACAGGAATGCAGTCTTAAAACTCCAGAGTAAAATTAGAGGGGAAGAGGGAGTTAAAAAAAGAAGAATCTCATTCATGCAAACCCCACATGCTTCTGAGATACCAACCTGGTGATGACAAGTGACATAAAAAATTATAGGGTCATCACTTACACAGTCTTTGAATCTGCTGGTTTAATTAGAAAGAATAATAAGGGAGATTGTATTCTTGCTCTCCTTTTCATTCCATGAAGGTTTACAGTTGTGCTTTAATTATTTTATCCATAAATTACATGTAAGAAGGATGGGTGATCTATATTAAATGGAGCCATAATTCAACACAACCCAAAATCCCAATTTTGAATCTCTGCAGAGGACTGACAGCAGCCAGGGGCTGTGCCTACCAGGGCCTAGTCCTGCCTGTAATATTGGTGGGCTTGTTCAAGCAAGATTGGTTTGTTAAGAACCTGATNCTAGTCCTGCCTGTAATATTGGTGTAATATTGTAATTGGTATTGTAATTGGTGGTGTAATATTGTAATTATTGGTGTAATATTTGTTGAAGCTAGATTGGTTTGTTAGGAACCTGAAATCATAAGGGATATCCCTTATATACTATAAGGGATATAATTCTTTGCCCAAATACTTGATTGAATATTTATCCTTTTTTTTCTTTCTTATCAGTATTAAGCATTTAGTTAGGTTGAATCAGTCTATATTTCCTTTGAGTGTTGTTTTACTGGAAAAAAAAATGAAATAGGTGTCATTGTCCTGTGCACTGTTTTATCCCAGATTTATATTATCTGCATGAAAAAGACAGGACAGACCATCTGGCTTTATTTCTATCAAATTACTGTAACTTTTTTCCCCTACAAATAATAATAAAGCCAGATTGGGGGAGAAAGAGGGATCAGGTCTGACAATTCATGGATTTTCATAAGTCTCTGATCGTGCCTATTTTACTTACACACTTCTGAAAACAAGAACTTTGAATGTTAATGTCACTGGGAAAGTGCTAAGGTGACAATAGGTCTTGACACAGAGTTCAAAAACATGTCCCAACTTTTATTCATTTTCTGCCAATACCTCCTGTTTCTTTTCAGACAACTTTGTGGTAGATTCCAGCTCCTGTGTCCGGGCATGCCCGAGCTCCAAGATGGAGGTTGAAGAAAATGGTATTAAGATGTGCAAGCCCTGTACTGACATTTGTCCTAAAGGTAGGCAGTGGTTCAGTGTAAATTTTCTTGACAGTAGTCTGCACAGGGGGTTATTTTGGTGTGAACTGCCCCTCATAAGTGTTTTGTAGAATATGAATAGCCTTTGAATACCCACAGAACTTTTAGCTGTGTAGGTCGTGTGTCAAGCACATACAATAGAGTGAATATTTATTAAGTTGTAATGGTAATATAACCAAACCAATTCCTTTTTATTAGATACAAGTGAAGGGGATTTCTCTATTGGTTAGAGAGAAATCTGAAAGGATTCTTCCTTGCACTATTTCAATGGCAAGTATTTCCTGGAGGTGTTTTAGCATTGTCCTTTTGTCATTCCAAAGGGAGCCATACAAAAAACCCCTGACTTCAATGTCCAGGATGTCTCATATTTGTCAATACAATATCAGGTTTCCATTTCCTTCCTCTGTCTCTGCTTTCCCAGAATCTTCTACCTCCTTTCCCTGTGTCTCAAGCACAGACTAGGAGTGGTTCTGTTGAGGAGACAGAAATCTGTAGGTTACTTTGCTCTTCTAGACTCCAGCAAGGAGACTTTCTGCTCCCTGCTTGAAGGTCTGTGGAGCAAAGCATCATAGGTTTTCCTACATGGGCCTATGCCACTTTTCAGTCCTAATGGAAGCTACACCTGGTTTAATTGTGGTAAATAATTATTGTTGAATAGATAGTTTTATGCATGAAAACACAGGTATAGAGTTCTTTACTTTCTCAGGAGGAAAGTTATTGCATGTTTGTAAAAACTTCTGCTGGTAGTTGCCATTAGAGGAGCCCAGTTAGGAAGACAGAATACAATCTATGGTTGAGGTAATTTGGGATTTGTTCCTGGATGCATCCTGTGTCCCAGAAAAGGCAGCTAAATTACAGTCAGGCTACACAGAGCAGTCTCCTCACTGGCTGCCAGTTTCTCCAGGTACCAGCAGCTTGCTGTCTGAGCTGATAAATAACAAGTTATTTATACAACCTTTTAAAGGGCCTTATGGCATGGATGGTTAAGTTCACAAATCCACCAGAGAAGGGAACCTCTGGAGCCAGTTTCTGCAGAGCACAGTGCACCAAGAAATGGCAGGGCTGGGCTGAGTGGGATTTTGTGTGGTGGGATTTGTGTGGTTGATACTTGCCTTTATATCCCATGTGAGGTAGCTTAGCCTGTGTGCCAGGGTTCTGTGGCAGGTACTCACTGTTTGTTTTAAACTGGCATGTGCTTCTTTGGGAATCTGGGTCAAGGATGCTGTTTTAATGCCTCTCTGCTGAATGAGATGAAGACTCGTGTTCTGACTCAGTAATTGTTTTCCCTAGTTCTTGACACAAGCTCCTTGTTTTGGCAGCATGTGATGGCATTGGGACAGGGAGTTTGGTGTCAGCTCAGACGGTGGATTCCAGCAACATTGACAAGTTTGTAAACTGCACCAAGATCAATGGCAACCTTATCTTCCTTGTCACTGGCATTCATGGGTAAGTGACAAAATGTTAAGATGTTCTGTCATGGTGCCAGCTGATACCAATTGCATCCACCTCTTAATGATGGCTGCAGGCTTCTTTTATGCAAAGCAGATCCAGGATAAATTGGTTTTCTGCCCTCCACTGTGAAGAGAACTATTGCCTTGATTCTTAAGATTCAACCTCTAGGAAAAGAAAGGATGGATTAATTGTTTGCACTAAAAAAAGAAAAGACAACTATGATTCTCTGGATACTTTATGAGGTCCTCAGTATGGGCTTACAATAAAGGCTGATTAGAGGATAGAAGGGAGAAAAGGAAGTTACCTTCCATGAGTTTGTTTAGATTTTATATGGCCAGCAGAAAAAGACACAAACTATGCACAGAGGCAGCCTCTCTTAGCATGGTCTGGGTGGCTGTCAGTACACACACATGCACAAAATCTGTTCTCTTGTCCATCAGTTTTGAAGAATCTATTCAAGTTTCACATGCAGAGGCACACAGAATTCACTCGTGTATAAATCCAGTATTTTGGGTTAAATTTTGCTCATTGTAATAGGTCCAGAAAAACCTCAAAGTGTCACATGTCACAGGGCTCTACTCTGGCCAAATGACCCACTGAGAGGCTGGATGGAAACCTGTTAAATCTCACAGGACAGGAAAAATCAAGTAAATGCAAGACAAGCAGCTAGAGCCCATGACCAATTTTGTGTGGATTAATCCAATGCATTACATGAAATTTAATTTCGAGTGTAAGAACTGCTTTTGCAGGAAAATTTATATTAGCTCTTTAAAAAAATTTGTCTAAATTAAAAGAACCAAACCCAACCTTGAATAAAATGGTACTTGTTTGAAAAATATCTAAATTTGGACTGTGAGCAGAAAGTTAAAATATTCTGTTCTATTTTACAGAAGAGTAGGACATGTAAGTTGAAACTGTGAAGCACTTTGTGTCTCATTCTTGATGAAGGAAACTCACTTCAGCAAGCCTAAAGTATGAGGGCACTGAGTTCTGCAACCTAAACTTTTCTACAGTGTGATTTACATCAGTTTAGGTTAAAAGAAGAGAAGATTTGAGAAGGAATGAAAATATCTAATCTAGATTTCTGGAACAGCTTTTTATTGAAAGTTTCAATTACATTTTGCAAATCAGCAATATGAAAGGGAAATTTAAAAAATGACACTGACTACACAAGTATTTTTTTATATAAATGGAGTATAGAGAAAAAACAAGTATAGAGAAACAACAATCTTACTTATTTTCCCTCCAACTTTTATTTAACTTTTGTCACAAATTCATTTATTCACAATCAAATGCAGATTTTAGAGTATCAATTTTTAGTGTTTTAGATTGTAGGGTCTCAAAGTCTGGTTCTCTGGGGAACTGGAAGACTTTTGGTGGTGGGAGAGAATAATTTTGGTGAAAGATGCAGAGGATATTTTTGTTGTTGTTGTTTCCATTGGAAACTGTGCTGTTGCAATTGATCCTGTCCTATTTTTTGATCCTATGGCTGTGTAGCCTGTTTCTTTCCTGAGCACATGAACTTCAAGTCTCTGAATTTTTTATAATTTATGCACATATATATGTGTGATTATAAATGTTTTTATACATAACTATTTAAAGTAATTAAGATATACACTATTCTGCAGTTTTTTATGTTGGTTAAACATCAGACATTTGGCTGTTTAAGGGGTTTAAGTGTGTATCTGCATCTTTAAAGCTATTTTATCTTCAGAATTTAGAGGTTAAATTCATCTGCCTCATATTTATTGCAGGCAAGGGCTTTCCTTTTTTGATGGTAATGTGTTTTGAAAGCAAAATGCTGTGTTTCTGTTAGGTAGTCAAAACTTATTTAGTTTTCTGAGAGCCCCACACTGTTAAAATAACACGTGTTTGATGCCTCTGTGGTCCACTGGGCTTTTTTTAATGTTCTAGAACTCATTTTGTTGCTCAGGGTGGTTAGAGGTGACCCCACCAGTGTGTCACCTCCTAGACCTGTGAGGTGACAAGTCTTTGAGGTCACCTCCAAGACAGCCAGGTGGATCCCCTGCATGTTTCATTTCCAAGAATCCCGTGGCCTGGAAAGCAGAAGGAGGAGAGGAGGAAACGAGTGCTCCATATTTATTGAGGATGTTTCCTACTCTTAGAAAACACTAAAAAATGCCATAACATGCTGTTGCAGAGGAATTTTGTTTGGTTTAAGCTTCTGGTTGACTTTGTAAATCAGGGAGGAAAGTAACATATTTACTAAATGATGGCACTCTCAAAATCGAGGTCAGCTTCATCTTTTTATACTATGGCATATCTAAGTTGAAAATTTTAAGTTTTGGAGGTGATTTCATTTCTCATGGACAAATTTGCTTGGCAAGGATCTGTACTTTTGGAGGTTCCTTGTTCAACACCTTCTAAAAAGTGTGCCCTTTAAATGTCATGTGTCAGGAACTGCTGGCATGCTCTTAGCTTTGTTTTGCTTATAGTTTGTCACTCCTTTCAGAGCAGCTTTGTCAGTCCTGTTAGTTAGTCCTTTGTTAGCTGTACCATTCCTGGAAAAAACACTAAAAATTCATCTTTCCTTTAGGAAGGTCACTCATGGTTGTTTAGAATCCCCTAATTTTCCATAGCATAAATATTTGCTAAACCATGAATGAGAGGAACCTTTATGTTCCTTCAAGATGACATGGGAAGAAGTTAAGACACAGATCTGCAGGAACAACAGGCTGAAGAAGCTTGGTCCATATCCTCATAAAAGCAAAGTGCTGGGCACCTTAATGCTGTTTTCTACATGCTGTTATTTGGCTTTGAGAACCTGATCTTTCATTTATTTGGAGTGTCACATAATGTGATTTTAATCTTTCAGAGACCCGTATCACACGATCGCTGCCATCAATCCAGAGAAATTAAATATCTTCCAAACAGTGAGAGAGATAACAGGTAACACACTTCTGATCTCCCATAATCTGCATTAATTAATGAATTCATTCTCACTTTGCAGTTATAGTTGTCATGTGTTGGGTTTTCTGAAGAACACAAGGTACTTGTTTTCATTAAGCTCATCACGCTGTAATTTTTTATAAAAGTCTAATACTGAAAACTTCAGTATCAGTTTATTTTCACAAGTGTGTTGTCCTTTGAACACAGGATGCACATTGTGGCAGATGCTAAGTGGACAAATGATCTTGGTCCCATGTTAGCAAAGTAGGACAAGGGTTGCAAGGGAAGGAAATGTGAGGAAAGTGGTGCTGAAATGTGGGAAACCATTTTCTTCCCCTGAAAGCATTTGAAAGTTCTAGTCTGACTTTACAGCTCCTTCCCTTGATCCAACAGAAAATGCTGGTGCAAGTTAGCTTTTGTAATTTAAAGACAGATGTATAATGTGGTGGTGAGTGCCATTTATTTTGACTTTTCAATGTGGTCACAGAACTGGTACTCAGTACTTTGTTTTCCTGCATCTTGCTTCTTGTATCACCCTGCAGGGGACAGGGAGGGAGATACTACAGCTCTGAGTTCTCATTTGATTTCTAAATATGTATTAGGTAGGGAAATGCAAAAAAAAAAAAGTTCTATTTCATGCAGAAGAAACCCCACCACCACAGCTTGATTGGAGCTGTGTGGGGCTCAGCATACTTCACCTCTCAAAAGTTGTGGATTTCAGCAAACCAGTGGGATTAACAATGAAAGTAAACTCTTAATCTCTTCCTAATTAATGGCAAAGATAATCTGGCAGCTGGCTGAATGTTATTTGCCATTCCTAAACACACTAATGGGCAGTCTCAGCCCTGCTGCTGAAGTGGAATTACCCCTGTGCTTAACTATGTGGGCTGCATTTCAGCTGAAATCATTTGCATTCACATGTTTGCCTTTTCCTCCTTCAGGGTATTTGAACATCCAGTCATGGCCTGAGAATATGACAGACTTCAGGGTGTTTTCTAACTTGGTTACCATTGGTGGGAGAGCTCTCTATAGGTAAGGTACTTCTCTGTTGGTGGAATAGTTTTTTATTAGTGTTCTGTGATTCTTTGTTCAGTAGCAGAGAATGCAACGTCGTTTGGGAAGGATATCCTAAATTGATATATTTTTTCCTCCCTTACCAAGGTGTTCATTACCAGTATAATCAGCTGTTTATAATGGGCAATAACTTCTCAACATAATTATTTAAAAAAAACCAAAAAAAAGTCTTGGCTCATGGCTGTAGCTATTATCTCATTGTCTGGAACTTACATTTATGGTTTAAAATATCTTGTGAGGAAACATAGTTTCAAAGGAATAAATAATAGAACTTAGCCTCATTATTAGGAGTTTACATGGTTGTGATTAGACATAGAGGCTCATCTGCCCAAACAACAAAGTGGTTTTAAGAAGAGGTGAAAGGTGGAAGAACATTGAAATCACGGCGGCACCTTGCAGGTGAGGTGTTTGTGAGCTCTGTAGTGCCATTTCTGCCAGAGATGTTTCTGTGTGAAAGTTCAGATGGAGAAATTGATTTGAAGAGAAGAAAACGTGGTGAGAAATGCTGGGGGAAGCACAAGGAGGTACCTGAGTAATTTATACAGCAGCCCCTGGATCCCCACTTTGGAGATGGAGTAAATCAGGCCTGGGATTCTGTTGGCATCATAAACAGCAACCTGAGCAGAATATGAATAGCAGTGAAACCTTGAGGTTGAATTACAGGCCTGCCTTCTGTTCCAAGGCAGCAATTTTTATTTGGAACAGCTGGAAAACAATTATCATCATTAAAATACAATAACTTAAAGGATGCCCAGAAACTGGATATTGTCTTCACTAATCTTCAGTCATAAAATATGTGCAGTCATTTTCATGTTGCACAGACAATCATTTACTGTTCCTTTGATGAAGAAAGGCAATAACCACACATTACAACCAAAGAAAAATGAGATGTAGAAAGTGGGCTGGAAAAAAATCCATGAAAAGAACAATTTCTTCCTGTATTACTTGAAATGACGTTAATTTGATGCCCAACAGAAGATGTTTTAATGCATTCTTTTTAACATATAAACTATCATAGTATTAATGCTGTTGAAAGAAAAACTTGAATTTTGTTCAGTTTTCCTACCAGCACATTATCTCAAAAAAATCTGTTAATGGATGAATTGAAACTGATTGAGGAGTTCTGCTGCCTTACCTGGCCTCATGATTGTGATATCTCGCTCTTACAGGACTCATAATTTCCTAGGCAAAAGAACTGGATGTTAACCCGAAATATTTGTGTTACCACAAAATAAAACTTTTCTGAACAATTCTCAGTTTTTCCAGAAAGATCTTCTTGATACTGGGAACTAATTCCAGTTGGCAATTCCCTACCAGATACGGTAAGCTGTGCCTTCTGAAGCTAATTCCTATTCTCTCACTTTTATTCTCATCCCAGTGGCCTTTCCTTGCTCATCCTAAAGCAGCAAGGCATCACTTCCCTGCAGTTTCAGTCCTTGAAGCAAATCAGTGCTGGCAACATCTACATCACAGACAACAGCAATTTGTGCTACTACCACACTGTCAACTGGAGCAGCCTCTTCAGCACCCCCAGCCAAAAGACAGTGATCCACCGCAACAAGAGGGCAGAGAACTGCAGTAAGTACCTGCTGCTCCCTGCCACAAACTCCCCTGGAGCTCCATGGCCATCAGGGGGGCTGTGGTCACCTCCAGCACACAGGGATTTGGCCCAGTCTGAGCAGGAAAAGGAAATGTTTTCAGGCATGAACAAAGGAGAGGGAGCAGAGAGAGCGAGCTGCTTCTTTAACAGGATGGGACCGTTCCAGTTTCACAAATATGGACTCTGAAGGCTGTCAGTGGAGTGTTCATGGCTTTACAGCCCTTTCCTTATGGAGTGGGATTAGCATCTTCTGCTTCCCCCACCCTAAGTGGCTCTATCCTAATCCAGAACAGTGCTTTTGGGACTGTTTTAGGTCACCGAGTTCTCCCTTCTTGTATTTGACCTATCTGATAAAAAATACTGCTTCAGGAGCACTCACATGCCAGTACCTAGGCTGAGAACATAGTACTGAAAAGCCAAAGAGAGCACTGTAGCAGATAAAATAACTTGTTTAATAGAAATCAGGCAGCAAATTGCATCAATACAGGCATATTGTAGCAGCAAGGCAGTTCATTTTAAGCATCTGTTAGGCTGCTTGCAGGAGAGGAGATTCATTAAATTGCTCGATGTTTAAGTGATATTGCTGATGTTTGTGCTCTGACCAGCCAAAAATGTTTGCTTTGGGTTTTTTCAAGCTGTGGTCCCATTTTTGACTTGCACTTTAGTTCTTTCTTTATATTGGTTTGAGGTTTTGTTTGTTATTCTTTGAGGGATTTTGTTTCTTTATTTTTCCTCTCCCCTTCCTTTGCTGTTCTGCTCTGAGGGAATGAATGGCTGTACCTTCAGTGTCAGGTGAAATACAGCTGGAGCCTTGCCTCTGCTGCTCAGTTACTTTTCTAATCTCTCCTACCATGGAAGAGCCACAGGGAGTACAAAGTCTTGTTTTGTCAATCTCCACATGGTTTTAGTTATGTGGCATTTTAATTATTATTATTGTTATTAATTTTATTAGGGTTTTTTTCTTTACATGAAAGTTAAAAAAGTGAATGTTAAGAAAATGCTACTTGCTGTCACTGCAGGCAGTTTTTACTGTGACTGTGCCTGAGGTTGTAGGGTTTTTCTTCTGCCCCTACACAGAAAGCCAGCTATAAAAATAGAGTATTTATTGGAAAATAGAGGTGCTGCCAAGAAGGATGGCACATCTGCCCAGGGATGTGGCACTGCTTTTTGCTTTCCCCTGCAGTGTAGCAGGATCATGTGGTGAGGAAACACCTAGTTCTGCACTAGTGCTCCAGTAACAATTGGATTTTATATGGCATGAAGAAAGAATTAGCCTCTTTGAGATTTCCCATATGGAATTTTTGGGCTGACAGAACAGAAGAAGGAAGAAGCTCAAGGTTTTGTTGCACATGAGAGAGTCACTAAGGTTATGTTCCCAGGTCTGAGTTGGTCCCATCTTGCCAGGAGGTAGATGAACTTGTGAACCCTCTAGAGAGCACAGGTTTCCTCTCTACCAGATGAAAACCTGCATACTATGGGAGAAAAATCATGCTCTTGGTGCTCTGAAGTTTTCTCACATCAGATTGGCTCTAGCTGTCTGATTATCATACAGCATTTAATGAAAGAACAATCAACTTTCCTTCATTCCTAGGCATTTAATATAAAAAGAAACTAAGCAGTAGTAAGGTGGAGCACAGGCCTCATGTCTCATAGAGCGATGATTCCTCCTTGCTTCAAGCTTTCTGTAACCTTCCACATGTTGGGAGGCAATGGGAAATCACTCAGGTGAATTTGGTACGGGTCTTTTTCCCTCCATGGAGTGGTGTTCCAGGTGTCTCACTGGTTTGGAGAGCTTGGGGACATGGCTGATCACTACAGTTTGGAACATAATCTTGCATTAGCAGTCAGGGCTCCTTTGTCAAGTACCTCTTTGCCCTTTCCTGGGATCACTCACCCTTTGAAGCTGCTGAAACATGGGCTTCCAGAGCAAATGGAAACCAGGATGTGCTGTCACATCATCCTCTCACATGGACTGTCTTGTCACTCCATTTGCACACCAAGGGAAAATTTAAACTTTATTTCACCTCCAGCTTGGTGAGGATTTATTATAATAGACACTTACCATTTTCCAGGAAGGAAAATACTTCCAGGAAGAAAAATTTTAGATTAACACCTCAGGAGTCTTAAAAAGGAAAACAAAAACTTCCTTTTTAGTGAGTTACAGCATAAGCTCCAGTACCAAGGGGCTGGTGTTCACAATGCACTCTGTGTTCATTAAATGGACAGTGTCTAATGAACACAGGCCAGGGGCCAAGTGCCTCCAGTTGGGAGGCAGTGAAATCCTAACAGGAACAGTGGCTTCTTCTCTCCAGCTGGAAGGCAGTGCCAGCCCAACAGGAGCAGTGCTTTCCTCTCTTTGCACGTCTGTGCGAGTGAATTTTTTGTGGCCTTCTGAGAGTCAGCATTAGCTGAGAAGAGCTTTGCTGCTGCTTCAGCTCTGCCTGTCAGCCAGCACATCTCTGGGGTTAGATGGGCTCTGCTGCAGGTTGGATGTCTCTCTAAACTCTGCAGGATCCCTTGGGGCAAGGCAGCACTGGCCCATGGAGCCAGATGCAATTCTCCAGCACTCTTTGGAGCATCTTGCATTTCCAGGGTAGGCCAGCAGACTGGGGATTAGGAGAGTCCTCCCTGCACCTTCCACTGCCTGAGAGGGTGGTATCTGAGGGTGACCCTGTTGCCGGGTTTCTGTAACCTTCCACATGTTGGGAGACAATGAGAAATCACTCAGGTGAATTTTGTAAGGAGCTTTTTCCCTTCATGGAGTGGTGTCCCAGCTTTTCCCTTACTTTGCCTGTTCTGGACACTGCTCCTGCAGATGTCTGGACACATGCTGCCCACACCTCTTGAGTGCCAAATGAGCCCTCACCAGAGTGGGGAAGGTGATGTGGAAGTGAATATTTGAAGGATCAGAATCCATGCTCTGTGGCAGAAATACTGTCTGTGTGCTTGCATGGTAACCAGCAGGGTGTGACTTGTTAATAAAAATATCCAGCAAAGTTTTTTTTCCACATGGTTTTCAGTCAAGAAACCAGTCTAAAAAATGTTAGTTATTACAGCCACTCTCAGCTATTTATTATTACTTCTTTGTACATTTTGAGCCACTATTAGCTAGGGGTTTTTTTTTCCTTTCTACCCTGTTATTGTTAATGGCTTACAGCAAATTACAGCAAACTTTTTCTATCAATGTGTGGCTTTTCTGAAAAGTCATACAAGATCTCCTAAAATCTTCTAGCCATCATTGTATTCAAGTGACTTTTATGTCACAAGATATCATTTTTTCCATGCCATTTAATGCTGTGTTCAGCTGACTCTACAGCAGTGAGGAAATACTGAGAAGTTGCAGGGGGAATAAAATTTTTGTGGAGAAGTTTGGTCTGTGTTAATGCTTCATCTTTGAGATAATACTGGCATGATAGAGTTTGGGAAAACTCTGGTTTTTTGATTTTTTTTTTTTCAATGAAGAAGACAAAGACGACTTCAGCCAGTGGAAAATGCTACATTTTCCAACATGCAAAATATATTTTATATTCCTCATACCCTCAATTATTTCCTCTTGCTGTTTACACCACTTCTTAACAATGTTAAAATAGTCCCCAAATCTTTCACTGCCTCCAAGATGGATTTTTTTTAATAGGTTAAAAGCCTAGGCAGACTTCTGTTTTTTGTAAAACCCTGAAAATGCAGGAGCAAAATATATGTGTGTGTTTTTAATTAAAAAAAAAAGAAATCCATAAACTCCCTGGATGCTCTGGTGCTTTGTGTTGTCTTTCTAAGATGGTGCCAGGAAGGGGCTGTGCATGGAAGGAATGTGACCTCTCCCTTCTCTACTTCCCTACACACTTTCAGGAATAGAAATGTCCCTGTCCAAGCTTGTGTGCACAGGGAATGGAACAAATCAGCAAGGAAAGGGTGGGTGGATGTCACCTTTCCTCCATGCTGAAGTGGGATCTGCCTTTTTTTTAACAGCATGAGGTTTTTTTTTTATGGAACAGTCAGAGGTGACTCATGTGAAATATGAGTGCGCACAAAATAAATGCAGGAAAAAATGTTCTTTTATCCAAAGTTACTTGAACAATTCTCTCAGCTTTGGTGACACCTGCAGTGTAAGGTGAAACCCTTCTAGGCAAAGGTTATTACAGATGTGATTATTATGAATTATATCAATCTAGCCACCAATTAACAACTTGAATAAATGATTACATTCATTATCGGGCATGATGTAAAGCTAATTGAAGTCTGCAGGAGTTTTTCTATTCAGCTTATGGAGCTTTGGAACAGGCCCAGAAGCATATAGCCAAATAAAAATAATTTTTCTCTTTTTAGTAGCTAATTTTCTTGTGTTCTATTTGGGTTGGGGAAAAACATTGAACATTTCTGCTTCTAACCTGTGTGGCCCCATTAATAAAGAATGAGCCCTTCTTCTAAAAGTCTTGACAAAATCCAGTTCCTGTCAAGAACATTATTGTTATTTCCTTCCACATAAGGCCTTGTGATGTGCTGGAGCTGCAGAACATGCTCAGCCCATGAAGTGCCAAATACTGTGTTAAGAATGGAAATGTTTCTTTAGCCATTCTCACAATTAAAGAAGAGAAATGTGAGAGAAATGAGTTTTTATAAGTTGTCAAAACAACCACTCCCTCCTTGCCAAGATTTTTTTATAAAAACATTTCAGGAGGAAATCGTAATTTTTTTGTTTCTGTTGCTTTTTTCATAAGACTTTGGGCACTGTGTTGGCTACATTTCAATGAGGTAATCATGATTGTCTTTATAGAAAAGCTCTCTTTTTATTTGGACACAGTTACTCACTGTATTTTCTGAGCTTTCTTGTAATAGTATCCCTTGTTATTTGGACACATATTTTAGTGAAATACTCTGTCCATGCGAATAAATTCTGATGCCAGAGCAGTTTGAAGGGTGAGAAAAATGAAAAGAAAGGAAATCGCTAATAGCAAATCACAATTTCAGGTTACAAAAGGTGAGAAAGCAAACAGGGAACTGCCTTTCTGTGATGAGTGTGGAAAACAAAATCAGAAGAGCTAACAATACTCTTAAAATTAAAGAGAGGAATAAAGGGATCTCCAAACCAGGTTAAGTTTTTCTTTGTTGTGTAACAAAGATTTAAAATGAGTCATTGATTAGAAAACAAAACCCATTTGAAACGATATAAAAAGTTTGTTTAATTGTAACTAGGATAGTTTCTGGGTTTGTGGTTTTTATTTTTATTTGCAGGTTCAGGCAGTGGCAGCATGCTGATACTACTGACATCTGATAGTTATTGTAAAACTCTTACTATGCTTAAAAGAAATGGAGTTAGGACAGTAATGAGAAGCTGAATTTTGTGTCTCTGCTCATCCTGGCCGTGCTGGTCTGGCTGATTTGGCTGCAGCAGCAGAGCTCAGGGAAGGAGGACAAGGCATCTCTCTGAAACCTCCTGAGTCCCTCTTGCTGTGCTGGAATTTGTGATCATTAATACACTTTAAAGCATCCTGAGCACCTGGAATGACTCCTAATTTAATAATTTTTTATTTGGCTGTACCTGGTTTGAGCTTTGAGGCAAAAGAAAAAAACAAAAAGATACTTCTGAATAACTTTTGGATGTTGGCATTAAAAAAGTATCTGTGATATAAAAAAACCCCACTTAATCCCAGCCTTGATAAAACATGTTCAGGCTTCTCATGCCTGAAGTTATTTGTGGTGTGTTGAGTAAAATAGTATTGGAGAGGGTGGTAGAACTGAACCAGCACACCTCCCTTTCATTTATTATTCCTCTTAAGTTGTTCCCCATGGTTCAAAAAGCAAGCGTCTGTATTGTTGCCATCTCTGATATTTCAGGTCCTTGCTGGGTTTAATTTACTCACTCCAACATGTAATCCATTTATGTAAAACTTTGCATTGTGCAAAAATAAATTCAAATTAATTCTGTCCTTTCACATGCCAGGGTTAGGCTGAAAGTGCACCCAGGTTTCCTTCAGACACTAGAATGTGTTTCCTTTTGCTCTTTGCTCATTTTCTCCATCTGTCACATCATTAGATATTTATATAGAGAATGATTTATATAAAATAAAAATACGGACTTACACTGTTTGAAACAAACTTTCCCTCCAAGCCTTAGTCCATTGTGTATTTTGGTGTAGGCTTGAGGGTTTGAATATAAAGGCTCTTTGGCTCTTCAGGTGCTTTTGCAGTAAGTAATTTTAAAATCACAATTAATTATGTCTTCCCTTCAATTGTTTCCCCACTGTCCATAAGTTTTATTTCAGGGAGTCCTCAATTCACAGATAGCATTTCATATTTTAGTTTAATAGAACTTTAGTGGATTCAGACAGTTGATTTTTTGAATCCTTCAAATTTTTGGCATTTACCGTGTCCTGTGTCAGGGAATTCTACAGGTTGATCTTTACTTTCTATGAAGAAAAATCTCAGATTTTAACCCTATTGGATTCCTGTCTTTTTGAATGCCCATGAGAGACATGGAAGAAGCAGTGAACAATTGTTTCATGCTTACTCCTTGCCATTCAGGATTTTAGAGGCTTTAATCATGTCCTTTCTCCCCTGCATCTGAGGCTGCCTCTCTGTTTAGATTGTCCTTGCAACACTCTCTTAATTCTTTTTCCCACTCAGTTTTTTCAGAAAGGAGCAGACCAGGAGTGTGTTCGATATTCCAGCTGGGTGCTCTGTGTATTTGTGTTGTGGCATGATGGGGATTTTATGATTTTTCCTGGAAAACGGGGACAGTTCGGGTTCCATTTCCGGGCATGTCGGGATGCTGGTGGCACGTTTTCCCTGGATTTGGGAGGGCTGTGTGCATTACTGACAGCACCCCCTCTCTCTGCAGCTGCTGATGGCATGGTGTGCAATGAGCTGTGCTCCAGTGACGGCTGCTGGGGGCCAGGGCCAGACCAGTGCCTGTCCTGCAAGCGCTTCATCAGGGGCAGGACCTGCATAGACTCCTGCAACCTCTACGATGGGTAAGACACTCCCTGCATGCTTCTCCCCCAAGCTGCTAATTAACATTGCTGAGGACTTCAATGAGCAAGTCATTTTGGGTTTGCATTAATCAGTGTCTGGATCCATTGCCAGTATTGCTGATTTGGGGTTAAACGTGTCATGGGCTAAGATTTAAGGATTTCTGAATCTGAGCTTGTGTAGAAAGGTTTCCCTGGTATTCCACTCAATGAAGTTTTCATGCAGCATCATCACCTTGCACCTTGTGCATTGCTGGTAATGTGAACAATTTGATTTAGGTGAGAAGTTACCAAAAAATCCTTCATCATTTATCCCTACTTGATACCTTCATTCAGAACCATACAATAATGTTCTTTCAGATGAGTTGGATTCAGGCATCTGATCAAGGAATTCTCTGAATAAGGACCCCAAAGTAGAAACACTCACTCTCTTTTTCATAATGCACTGTGTAATTGTACACACAAATATGAATTTAAAAACCCAACAGTTCTTGCCCCTTCACCTTTTGCTGCTTATACTGGGGGAATACCTCCACAGCACAAGGTGGTTGAATCTGCCTTATGACAGAAAGATAAAGCTGAACTGAGCCAAATGAGCTCCCACATGCTTGAAAATAGTCTCAACTCTTCCATCTGGAGAAGGCTTGCAAAAAATACTTTGTCAGAGCACAGTTTTGTGTGCTTAAAAGCCCCTCTTCTCTCCTCCCTCCTCACCCCCTAACAAGAAGAGTTGCAGGCCTCAGTTGTGCTGTCAGTGCACTGCAATAAGTTGGTCCCCCCTTGGTGTCTTTTGCTGCCATGGAGTCTGTCCCAGTAAGAGCATGATTGCTCTCAGTCAGTATGTCCTGTTCTGTCCTGTTCTCTAGCCATCAGTGAATGGCAGTTGCACTTTGCACAGGCTCCATTCTGTCCTAAATATGTGAAAAGATTTGGAACCTGGGTTAAGGGAGAACTTTTTTGCTTGTGGGAGTGCTCTGCATGTTCATGTTGTAGGGCAGCAACACCAGTTCTTCAGGGTGGGCTCAAGCTGTATTTGATCTCTCTTTTAGTCCTCAGCAGGAAAAATCCACTCCCAGAGCCAGGGAAGGGTGAGCTTCATTGTGGCACTCCAGTGAGGTTTTCCTCAGCTCAGATCCTAAAGGCTGCAGGGGAATGGAGGGTGAGCAGTGACCAACTGAGCTCAGAGCCTTCACCCTTTACCTGGGTCCTCCTGGAGCCCCCTAACATAAGTGTGCAGTACATCTGTAACTGGTTAATGCAAATATTGTAATTGGCTAAGGCAGCAAGATGGGATCCACCTGCAAAGCTTGGGTTGGTCCACTCTGAGCCTACTACAAAGATTCCATCTCTTTAGTGGGGGAGAAACAACTTGCTCAGATGTGAATTCATCTTGGTCTAGGGGAAGGAGGGATGGATTATATCAGGAGAGAGCTGGAGGTTTGTGCCGAGGGGTAACTGGCAGCTGAAATGTTTGAAGGAAGAAATTCAACCTGCCATCACTACCTTTTTTCCCCCTTAAAAGTGGTTAATAAAAAAAAAAAGTCACTTGAGTGGTAGTTTCTTTTGGATACATGAAATAAATGAGGAAAATCATTTGTTTTGACATTTTATAGATTGTGACCTCAGTCTAGAATTACTGCTGAAAACATTATGAGCCTTTTGGAGACTGGGCTTTAAAACACGTGTTCATGGAGACCTACCTGCAACAAGGGCAGCTCTGTCATCAGTGCTCACACGTGACAAGTGGCTTCCTGAATCTGAGCCATGAGTGACAGTCCTTAGAGGAAAATCAAGGAGTCAGCAGTTTGGTCCTGTTAGTGAAGTCTGTATTTCTTCATGAGAGGAAGGCCCCCACTCTAGTTCCACATTGGTGAAGAAGGTGTCTCTGCTTGGTGTGGGTGAGGTGGTGGCCTGTCCTCAGCTGCTGTGACAGCTGCTGGCCTCAGTGCCCCAGAGGTCAATTCCAGCAGGTGAAGACCCAGCCAGGAGAGCTCAGTTTGGGGCTGGAATCCGATTTCCCCTAACCTGCCTGCCCAATGTTTTCTCAGGGAATTCCGAGAGTTTGCCAACGGTTCTGTCTGTGTGGAGTGTGATCCCCAGTGTGAGAAGATGGAGGAGAACATGATCACGTGCTACGGGCCGGTGAGAACAAAGCCTGTCATGTGTCTTGTGTGTCAGCTTTTGGTTTGTTTTGTTTGTTATGCTTCAGGGTAATTTGCAAAGTGTGCTGAAGGACAGGCTTTTCCTGCCTACAGACTTTAAAGCAGCTCCTGCAAATTAATGAAACAAAAGCAGAAAACACACGTGTTCTGCATGTAGGGAAGGAATTCTGCTCACACTAAATTGGTGCTGGGAATAAACTGCCGTGGATTTGCCTCCTTAAGAAAGTGATTTTAAAAGTTTTTTTTTTTCCTTCCTGAGTTGTCTTAATGCTTTAGTGGTACCAATGCATAAAATTTTTACAGACAGACAGCATGCAGTTGTGATTTGAGTGCCCTCTGTTATCCCTACTTCCATTCTTTATACTCAGTTCTGTCCTGGTTTCCCCCCTCAAAAAAAAAAAAAGTGGGGGAATTTGTCTCAATCTCTCAGTTTGAACAATGGGAGGTTTTTGTGCTTAAATGGCCTTGATAGATAACGTTTTTCATGCATCCTAAAAGATGGTTAACTCTTTCTCACCTTTATAATGGCAGTAACTTTTCTTTCAAAGATTATTGCTCATTTGGGAGATAGAAGTTTTCTCCTTCTTCTTGTTTTCTGTGTATTGCTGAGATTAAAAGTCACAAGTATGCTGGAAATGAGGAGTTGTATTTTAGGCTCTTCATAATTGAAAAAATATAGCCCATAATTTATTTCCTCATTTCTATGACCTACTTATTGAATGGAAAAAAGAAAGACATCATAATATTTCTTACAATACTATGTTTTTCTGCAATACAGCCATAAGGCAAGAAACTAATGTTTCAAGTGTTTAGCCTATCAGAGAAATTTGGATTTGTAGCAGGGCCTATGGACATAAAATCCTAGGCCAGTGCTCAACCTGAACACCACATTTAGTTATACACTGGCTTATCATCACAGCTTTAAAATTTTACTTTAGCATTGTCCGGGAGCCTTGCTTTGTTGTTCTTAACAATTTGGTCTTTATATGTATTAAGAAGAAGGAGACCTTGTAGTCCTTCAGTCTTGCTGTGACCAGATGCCAAATACAGAATGCTTGTGGCACACAGTTCTGGAGTGCAGAGGCAGGAGATCCCACTGAAGGCCTTTGCAAAGGTGGTTCAGTCCTGAATAAGGTAGCAGAAAGTTTCTCAGCATTAAAGTGGGCGCTGACTTCATTGTATTAAGCACACCCATAACTTTAAGAGGCTCATCTAGAAGCTGGTGTTTAGTCTTGCACTCTGCAGAAGAGGTTACTGGCCAAAAGCACCAGGATTTGTATGTCTGCTGCTCCCTGACAGAGGCTGGAACCATGCAGGTAACTCGCTGTTCCTTGGGAAGAGAGGCTGCTGCAGTTGTTGCTGGGTGTGTGCCAATGCAATCCTAGCGCAGCAGGAGAGGACAGAGTAACTTGAATGCACTGCATTTCTTTCTTCCACGCTCTCCAGGGACCTGACCACTGCACAAAGTGTTTCCATTTTAAGGATGGTCCAAATTGTGTGGAAAAATGTCCTGATGGCTTGCAGGGGGCCAACAGCTTCATTTTCAAGTACGCCGATGAGGATCGGGAGTGCCATCCGTGCCATCCAAACTGCACCCAAGGGTGAGTGCAAGCTCTGTGCAGGGAGCCATGCCATCCATGGCTGCTTTATGGGCAGGCTGCCTTAGTGAAGCACTTACCCCACTCCTGAAAAGAGAGTGTGCAGTAGGAATTTAACCTTTGATTTTCAGGTCCCTCATGATGTTCAGGTTTTAGTCATGAACGCCCGGCAGCTTAACACAGAAAAACCCTTTCGAGGTCCACAGAGAAGAGCTTTCCACAGCAATGCTCTCAGCTCTCCTTCTACACTGGTTTGTAGCAAATGCTACCCTTTCAATTAATACTAGGCCTGTAAAATTACCTTATTTTTAGTATTTGCTCCTTGACAGAATCTCTGCTACTTGGTATTGGTGAACTAAGCCTGTAGCATTACTGTGGGACAAAAGTGTTACTGCTCTCCATTTCCTACAGGGACTGATGCACAGAGTTTGAAACCAGACTTTGTACAGGAGCCTGTGACTTGGAGCATCAATTTCTGAAGTCCTGTCAAAGTGCCCAGAATAATTTGTTACACTTGGAATAACACAGCCCATGGATCTGAGCCACAATTAAGAACCTGTGCAACACAGCAAGTATAGTCACATGCACACCTATAGTTTTGCACAGGCCACAGAAGTTATTACTGCCTTTTCCATGGGGCAATTCAGAGTGTCCAGCACACAAAGAGAGGAAGAGGCAGCAATGGGAAAAAGAGAAAACATCAGCCAGTGAAATAATCTTCGACAAGAGGCTCTTATTGTTTAGCAGCTAAAATTAAACCAGTAAATTATTCAATGTAATCTTGATGTCAACAGCTGTTGCCATTCAAAATGAGACCTTTTGCTGGTTTTGCAAATCTAATTACAATAGAGCCATTAGGGAAATGAGAGGGAGATCACAGAGACACAGCCAGGATCTGTTGCAGATTTGTCTCCCCCCCAGACCCTTTAAATCAGTTATGCAATAAGAAAAATGCTGGTAAGAAGAAACGATTATAAAAGATGAGCTCACTCCAGGAGCTCTGGTCCTGGCTTTAGTAGATGGAGAAGGTGCCAATGCTGATCTAACCTGACAAGACCACGGATGTGTGATGGATTTACTGCCCAGCACAGGAAATGCCCTGCAGCTCTCCTGGCCTCCAGGGAGCAACAATTCTTCCTATTCCCTCCTCTTTCCTGAGGAGTTCTAACTGACCCAGCTATTTCTAGTGTTTGGGCCCAACTGTGTTTCTCCTAGGTGAGGAAGAGAGCAGAAGGTTCTCCATGCCTTTCCACTTCTCCATAGGCATTCGTATTTTGCAAGTGGTTGTTTATTTTAATCTGCCTGGATCGAGAAAGGAAATTTTTATGTCTTGTGCTGAAAATGTGACCTTCTAGTTCATACAGAAGTATGAAGGGCATTAGGCAGTTCTAGCTGGCCTTGGCAGTACTCACTGGCAGCCATTGCTGACACAGGGTTCCCTTATGCTGAGTGATGTTGTCCTTTCAATCCTTGGACTTTCAGTTTTCCCTCCTTTCTGTTTTCTGCTTCTGATTAGGTGAAAGAATGTCCCATCGTGTGTCCATCCCCAGAGAAAGGACAAGTAAAAGGGCCAAAGGTCTCTCCCCCAGTTTCATACACAAAGGTGGGATTATCTCCCAGATGGGGAACTATCCCTTTTCCATGACACTAATACTATTCCCTGTGGAAATCTTTGTCCTCTTATTAAAGACTTGATGTCTGTTCTTAGGTATTTTTTTATCCCTTAGAAAAACAATGCTGTCTGCCCCTCAAGTCTGGGTAAGCATGGCTTACTGTTCTTTTTTAGTGTTCCTAGAGACTTTGTTGGCATGTGATAGTGTTAATGAATCTATTAATGACTGTCCAAGATGTTTGGGGTTTGCAGGTTGCCCATCTTCTTGCCAACATTGTCAGGGGGCTGAATATGCCCACAGAGAGAAGGGAAATCAGTTACTCTCTCCTTTCCTCCTTCAAGGCTGAATTCTCTAGTTTCATACCCTTCCTTCAGAAAGTCATATTTAAATTCCCCTCAGTCATGATTCTTCACTGAAATAGGTTGTGGAGAGAACACAGCTTGCTACTTGGCTCATGGCTGAAAGGTGGAGAGGAAACGTAATTCTGCTTCATCCCACACATCTGTTCTCCTGGCTGCCAGATCAAGTGCTGGAATAAAACCAGTGCCCTCTCAGTACAGCTGGGATACCCATCAAAAAGGGTCGAGCTGCTGCACAGCAATGCTGCCCAGTGTGGTATCACCTCATTCCTGCAGTGCTGCTCTTGCAGTCAGGCTGCTTGATAAAAAAAACAGGTTATCAGTTCTCACCTGATGTTTCCAGTTACCCCCACCAGTTGTCACCAAGGAAGGGTCTGTCCCACCTCTGCTTCCTGTGTTTTGCCTCAAATTCCATTGTGTCATTTGCAGAGGTTTGCTGGCACCATTCTCCTCCCTTATTCCAGTGTAATGACTGTTTCCCTTCATAGGTGTGTAATTATCCAGCCCTGTTAATGATCTTGCATTGACCAGATGAACTGTCAAATAGTGACTTCCTTGGGTGCAACTATTATGCCCCTGCCCTTGCATCCCTGTGATAGGTATCAGCTACTTGAAGGCAGTTTGGAGCAGATCTGAGGCACATGGGACAGCAATCCCACTTAATTCAAGAGAGCTGGAAAGCGTTTGGCACCTTTTTTGCAGAGCTAGCCAAAACTGAACACTTCCACAGGAATAAAATACTAATTACACAATAGCAAGTGACAGCCTGCTTCCTTGCTGGGCAGGACACAAATGGGAGATCTCACTGGACACCTTCCCCTCATCATTCAAACACATTTTGTCACACAGCTTTTTGAAGGGAGGGCTTTACTCCTCACCAAAATGCTCTTTTCCTTCTAAGCCATGACCAGAAAAATCAGGGGAGCTGCAGCAACAGTGTGTGGCCCTGAAGGGATCTGAGGGCAGAAGCACTGTGTTGCCTCTAAAGCTTAGGTGTATTTTTAGGAAGAAAGTTTGAATTCCAGATGAAAGGATATTGCAAACACCCTCTGGATAAGCAAAACTGTTAATCTTTTGTTATGCAAAATTTCCTCCTGGTCTCTGCTCCAGTTCACCTTTGTTCTTCTCACCATGAGTTCCTCTCACCTGTTAGCTCAGTAGCCCTTGGGTAGAGTTGTCTGACTTTATCCATAGCAATAGTTGGGTGACCACCACAAAAGAGGTTTTCTCCTGCCCAGAGATAATCCACTCATACCATTGTAAAAGCAGTTTTGTTTGTTTCCAGTGACCAAGATTTTTGAGAATTCATATAGGCTTTGCTGCCCTGTATCTGTGCAGATAACACCCCACCTTTCAATCTTAAAGAAAGTTGATAAACAACAATATTTCTGTATTGTTTCTGGAAAAAAACCCAATAGTTGTTACTGCAATTTTCAAAATCCCACATTTCTTTTCAGAGGATGATTATCTGTTAAGCTAGGATGGGATCCAAGTGTAATTTTCTGGATAAGCTGTATTGAACTTTTGTGAGGTACTGAATATATCATTAATAAATTGGCATGTGTCAATTAACGAGTTCATTTTACAGAGCCAACTTGGAAAAGAAAATATCATCCAGACTCCAAGCAGAAGGAACAGTGGGTGTGAACGAGGTTACCAGTGTGATGTATGATTGTGTCAGGCTCATATGGGTCAAAAAGCCTGAAATGGAGGGGAAAAATACCTGATGAGTTGGTGGTACAAAATACCCTGTTAATAAATACTGCCACGACTCACCGAGTGTTGTACTCCCCTGCATGTAATCAGCACAGCCACTCAGGGAGGAAACTGGGAACTGCTCACCTAGGAGTAATGAAATTGCACCTGGACAGAGTCTTCTCTTTGGGGAAGCCAAGTCCACTGAAGAAGATTACAATTTGAAATAAAAATCAATGATACTTCAACTTGCACTGGGTGAGGCCCGAATAGTACAAGTTTGGATTCAATCCTGTTCTCCAAGTGTACATCTGAAGTGACTCCATGACAACAGGCTCTTGATGTCAGTCTGACAGTTCTCTGAACTAGTAGCAGGCTCTCAGACCTCTAATTTGAAGATGCTCCTCTTTTTATTTATAGCAGAAGTCTGAGCTCAGCTTTTCTTGGCACCGTAGGAAATGGACAATGTGAGCAATTCTTCAGCCTCCTTCATTGCTGAGCTTGTTTTCTCCAAATTGCTGAGAATGCCATGAACAGAAGAAACACTGGATGTGTTTGAGATGGGTTAGAATTCAGACAGTCCTCAATTCTGAAGTCCAGCTGCCCAGGACAGCTGAAATTCCAAGAGTTCTCTCTATGAAGTTTTTGAACTATGTTTAAATCAACCCCTTACATTTATGCATTATCTGGATATTTAACCCATCTTTTTTTATGTCTGCACATATGCTGGAGGAAGCAATCATTGAGGAAATCCTTCCAGTTTGTGTTTGCATGTCAGAGTAAATGTCTTATGTAAAAATAAAAATTCAAGTAAACAAACACAGGGTAAGGTTTACTTGGTCTGCTCTCCCTGATGAGCAGGTACGGGGAAATTGAATTCACTGACTTCATTTTATAATGGCAGAGTGATACCAATTTAAATGCAGCAAAAGCTAAAGAGTGATAAGTGATGGTGGAGCAGAAAGAAGAATCTCGTGGGAACTTATTTGAACTCTCAGATTTTTTTGACATGCATATCCTTCCATCAAAGCCAATCTGAAAAACGGCAAACTTTAAAAGAGTTGGGGATCACACCTTAAATTTAAAATGCCTCAACAGAAATAAGTTGCAGTCTACTGATGTGTCAGATCACCTCTGCTGCCTGTAGTAGATGTACAGCCAAAGGGCCTGTTAATAAAATGGCTCTGAGATCTTATTAAAGAGTTGAAATAAATGGTTTGGTTTCCTTAAATGCCAAGGGCTAGGTACTCCCTATGGCTACAGTGCCTAGCTGTGCATGCAGCACTGAAGGGGGTTCAGGTTGTTTTAACCCCTAAAAGCTCAACTTTAGGGGTTAAGAGGGGTTCAGAGAATCCTGACTGCTGTGTAAATGTATATTTGACTTGCTGATTGAATGCAGGAGACCAGGAAACCAGTCCTGCTCTTCATGGGGACAAGGGAAATCCACACAGGCCACACGTGTGTTCTGCAAATTCTTTCCATGCTGGAGTTTAGTGATTCCTTTCCATTGGAAATTTCATTTCCAATGCCTTTGTGAGCACCTGCTGGTTGTGCAGGTGGAGGACTTTTGGCAGCATCTAAGGAAAGCAGAATAAAATGTCCGAATCAGCAGACAGCATTTTGCTGTGGTGTTTGTTGCTAGAAGTTGATCCTTGAGCTTCTCTGTTAAAAAAGTATATTCAGCTTCCAAAATACTTCTGCAGTTACCCCAACTGGGAGCTTAGAACAAAACGAACAATTGCATCAATTACAGAAAGAAAAGGAAGTTGTGGATTGTGCTCCTGGAAGTCTCAACTTTTAAGTTAACAGCTTTTGTGCTGTAATCACTGGTCTGATGATTCACAAAAACATGGAGGAAAAGCAACTCTGTTGTCAGGACTCCCACGTACACAGGTGAAACCTGCCTGAGGTGTTGTTTGAGCCAGGATAGGGCCTGCCTTGGAGTGCTGTTGCTATTATTGTTCCTCTTGTCACAAGCTATAAAGTGACTAATGTGGCCACTGCCTTTGTTCTTACCATATGGGGTGGCACAGTTTATGCCATCCACCCTATCACTGCATCAGGATTAAGCCATGAAGAGGCACTGCTTTACCCTCTGAACATAACATTTGAGCCTGGATGGTAGATGAAAAATGGCAAACCATAGATGTGGAAACTTGTGTTACCCAAGAACAGCAAGGATTCATCTCTGGAAGCAATGCCACTGATGCCCAAGACACATGCCTGGACACTGAACAAGGTGTGTGCCACTTTGAGATCCATCCAGACACCCTTCAGAAGACTCTGCTGGGATATATCGGCCAAGGATGTGTATGCTGGAGAACTGCTTGTGCCTCAGTGAAAAGAGACAGTGAAACAGAAGTTTGCCTATCAGAAATCACTCCAATTTTTGTATTTGCAATTTTATTAACATTGCTGGATGTGATGTTACATATTCAGCAGAGGTTGTGTCCCACCAGCTGATAAAAGCCAACTATACAATGTACCACCATTTATCACCCACACCCATTGGTATAAAGCTTACTCTAGTGAAACAGTTAAGAAAACATCGGGATCTAAGTGAAATTCTAAGGGAAATTAAAGAAAATGGAGAAAAGGTTTTAATAACTGTTCACCATGACACAAAAGAAATTAGCAGGGTCCTACAGAGAATAAAACAAGAAGCAAGTCTTCACTGGTGGGATCTACTTTTTGGGGGGTCACCTAAGGCAACTGGTATACTTAATGCTCTAGTTCACCCAGTTATTGTTTTGTTAATTTTAGTTGGTATAAGCTTGATTTTGTCTGTTGCAGTTCTCATTTGGAATTGGAGAATGCTACGAAAAGTAGAAGTTTTGACTTCACTGTCAAGAGCATACGGTGCAGCCTTGAGAGATACTTACTGTATGACTTGGTTAGATGCAGAAGAATCTGTGTATTAGTAAAATAATTTATTAACTTCATAGAAAAAGGGGGGGAATGAAGCAAGAAACTAAGAAAATGAAGAGTTAAAAGTTTGGCTAGGAAGATAGAAGCAGCAGAGAGTAATTAAGAGTTTAGCAGGAGAGTAGAAGCTATGTAGAATAGGTCTCAGAGAGAGCAGAAGAGCTCGAATTGCGAACACAGAGGGGATTTCCTGTGAGTTGGGTGTGTAAATAACATCTGTCTTCCTTTCTCTCCCTGTTTCCACTTTGGATTTGCTGCAGGTGCATAGGGCCCCACCTGGAGGACTGCATTGGGCTGATGGATAGGTACTGGCTGGGCGCTGGCTGCCTGTGTGTCTCCATCCCGCACGTGTGGACAAGGGCGCATGCGTGTGCATGTCCTGGGCGTGGCAGTGATGTGCTTTGTTTGTGATTGCCTGCAGGTGTAGAGGCCCCGCTAGTCATGACTGCATTTTCTATCCATGGACACGGCAGTCCACCCTGCCCCAGCACGCTAGGTAACATCCCACCCCATCCTTCATGCCCTGCCTGCCACGGGAATGTCCTGCTAGCCAGTTTGAGCACAGCCCCACTCTGGGGGCAGCTTACAGCTGCTCCTTGAGTGACATCCAAATTTGCTTTTCTGTCTGAAAGCCAAATAAATATTCTGCTCCATTGGGCTGATTAGAAAATGCCTTTTTTTTTAGTTGTTTTTGTTTTTAGTTTAAATCAACGAGGATTAAATTCGGAAATTTTCTGTAGGTATTCATGTTTCCAGATTAAATTTTGTTAGATGGTGAAAATTCTAGTAAAATTTGAAATCACTTGTTTTCTTTTTATTGGTTTATTTTTTTCGTTTGTTTGGTTTTTTAATTTAAGACAGAATTTAAAAGCAACTTCTTTTAAGCAATTTTAACCTCTTTTTTCCATACACCTTCCCTTGAAAAAGTAAATGTTTTAACAAAACCAATTTTCTTCCTTAATTCGCATAAAGCTATTATTTGATTTTTTTCATTTTCTGTTTAAAAGAAAAATTGTAACCTTGCAGCAATTTTATTTTTCACTAATGATAATTGGAACAAATAAATGTTGGCTTCACTCTCCTTTTTTTTTTCATGAAAGCCCTACATTGCCATTGAGTTTGTTCATTCTTACATTCAAACTGGTTAGTATGACTTCTAGGCTCTGGGATTACTCTCCTGAGCTAAGACTAGATGAAAAATGCATAAATTCAGTCAAACCTACCTCATTAAGGATTTCAATCTGAGTTTTTTTCTTGTTTTTTCAAAAGGTTGTGAGGTTGCCTTTCCTTCCTAATTGTGTACATAATGTGAATATATCTATTTCTATCTTATGAGGGAAAACATACTTGGGCTTGGAAAACAGTGTACTGTAAATGCTATCAAATGGTACATTTGTTTATTGAATCAAGATCAGTTCTGACTTAATTCATTAACCAATGAGTAAGCAACAGAAGATGAATTTTTCATTATTTCAATGTTTTGTTTTAATCTTTCTGATCTGGGATATCCAGTTTGAGATACTTCTGTGGGGCCTCATTTTCAGATGGACTCATCCAGAGCTTCCCCAGTTTTAAGGGTCCCAATTTCATCGACTTCACTCAAAGCACAAATACAGAAAAAGTTTTATTATTATTTCCTTAAGTTTAAGTGCCTTACCAAACTACAGAAATGAGAGCAATTCTTTTACTCTGTTCAGTGGTTTCACTCCTGCTCCATTCTAAGGGGGAAGGCCATCAAATATTTCCTGTTCCCTTTGGTTCTGATGGATATTTTTGGTTTGTTTCTGCCTTGCTGAATTTATTTTAGGAAAATGTCTGCACTGTGTTTAAATGTATGTATTCGTTCACTTTCAAGGCAAAGAAGGAAACTTCATACCTCTATATTAGAGTTGTGAAATTGTGATTTTTTTTTTTTTTTTAATTGTGAAAATGGTTTATTCTGTTTGGGCTAAAAATGGGCAAAACTGCACTGGCAAAGTGACACATTTTGTTACAGTAGGGCTGTTAATCCAAAGTGGGTGTGTTTAACTTTAGATACAAGCTTCTTCATGTCCCTTTAACAATTTTGCACCCTCCTGAGCCTTATAAATCTTAAATTAACTAATAATCAGCCTGACCCTTATCTATTGACTTGAGTTTTTCCCATTGACATGAATTATCAGTGAGTAGAAGGGCACAGGGTTTTCTGCTGTTCAGGCAGCTGAAAATGAGAGCAGGGCTTTAACCCAAACAAGATATTCCTCATCTTCTCCTATTTCCATTTTCATAGCAGTGTTGCTTTTCTTTCCAGTTTTTTAGTTTGCAAATTGTTTATGCCATGATCCATTGACTTGAGGGCTTTTGTGAGAGTCTGGTGGAATAGCAAAGGAATTCTTTCTGTCACGTTTAATAAAGATGAATCGGATGTGCATCACATGGCTTATTTTCCAAATGACTGGTGAAACTTCAGTTTTCCTGCATATCTTCAGTCCCTTCAAGTTTGTGGGAAAACAACCTTGCTTTTGGCAACGCATTTCTTTCTGCAGAGATTGGGGTTTTTCAACCTTTGGGTTCAATAGAGTTCTGTTCAAAAGAACAGCTCCTCATGCAGCTTCCTGTAAGGATTATCCCTGTAGGGCTTTGGTTTTGGTTTGAGTTTCCCTACCAGTCTTTCCTAGAAATTGCCAAAGCAAAAGTGGAAAGCAGAAGAAGGCTGGAATTTCCCAGGATGCCCAAAGGAGTGATTTCCTGCCTCTCCTTTCTCCTTTCCTGCCTCTTCTTACAATGCCACTCCTCCTTTCTGGATGTTACATTTGGTGTTTTTTGTGGTTGGAATAGCACACAATAGCACATTCCAGCATATTCTGGAACAATCAGCAAAAAGATGGGTATGTCTGTTCCCAAGATTGGGATAACAGTTCTCTAAAAGGATGATTCAAAAACTGTAAAAATAATGCTCAGCTGGTCATTAAGAAAATCCTCTAGACAGCCAGGAAAGGCTGGTTCCTTTCAAGTTCACCAGAAAAGTTCAGCTTGTGCAGAGTGAGACTGTGGACACAGTTTTTACCTTAATTTTAATTGGTTTATCCTTGCTAGGCTTCATTCACCTTAATACTAGGAGAGATCGTCAAAGGAGGAGTGAAGTTTCTGTTTTCTGGTGTGTGTGAGATTGTATATTTAGAGATGTGATCAGGAGCATGTGTTGGACATGATAGGAAAGAACCATCACCAGCACTGATGTTCCTGGTCTGAGTAAGCTGGTGTCTCTGTTTACGCCTCAAGAAAATTTCATTTACATTTCCCTTTTAACTAACAGAAACTAATTAGCCAGGCCCACTATTGTCAAGTGCTTGAATAGAATGTTGTGTAGATGTTAACTCTAATTACAATCCTATTGCTAGCTTTGTATCCAGAAAGGATGTCCTCTCAACAAATCATCACTTCCTCTACAACAACAACAACAAAAAGCTGGTTTTATGTACTGTGTATGTGTACAAGAGCTAATTAACAGTAAACCCTGTGTAATGCAGGCAAATCCTTTCATAGCTGTTTTGTACCCTGTCACAGTATGACTTCAAGAGAGTTTCACAGCAGCTCTCAGTAGTTGGTGGGGAAGGGAACCACCTCTAATAAACTGCTGATGTTCATGGCTTTCACGAGGCTCGGCTCCATTGCTTGGAGGAAAGCACTCCATATGCTCTCTGTTTTTATAGAATAGTTATAGTTGTTCTGGAGGGGCAGAGGATCTCTGTATAAAATAAGAGGGAAAATAAGATCTGTGAGTGCCAGCTAAGCTATGTTACTACGTTGGTAAAAGATGCTACTTGAGAGAAACTTAATATGGAGCTTTCTGAAGCTGTATCAGGAGAGAGCAGTTGAAGAAACAGGTTTATTTTTTAAGAATCCAGACTAGAGAAACAGTTTCAGATTCTTCCTCCATGGGTTGCATGGATCTTACACATCATCAAACAGGACAAATTCACAGAACCATAGAATGAGCTGGCTTGGAAAAGACCTTTAAGATCATCAAGTACAACCTATGACCTTTTCAACTAAACCATGGCACTGAGTGCCATGTCCAGTCATTTTTTACACACCTCCAGGGACACTGGCTGCACCCCCTCCCTGGGCAGCCCATTCACCCTTTCTGTGAAGAACTTCCAAATGCCAACCTAAACCTCCCCTGTGTCCTCTTGTCCCGTTGCTGATTGCCTGGGAGAAGAGACCAAGCCCCACCTGGCTACAACCTCTTTTCAGGTTCATTAAAGAAATTGATAGAGAAATCCCTGTTCTCTGGGAGAATTCTCCTCTACTGAACTGGTTCTGAAGCCAGACCTTTGCTGAGGGTAATTTATTTTTTGCCATGGCATTTCCCTGCCTGGAGCTTTAGGAGGAGTTCATTTGGAGTGTGGCATGAATGGAAGTTACTGCAGTGATCTTGTGACCTTCTCTGTTTTTTTACCATTTCCACATTTTGAGACTGGTATTCTTGTGAAAGGGTGTAGGTGGGTATCACTTCTTTCCTGTTGTACAGATAGAATCCTAGAATTGTTTGGATTGGAAAGGACCTTAAAGCTCAGCCAGTTCAACCCTCCCTGACATAGGCCAGGATACCTCCCACTGGCTGAGGTTGCTCCAAGCCCCATCCAACCTGGCCTTGAGCTCTTCCAGGGATGGGGCAGTCACAGCTTATCTGGGAGACCTTTGCCAGGACCTCCCCATCCTCACAGGGAAGAATTTCTTCCTCCTATCTGACCAAAATTTCCCCTCTTTCAGTTGGAGTCTGGCCTCAGTTAATAAATCACTCACTGTGTTAAAGCTTCCATTCTGTACCTCGTTCAGGAAGATTTGTCTGTGATCAGTGAGGGTTTGTGCTTCATCTCCTTTACTCAGCAGAGTTGGCTGGCATGGGCTCATGGTATGGAAGGACTTGGTAGGATATGCTGCTATAGAGATGTCTTGGTTTGATTGACAGATGTCTGCTATGGAAGGCAGGAGCCTCCCTTGGAATGGAGAATGGAAACCCCCTCCCTTGGAATTATTGTAATTTTGAAATTAAGGGTCTCTCAGGCAAAGATATGGGGATAGGAATAACAGTTCTTTATTAGGGGAACTACAATAAAAATGCAGGAATACAGAAAAACAACCACACTGCCAGAGTCAGAATCCAAGCTGA
>VYXF01012893.1:0-16907 GCA_013397295.1 Polioptila caerulea | reverse complement strand
CTGGGCCATGACCAGAGGGTTACCCTACACCCACCCCCCGCCCCAGTTCCCGCAGATGGTGACAGAATCCACACTGCTGGGGACAGCCTGCACTGCCACCCACAACAAGAGAGAAATAAACTGTTAAGTTTGGGAGAGTGAAAGAACTGGAAGCAATTCCACATAATGCTGATTAAAATCTGTTCTGTGGCTCCAGTAGTTTGAGGATCCTGTTGCGAGTGTGGAGGTCAGAAATCTGATGTTCCTAGAAGTTTGTTATACCAGGAGTAGAATGTGAGCAATAAACCCTTGCAGGATCTTGATCCTGTTGATGTTCATTGACCAAGTTTCTCAGCAGCTATGGTCATTTTTGATAGGAAAATTCTTTGTTTGGAAAACTGACTAAATTATCTTTACTGAAACCATGAGCAAAAAAATGACGAGTGATAAAAGGCCAAATGTGATAGGTCACTGCTGGAAGAAAAGAAGCAATAGGAAATGCAAATTAATAAATGTTTTGTTAGAATGGAAAACAACACACAGTGCCATTGCAGAGACCATTTCTTTTGTTTGTCATCACCCTTGTGTTGTGTTTCTGTATTGATTTGGCTGCGCAAGTAATGCACGATGCAGAAATCAAATTGTGCCATGGAGAAGTGACCCTATTATAAAGCAACAGGATATATCAGTATATATCTCACCACTCTCCAGTGGGTTTCTCTCATGGCTGGAAATAAGGATTTAATTTAGATTTAATGTTGTTATAAATTAATTATCTATTATTAAATATACATTTGTAGAGTTTTAGAAACATGGAAGATGTAGGGTTGTTTAAACCTCAGTGAATGGTTTCTTAATAATTCATTAATATTTAATATATAATAAATTAGAGCTACAGCTTGTGGTCTTACTTCCAATCTACCTGTGCAATGTAGGATTTGTTACTCTTTCTTAGTTACAAAAATTTGCATGACAAATGTATTTGAGTTGAGAGCCCAGCCCAGACTTAATTCTCTGCAATCTGGCTTACTCCTTGTGACCTTACTCAGGTGTGAAGGAGCTGCAATTCCTGCACAAAATGGGAAGCTCTTGGCTGGAGTTCTATGGAGCAGCACATCCCCTCCTTGTTTGCTTTTCATTGGAAAAATTAGTTCTGGAATGAAGGAGCGTAGAACATGTAATGCCGATGATAATTTGCACATTGACATTACCTTTTTTGTTTGTTTTACACATCAAAATGTCTGTTCACTTCTCAGTTAAATTGCAGCAGCTTTGCCAGCATTGGATCAAAACTAGCAGATGACTTGATAATGATGATAATACAGTTGTCTGTCAGTCCTTTCCACTTGTTTTCACAGGAATGGAAATGCCAGTGTTCTATTTGAAACACAGTGACAAATGAGTTAAAGTAATTAAACGAGCTGTAGGTTTTAAGGAACTAACAGAGTTCTTGAAAGTTCTTGCCTTCAGTGCTGTGTGTGGGAAGTTGTACCTCAGCACTTACCAAGGGTGGAAGCATTACCACAAATACCAGCAATCATGCAGGAAGAGAGCATTAGGAAATCAAGCCATCAGACCCAATTACTTAGTCTTACTATAATTTTTTTCCATGCTGTAAAGTAACAGAGTGGGAAAATGTCATGTAAATCATCTGTACTTTTGGGTAGTAGTTTCAAAAAACTAAATTCAATTTCTAGTGGGAAAGGAGGGCTAGTACTAAGCTCATTTCCCATGCCATGCCCTCTATTTGTTGGTTAAATTTCCTTTGCATCTCCTTTCTGTAAAGTAGGGGTATACTGCCTCTTTCCTCCTTTTTGACACTGGTGGTGGATAAAGTTGAAGAATGTAGACCCTGCACCTTCAGAGAGACTGACTGTTTTTCCAGGAATGTGTGTTAGAGAGGCTTTAGAGAAGAGCTGTTGGAAATAGTACCTTGTGTCTTGGAATGAAGTTTAGGAACAGCTAAAGCTTATTTCATCTGGAAGTGAAGGTGTCGAGCCAGATTCTCCTCTAGAAGTACACAGGTAAGGAGACAACGTTTGGTTAAGGATGGCACTGGCACTGAGTGGCACTGGCACTGAGTGGCACTCAGTGGCACTGAGTCTTGCAGACTGAAAAGGAGAGTTGGGTCTCTGTGAGGTATAAAATGGGACATTCAAAGCACAAAAATTCCAGTGCGTTTCTAATGAAGGTTATTAATTCCTGGAATGATTTTCTGTGGCAGGGTTCTCTTCCCCAGCACTAGACTTGTGAAATCAAGACTGGGAATTTTTTTCTTGCAAGCAAGATGAGTTTGTGCCAGGCTTGGGGGCAGAGGGTGGTGTGGCTCCTCCTGCCATGTGACAGAACATTTCAATGTCTGTGGCAATAGTTTCCAGCTGTGATCAGCTCTTGGCTCATGGTCTAAGCTGGAATGTCCTTTGAATTTTGATTCACAGTACTGAGTTGGACACAGACAAGCAAATCCAGCTGCTAAATCCTGGGCTTTGGTTCCTGTCAGCTGTGGGTGAGGCACAGAGAGAGAGTTCCACATGACTTTACACAAGATTTCTGTTCTGTTCACATATGGTTGCTCATTAGCAGTTCAGTCAGGTATAATTCTGAGTTTTCAGACTGTCCTTTGCTAGGAGAGATGAGAAACTCATTCAGCTCTATTCTGTACTTTTGTCAAAAAGATTCATGCTATTTTTTTCAATCTGATGTAAATTTTTAATGACACCATCTTCACTTGCTGGTGAACAAGATCTTTTGCAGATGTATTGGCTGTTTCATCAATAGAGATAATGTCGAAAATCATTTCTGTAGTTATCTAAGATTGTGCAAATGATAAAACAGGCAAGGAGAGATTATGGGATAATGTGAAGAGCAGGTGCTGGCTGGTTCTGATTGAGCTTTTCTTTGGCAGAGGGTTGTGAGGAGGTACCTCTGTGTTGGCCTGTTGTGGTGCATTTCTCAGCAGAGCTGGTAGTTTCTCATACTAGAGAGTTGTGGCATCTATGCAGAAATCTGAGAAATGCAACCTCATCATCAGGATAAGGGCCAAGCTTTGGTTAACCATGATGCAGTCATGATGTAATCCCTGATTTGTCAATGATACAAAATTTTTCTGGTTATGCCTAAAGGAAAACTCTGAAATGCAATCGACCTTTTAAATGGAAACTGTGAACTTTTTCCTCAAACAATTTGTCTTGGCTCCCAATACTCTGCCTTGTGACACAGTGTGTCCTTTGGAAACACAGGGTTTCAAAGCAATACACCAGCTTTGGACACCTCTTAAAATGCTCACTTGGATTTTTGTTACATATTCCTATTGTAGTCACTGTTCCATTTTAACTCATAGCTCTCTACTTGCCGTAAATCCAATAATGTTTAGATATGTCACTGAAATTAGGAAGTACAGATATATCTTAAAAGGCACAGAAGGTGTAAAGCACCATAATATGAGTGAAAAGAAGTGGTGACAGTGGAAAAGTAGAAGGAAGCAAAAGGATGGAAGATGTAGTTTTATTTGTTGCCATTTCTTTTGCTCAAATTAATCCTGCAAGATTAGAATCTGTAGGCCTGATGTCAGTGTAGGTCAAGCTGAAGAGGAGACAAGACACTGCAATCCCAGCTTTTGGTGATGTTGTACATTCATCTGCAAATTGATCAGAAAATAATGCTGGGAACATGGAGCAGGGGATGCAGATCCTGTAGGCTGGATGGTCAGAAGCAGAGAACCTGCAGTGATGTGGTAGACTGCAGGGAAGATGTGTAATTCCAGAAGGGCAGCTCAGCAGCATGGCAGTGGCCAAACCCATCTCCTCTAAGCTCCCAGCAGGCTTGAATCAACCATAGGGGTATTTTCAGTTCATGCCAGTGGTCTCTGTATCCGTGGGCATTGCTCTGCTTGAGTGAATAGCCTTCCTTAAAAAATATATGCAGATTTCAGAATTAAATCACATCTTTCCCTGCCCCTAATGGGCTGATGAAGGGAAAAAAAGAAAAGGTAAAATGTATTCCTGCATTAAAATGGACCACTAGTTGTTAATATGTGTAGTCTCAATCACAGCAGGGATAATAGACAAAGAACAGATTGAAGACAATCATATCCTGGCTTTAAAACTGTCCCATCTCCCATGGATATGCTTTTCCCTCCCTCGTGGCAGTGATGTCCTCTGCATGTGAATAACTTGGATGCAGGCTGTGTTCAGTGCGCTCTCACTTCAGCTCTGGGTGAATTCCCTCTGCTTTCAGTTCCTAGATCAACATCAGGGCTGTGAATTCCAAACTTCAGGATGTTTGAGTCAACTTTTAATCCATGGATTTTTAAACAGGGGAGCAGTTTCCAGGAAACTTCCAGTGAGAAGAAGGGTATCACTAAGAAAGCAAGCCAAAACCTATACCTGTATCAGAATGTTTGTATATCCTCTCTCAAATTTTCATCAGCCTTTTTGTGCTGCTGATTGCTTAAATACTTCAAATATGTGTATTTTTGACGTGGAATGAGAAGCAATCCTTCTCTCCCTCATGACAGAGGCGGGGGGAAAAATGGTATTGAAGCCTTTTCTCTCCTTGTTTTGTTTTGTTTTTTTTTTAATTTTCTTGACCTCTTATGAGCTTCAGACTCTGTGAGACCTAAAAAGCACAAAAAGTCAGCAGGATCCACTACCTGCCAGAGTACTGGTACTTAGTTTTGGGGATTTTGTGGACTGGGGGGAGGAAGAGGGTTGTGACTGAAAGAGGAAAAGGAGATTTTTAAGCTGGATCACTGTTTCCCCCGATGCTTTGCCTGTTCTGTTCTGGAATTTCAGCAGCTGTCAGAAGACAAGTTTCTTTAACATTTAGAAGCTGCACAGATAAAGCAGTAAATTCTAGAATGTTCTGTCATACAGAAATTTGGGAGGAGGAAGAGCTATTTTACCAAATTATCATTTTCCTCGATGTGAGCTACACTGTACTACAAAACAATCCTAATCAAAGAGCAGCTGGAAAGTCGAGGCTGCTCTTGGCAGTACCCTCACCATGGCCACGAGCTGTCCCATCTGTGACTGTGGAGGTGGTGGGAGGGTGCTGTGTGCACAAACACAAGGCCGTGGTCAGCAGAGCTGAGAGCAGGGGGATGCTCACAGAGGCTGCTTTCCCTTGGCTCCTTTGCGGCCACCAGATTCCTTTGGCTGGCTGTGGAGACAGCGCAGAGCAGAGGCACTGGGTGAGTTTGGAACTTCTGTGCTGAGCTTTTCTTCTTAGAATGGCCTTTGGGGAAGTGCTGGCAGTGGGATGATGACTAGAATTGAGAGGAGTTGCAGGCTACTCCAGAGTTTCTCTCTCCTTCATTTGGTAACATAATGACTGGGAGATGGCTGATGAGTTATTAACGTAGAAGAACTTTTGGGCATAGTATTGTATAAGAGGTGATCCTGTATAAACCTGTGTCAGGAACAGAATATCAGCTTTACATGGGTTTTTTTCCCCAGTTAGCAAATGGAGTTTTCTAATGGTTGATATAATTTGTGTAGGATGTTTGGACAGTATGCTGTTCCAGTAAAATAATAGTGATGAATCCAAAAGCAGCATCAGGCATACTCAAAGAAATTCCTTATACCCTGCCCTTTATCTGCCTTCAATTTTCCTCTATATTTATGAAGATTGGCTACATTTCTTCCCTGCTATGCTTCACAAAGATAAATTCTGCATATTTAGAACTCAAGTGTCGAGTAGCTAAGATCTGTGTTGAAGTTAACAGCATCATGGCCATTACTCGTGTTCTAATTCATATCTCAAATGCTGCATCTGTATAAACATGCCAGTGCAGAGTGAAGTGTGACTGTTTTGATTTAGGCTTTGAAGGAAAGATTTTTACCTGTGAGTGTGCATGAATGTAGGTAATACATGAAAGATAGGGATGCATATTTCCAAACACATCCTGCTGCAAATCCTCCATGCACTCTCATCTCAAACAGGTCCAAAAGATGCCTTAATGCCACCACTTACTAAAAAAACCTCAGCTGAAACCCACATTAGCTCTTATTACACAACGAATTATTGGATGTGAAAAGAAACTTAAGATTGGGAACACAGTGTGATAGTTCTATTCTCATCTCTTTATCATGTCCCATTTTGTTATCATAGAATCAGAGAATGGTTTGGGTTGGAAGGGACATGAAAGATCATCCCATTCCACCCCCTGCCATGGGCAGGGACACCTCCCACTATCCCAGGTTGCTCCAAGCCCTGTCCAGCCGGGCCTGGGACACTTCCAGGGATCCAGGGGCAGCCACAGCTTCTCTGGGCAACCTATGCCAGGGCCTCTCCACCCTCATAGGAATAAATTTCTTCCATATGTATAATCTGAATTTCCCCTCTTTCAGTTTTGATGTTTGTTTTTTCTCTTCTGCCAGTGTCCAGTGCTGAACCTTAGTCTGACTGTTCCCTTATGTGCAGGGGCTTGTTCCCCTCAGAGAGGTGCTTGGGCAGAGGTTGGGGCTCTCTTCAATGTACAGAATTTTTTTTCAATAAGGAGAAACATGAAATCATAAAGACTTGAGAGGAAGGATCTGGTTCAGAATGTCAGATTTGATCCCCAAGTACAAGGTTCTCTACTGTGAAATAGTCCTGGAGCTTCAGAAAGTAAGTGCTTGCTGTCCCAAATGACTCAAAGCTGGAAGGGGAAGGAGTCCAGTGTTCTCAACCACTTAAACAGAATATCTGCTCTGTGCTCCTTAAATCTTCTGGATGCTTACTTTCAGGAAGGACTGGCATTCCAAAAAAGCAGGCAGGTATGAAAAGAGAGATTAATGCATTTTCTGAAGAAAGATGTTGATTTGGGAAGTGAAGTAAAAATGAAGGACGTGAGGTAGAGAAACTTTCTTGCAGCTCCTTAGAGGTGGACAATCCACCTGTGCAGTCTGCAGGCACAGTCTTGTGTGGGTTTGGATATTTCTTCTGTTGAATAGCTCAACTTCAGCAAACACTGAAGTGAATTACAAGCACTTCCCACCAGTGGAATTCAAGAAGTATTTAGAGAAAATAACAAAAGGAAGAGCACAATATTCAAACATTTTTTTTTTCTCCTGATAGTTATTTACAATACTCCTGAACATGCCTTCATGTTCTCTATGCTTTGTCTTTATAAAAACCTCTTGCAGAGCAGAATGTCCCAGTTCTGAGCTTCAGTGTGTATTGTCACTGGATGTGTTGGTGCCTACAGCTTTGCTGTGGCTTCTCCCATGTGTTCCTCCTGCAGTGTAACAGGCCCTGCCATGGGTTGTGCTGCCCCTGGATCTGACAGAGAATGAACAACATACAGTGCCACCAAAGCAGGAGAAAAGTGTGTTTCTGTTGGAGAAAAGTGTGTTTTCTTGATGAATAATTTCATGTGCACAGGCATGATGAGCCAGCTGACTGCCACTGGTTGCAGAGAAGCAGGCTGAGCTGATTGCTTCTAACAGGAATTCTTTATGCAGAGAGAAACTCCTTGAGCTAATGCTGATAGTTCTGGTTTCTGAGCAGTCCATCAGCATCCATGGTCATTACAGCTCCAGTTTCCTTCATTTAAAGCAAAATATTATTGTTTCCAAAGAAATTGGGAAATATGACAACTTTATAAAGCAGATTGCTCTTTTACTTGCTGAACTGGTTTCACCTGTGAGTCCACTCTAGCTGGTTTAGCTGGCTTTGTGTCACAGATAAATCAATCTACATTATATAGGGCCTGACTTGGCATATTTTAAAAAGAATGCTGAACTGTTTATTCAAAGCACAAGCCTCAAAACAGAGTCACTGTGCAAGTTCTTAACAATAGCATTTCCTTTTTTAAGTCGAGGCAGAAAAATGTCAGCCTAAAAATGGCAAGAGTGCAAGAGATTTTCTTGGGACTTTTCAGTTTTAGAGGAGGAGAAGCCCATAAAAAACCTTGATTTTGATGCTGTAATCCCAGAGATTTCAGTAGTTATTCCTAGTCATGTATATTAACAGGGAGTTAAAATTGAGAGCTCTTAGTAATTTATAGTGAAAATGTAGCAGAGTGGTAGTTCTGAATTGTGCCATTCAGCTTTAAAACCAGTTTTAAAGAAATCCATTGTGCACTGTGTGTGGTAATAAAAATGCCATAGATTTTTAATCAATACATATTAACATGTAGAACGCTAGGCTGTAATAATTTTCAAAGCTATACTTAATATTTTTTTTTTCTTTATCCTCATTTGCTTTCCTGAGTAAAATGGGGACTCCTACATTCTTAAAAAATAGGTGTGAGTGGAACATACCTTTACTGGCATTGGTATAAGAAGCAATGTGGGTAAGAAAAAAAGCAGTTTTGTCAACAGGTACGTGTTTGCCCATATGAGCCTTGGCCAAAGTGGAAGCTGTGTCTGCTCTTTAGTGATGTTTAACTGCTGAGTGGGCCCAGACACGGACTGCAACCTCAGGTCATTTTGCATATTGAAAAGTGGTGGCTAGTTTGCCCATCTCTGGATTAAAAGTGGAATTGGTAGTCATTGTGTAACTGTGAGATCAGCTGTGAGTTAAAATTTGTGTTTACTCATGAGAAAAACTCCTAATCTGCACATAAATAGGACCATTTATCAGTATTCAAACACCCTCCCATTAGGAGGAGAGAGAGGGAAGGGTGCCTTGTTCTGAAAAAAGAGCATAAAGCAAAGCAGGCTTGATGTGAATAACATCAGATGAATCCTTGCCACCCCTGGGGTGAGCACCAGGCACTCTGGACCGTTTTTGCTGTTGAACTATTGAAACATTCACAAATTTACTTCCCAGCCTGGTTGTTTATTTTGTATGTTTTAAATACTAAGATTATCACTACAGGATTAGTAGAATCCATCAGATCTCTGAAAGGGCAGCTTCAAAGTTGGCTGAACCCCCACTGATGGAAAGGGTGAGGAGTGCAGAGTATGGGAAGCATCCATCAGGAAATAATAATGCCTTGGTAACAAGGATTTACGAGAAGGAACTGCTTAGCAAACACTCAAGGTTGTAATGAATCCTGTTTGGATATACAGATAAAAACTCCAAAGAGGAGAATGTTGATGCAGGGACTTGCAGCCTTCTGACAGCTTGGCTTCAAAGCTCAGTTTCTTTACATCTCATACCAGGTGGGTCAATGCCAAGGATGGAGAAACAGGTGGTGTTTGTCAGCTTTACCCCATGGGCCATAACTCGATTTCCTCTCCCCTTTCTGCTGCCCTCTCCAGTCAGCAGTGTGAGACCAGCCATGCACTCACCTAAATCAGTAATTAGGCTTTCATGCCTGGTCTCAGGGGACTGTGGGAACTGCAGATGTCCTGATCTTTTGGAGTGGATGGAATGGTAGGAGCCCCTCTGCTGAGCATCCTTGTCCATCTTGGAATGCCAACTTTGAACCCCGTGTCAGTTTTGGTGTGTGCAGAGTGGGTGTTACGTGTTTCTAAAAGTGAAAACACACTACACATTTAAGAAGAAATACATATATATTATTCCTTTCTCCTGAGGGAATACTGGAATCTTTCTTTCAACTTTTAGCCACAGATACACAGTTTCTAGTTTAAGAGGCAGGATTTTCATATTGTGGGTTTTTTTTTTTTTCCTCCCACAACCTCTCCAGCTGATGCCTTTTCCGCTTATTAATTGGGTATTCTGCCCTCAGTTGGGGGAGAGATGTGGGATAGCAAATTAATTATATGGGGTTGAACTGTGATTCATGGCCATGTTTCTTGGACTGCTAAGCCTGTTTTGATGAGCATGAAAATCCAGAAACACCTAGCAGAGATTGTTTCCATCCTCTGGAGTAGATTTCCTAGCAAAAGCAGTAAAGGCAAGCAGTGGCTGTATCAGGAGTTTCCTGTGGGTGGGTTAGTGGTGGACCTGTAAGAAATGTGAGCTGGGATTGACTTTTGGCTGGCCATTGATTATGCTGGACAGGCAGGACTGACATGGAACTACCTCTCCTTGCTTGACTTTAGCTTTTCTGAGCCTTTCCAGTTCTCCATGCTTTTAAAAATTAATTTAACATGATGGGGGCTTTTGATAGTGCATTTTTTGTCTTTTCATCAGCATTGCTCATGGAATTAGTTTTAAGTGGGCAGTAGTCTGAGGGGGGAGAATTTCAGGATTTACAGTCATGGAGGTGTCTGTGGAGGTAATGTAACAAAAGTAAGTGGATTAAGCCCTTAATGCCACTAGAGAAAAGGAGATTTGTGTGTCCAGCTGCCTGTGAAGCCAAACTGTTTGCTAGGTGCATATGCAAAAAAAGGATTGGACTAAAGAAAACAAAATGGGAGAAGGTTTTGTGACTTCAGCAGCAGCTCTGGTCAGTGCCACCTTGCAGGGATCCGTGTGGAACAGCCCCAGCAATGGCCCAGCAGAAAGGTAAACAGCTTTATGCAATTCATCAGGGTATTAAAGGTAAGGCTCTGCAAGCATGAAAATAAACAGAGAACTGAGGCAGGAGAACTGATGATATTAGCAGAACAGAGAGAAACAGCAAAGTCGGCCCAACAAACAGAAGTGAAAATAACCCCAGTGATGGGGTGGCACCCTGAAAACTGGGCTTAGGAAATAATCCATGAAAGCAGTGGTGAAGTGATAACAGGGACTGTGGCTGCAGAGACTTGGCATCTGGTCCTGGAGCAAATGAACCACAGGGCTGTTGACTTTGGGGCTTAGCTCAGCAGCAGAGAGAGGAGAAGCTGCTGGGTGTGTGACCACATCCAAGGCTGGTATGTTTGTGACTGACAGGATTTGAGGCAAGGGTAGTGGATTTGGGAGTCAAGGCAGCTGATCACTATTTGAATGGAAAATACAGCTTTTTCTGTATTTCACTGATTTTTTCAGCATTTAAATATGTTCTTTTATTGCACATTGTACTATCCCTTTCACGCTTCCTTTTTAAGCTTGCTTAATAATATGTTTAGGTGGTACCTTCTGAAAATTCAGGTATGGTATAGTATATTTCACATTAGCAACTAAAATGCTTGTTTGGTGAAGCCATTGAAAATTATTTCCTTTTTTCAATTACCTACTAAAAATGAGGACATTCTTTCAAAGTCAGTGAGAGTTCACGTGATGAATCATAAAGATCCATTTTGAACCCCTCTTGTGCTCTATAACAGTAGAAGGGCTACAAACTTCATTTTATTTTCTTCATTACTTATTATGTCCCCTTTAGAACCATTTCTTTATTATAGTCTATCATGTAAATATTATTTGGACTGCTTTTAGAGTACACAGTACTATAAAACTCCAATTACTTACTTTGACAACTGTTATGCCAGTTATTAATATCCACTTTAAAGCTGAGAGTTCTCCTGCTTGTTTAGTCAGTCTGTGGTTTGGTGGTGTTTGTTAAAAATTATCTGACTGTTCATACAGCATAAAAATGAACTTTAAAAATTCCTCTGCTCAAGAGCATTAGGCAGTACAAGCTCCAGAGAAGGCTTTTGGTGGCCAGTGTTTTTCATAATTGCCCATTAATGAGTTTCTTGCATCAGCAATGTAGAAAGACGTGTGAACAACGAGGAGCACTGTTTGGGATGTGCCAGATTCTTTAGGCTCTGCACTCAAAATCACAAAGTAACCAGGGTTAGAAAGGGCAATGTGTTTGAACTCCCTGGAGGAGGAGGTGGTACTGGTATGGTGTTCCCTAAACACCATAACCTGTTTCCCAGTCAGACAACATTCCCCTTCCTTTATTTGCAAGCTTAGAGTTCCCATCATAAGCTCTGTGAACTGCAGTGGGCCTTTGTGTTAAAGTGTTTACCCTGGGAAAACGTGGCAGTGGTAGTGGCTTTAAATACTGGATGTGGGAGAATGAGGCTTTCTAAGAGGCCATGTAGACACGTCTTCATGCACCATGACAGGTGAGATGGCACTGCCTCAGGAAAGGTTGTAAAAAGAATAAAGGGTTGGATACAACAATTTTGTATTTCTGAGAGAGACTCTTCAAAATTTTCCACAGCTGTGTGGTACATTTTTATTAATAGGCTGTAAGGTATCTTTTATTATCATTCAGATATAACTGAGGGAGGCTTTTAGAGCACAGCAATGGCATTTCCACAATCTTGACAACAGTTTATCTATTTCCTGGGCTCACCAGGCAATGGTTTCAGCACCATCATACTCTGCAGTTGTCATGCTGTCTTTTCACCCATCTTTTCACCCATCTTTTCAGCAACTGTCCAGCCATTGTTGGAAGGATGTTAAATGCTCTGAGCGTGTTCATGTTGGTAAGTTGTTGGTATGCTGTGAAAATGCCTTATTTAAGGTACTGCTTTGAGTTCTTCTCTGGAGGGAGCCTGATTTCTCCATTGTCTCTGTAGGTGATCTCCAGATCTTGCCTGTGAAGTTCCCTCTCACTTCCTCCATCCTCAGGAAGGCACATTGTGTTGGTAGTCAGGGAATTTTTCATTGCCTGGTTTTCCCCTGAATGCAGGAGCCCTTGAGTTGATGTGGGTGGAGCCAAAGTCAGCATAGGCAGCGCTCCCATGGGAAACTGCAGATACCTGTGTCCTCATTTTGCCATTGCAGATTTGCATTTGCCATCAAAGTGCATGTTGTGTTTCCTTGTCCACACGACTCCTCACATGTGCATGGGGGTTTGTACACAAAACCAGAGTTGGAATAAGGATTAAAACCAAGCAAATTCCTCCCATGGGTCAGTGTGTTTGCCCTGACAGAATTCCCGTCATAAGGCAGTTAATGAGCTTTCCACGTGAGTGTGTTTAATGTACCCAAGCACTCTTTGGTCTCTCACCATAGCTGTGTGAGTAAAGTCTCTGATTCTGGTTGCTAGAACCCCCCTGATTGCTGCAGGAGTCATTGGTGGCCTCTTCATCATCGTCATCATGGGCCTGACGTTTGCTGTGTACGTTCGGCGCAAAAGCATCAAGAAGAAGAGAGCTCTGCGAAGGTTCCTGGAGACTGAGGTGAGCCTGGGCTGCTTCTCACAGCCTCTTTGGGGAGATGTGCAGGGCTGCTTTTATATTTGAGGTGTTGAGGTCTGCAGTTCCCAGAGGGGCCTGTAGGAAACCTTCTGCTCACTCGTGCAGACTGAACTGGTGAAAAGAGCAAAGTTATTTCAAGGTGCTGGTTTTCTGCACAAGTACAGATTCGTGGCTTCTGAAGACCAGGAAAAGTTCCCCATGAACACTAGAAGGCGTATCCCACCAGATTTCTCAACTCCCATCCTGCTCTCCACTGAGCTTCCATCCCAGTTCATCAGTACATTTAGCAGGTCGTGTGCTTAAATCTTACAGGGTTTCATTCTGGCCATATTTAGGCTGACTTTTAAGGCTAAAGTAAGTTCCTTCAGCAAGCTCTGCTACAAACTTCATGCACAAGGGCAGATCTTGTAACTTACTGTTGTTCCCAGTGCCTACAATGCCTTTGTAGTCCAGATTTTGTCAACACCTGTAGTAATGATCAGTAATAATAATGTATTTTATTAAGCCAAGATACTTCACAGAGCTTAACCAATTGAAGTTCACAGTTCTACTGGCAAAAGCTTGTAGCAGAGCTACAGCAGAGTGCTGTGACAGCTCCATCCTGCTCTTTGAAGTGTCATTAGTGAAGGGGGCAATCTAGGAAGCATATTTAAATATAACATGAAATGTATATCAGCTACTGCAATGGTGATTACTGTCATCTTCTCAGTCCTATACTTGAGACACTTTGCAAATGATGGCATTTTTAAATTAGGGTGCCCCTTTGTAAGATAATAAAGCTTGGAAATGCTGTTGGCTAGTGACTCTTTGATAAGGCATTATTAACAGTGCTATTTTCTCTTCTGTTCCAAGGGTTCTGCTCCCACTCATCTCCACTGTAGAGCCTGGGAGTAAATGATTTATGCATCCCCAGTCTGTTTGCACAAGTATCCTCATGTTTGGCTAGAATTTTTGTTGCTTGTTAAACACTGTTCAAGTGTATAGAAAGCTTAACAATACTCAGTGCCTTTAGATGAATAAATCTTGCCATTGTATCAGCCCATACTTAAGCATAAATTATTTTAGGCGGGTGGTTCTCCTTGCATTGGCTTTGAAGTCCGGATTTCGTTTTTCATTTGGTCAGATAAAAGCTGTGGCTGTCAATAAGCCTGAGGGACCAGAGCCTCCTTCTGAACACATGGGGAAGCTGCTGTCTTGGCTGAGAAACTGAAGATGAAATCAGCAGCATTCTGAAATAAACACACAAGCAATTAGCTGTCGTTGAAGTCTCTTTTTCTAGCTGGAGGCTGTAACAGGACTTACTCTTTCTGTAGATCATCTCCATAAAACTCTACAGGCCTGGCTTTTGACCCCCACAAGAGATCCCCACCTCTCCCTGCCATTCCTGAGTTGGTGGACTGCAGCACAGAACCTCTTTTCATCCCTCACAAACTGAAAATACAGAAGTGTGCTGCCAGTGTGCCTAATTTTCTTTTACAGTAAACCTTTCTTTCATGGTATAAATACTGAACATCTAAAGCAGGAAGGAGGAAAGAGAAATCACTCAGCTTGTTGCTGTTTGGTTTTGTTATGTTTTCTTACCCATTAATTGCCACATACTGGTATTTTTACCTGAACAAAACTAATTAGTCTGGTCAACTAATTAAGTAGTTCATGGTGCCCAGAGAGCCATAGAAGGAGTTCTCAATCTGCAGAGCATGGTGTATTTAGCCTTGTAAACAGGCAGCTTTGAAATGCTGCAGTGATTACAAACCAATTTGAGCAGGAGGAGCCTTTTATTTTCCTTATCCTGTAAAGGAACAGAATGTTTTTCATGTGTTGTATTGAGTGTTGTCCTCTATGTGTATTTTTAATTTATTTTTAAAGAAGCATTGTTTTTCTGGCAGAGATGAATGAACATTTTTTAACTGAATGTGCTATTGTGGCTCATTTACAAAGTTTCTTGGGACATCTTGAGCAAATTGTTTAATTGCAGTAAATTAGTGGTTGTTATAAATTAGTTGTCTGCTCTAAGGTGTTTTCTCCCTAAAGCTGTCCTCTTGTGTGGTAAAACAGAAGTTCAGAAAAATCGTCCCTTCCTCAAAACAGAAAAAGAATGTGATGAGCCGTTTAGTCCAGGCCATTAAAAAGAAATATGGCCAACTTAAAAGACACTAAAATGGGCAAAAATAGGATGTGGTACACTGATAATAAATGCTATATTTCTGTCATGTAGAAAATATTTATACTGCCTCCATTATCAAAAGTCCTTGGATGTGTTACTCTGACACCAATTCCATTTCCAGTTCATAATTCCATCACACAGTTTCTGGTGGCAATTATTGCATTTGAGTGAGGACTTGCTTTATCAGGTCTCTTGGTTTTGTCAAAAGCTAGTTTGCTTTTGAAGATAAAAAATCCCTCCAAGAGTTGGCAGGGCAGTGCTCAACAGATCTCCACCACTGTCTTGTGCCAGTATTTCCTTGTGTTGATTGCTCTTGGTGCCTTCTGGAGGCTGACCTGGAACAGAGACAGACAGAGCAAGAGGATAAAGCAGGGATTTTTTAAAAGGCCTCAATGGGCACACCTGGGCAGCACAAGAGTCCAGACAGACCCCACCCAAGATGCCCCAAAATGGTCACAAAATGCATCACTGATCGCGAGGTCTCACACTTTTATAAGTTCTGGTCCATTTGCATATTGGAGTTAATTGTCCAATTATAGCTTCAGGTTATGAAGCTCCATCCTCTTGGTTTTTTCTTCTCACTTCACCGTTGTTTTTGTTCTTGGGCCTGAAAGTTGTCCTTGGTATTGAGCTAGAAAAGGAAATGTTTTATCTATTTACTCTGTGAAGAGAGCTTAGTAGCACTTAATATGAAACCCAGAACTACACATCAAAATAGTGAATCAGAATCTAAAAAAATAAAAGCTAAAACTTGAGGCATCACTCTCATTATAAACTTCTCCATGTTTAGCAGTGGTTGAGACTGTTGGGTTTTCCTTCCCAGCTTGTGGAACCCTTGACCCCGAGCGGCACGGCGCCCAACCAAGCACAGCTCCGCATCCTGAAGGAGACAGAGCTGAAGAGAGTCAAGGTGCTGGGCTCTGGAGCCTTTGGAACAGTGTACAAGGTGAGAGTCTTCCCCACGCAGCCCTGAGTCCCCTCTTTTAACTCTGCAGCAGTCAGCCTGCCTCTGAGCCCTGGGAGAGGAAGGATTCTGGAATTGTGTGTGAGGAATGCCTCCTCAGGATCAAACGGTGACATACAAATACTATTTTTTGGTGAGCAAAACATATCAGCCCCAGTCATTTTTGTGTGCAAAGGGGCTACACAGCAGGCTGGACTGTCCTGCTGGCAAAGTGCAGCAGCAAGGTTTGCCCTTCTGTTCTTACATGAGTGCAGGACACTTTTGGAAAGATGGATAAACGCTATCTTTCATTTCACAGGTGTCATGGAGGTCTTGTAAAAGCAATAATACCTAGTGAAACAATGCCATTACCTAAACTGCAGCACTTCTTGTTTCTTCCATTTAAATAAAAAAGATGAGTTACATCAGGGCACCCTTTAACAACTGGGATGTGAGAGTGGAACCCACAATGGAGAGAGTTCATCTGTTATAGAAGTATTTATTTTTTAAGATCTGTTGCTCATGTCCAGATCTCAGAGGCACAACGTAGGGCTTAGTGGGCAAGTCAAACCAATTCCCCAACCAGCCCAAACCTGCCAAATCAAGGGGGTAGGTCAGAGCACCTGCATCTGTCCTCAAAGAGGGGAGCAAAGGAAGGAAGCACAGACCAGGTCACTATAGTTGCAAGGTCATGGGAATAGATTTATGAATAACGAGTTTGAATATACTTAGATGATAATAAAGTAATAGAGATGGATGACAGGAAGTTGACAAGGACACAGCAATAGTCAAGAATGATGGAAAAGTAGCCCAAGAAACACACAGTTTGTGAATTTTAATTTTAAATTTCCTTTTTAGCCACCTACATTTTTGATTCTCAGGTATTAAGTAATTAAACAAAAAG
>VYXF01012892.1:1507020-1539983 GCA_013397295.1 Polioptila caerulea | reverse complement strand
CTTTCTCCCTCTTTCTTTCTTTCCTTTTCTGTCACCAGGTGAGTTTGCAAACTAAATTTAATGATTGACTAGTTAGAGGCACAAAGAAAGACAGCTAGAAAATGTAAGTAAGTGAAGGAAAAGAAATATGTTGAATTTGATGAAGCCATGACTCTACACAAAAATTTCAGTAACATTTGAAAGAAATCCTGAGGTACACATGAAAGAGGTCTGATATGGCTTGAGTTGGAGAGAGGAGAAACAACCCTCTTGTCCATAACAGCCAGATTTTGGGATGATTTCAGAGAAGATATCCCTACCAGGTAATGCAGAGTACAGTGCTGCAGTGATTCAAGCTGTGCTGTACAATCTTTACTGTAGCTTTAGGCAGAATCTCAGACATCCAAATAATAACAGCCAGAGATTATGCAAGCCCAGGGATAGCTTTAAAACTACTCTTATTTCTTCCCTGACAGGCAGCACGGTTTTAATTCCTGAAACCTGAGGAGGGATTCAGGAAAGACCAGGCCAAGGAAATTTTTCAGTGGGGGATGTTTTAATCACTAGCTGTAGAGCTCTAAAATATCACTTCTCAGAGGCATTTAATAAAAACAAACAACCTGTTTAAGAACGTGGGAGATGTGTTTATAAGAGATGAAATGAAGTCATGGTTTAGGCCCTTGCTGCTTTTTTCAATGTATCACATTCAGATCAGCAGCCCTTGAACTAATTACTCTGGTAATGATGTTGTAAAAATGAACAAGAAGTTAATTATGGACAGTTAGTCAAATCCAAAAGTGTCAGAACAGGAAAATGCCCACATGAAAATGCAAATTCATTTAGGTTGAAAAATCAGCCAAAAAAATAAAATTCTTGAAACAATGCTGTATTTTAGGAACTTTAGGAACTTGATTGCAAGGGAACTACCCCAACATCAAAAATCAGGTATCTGACTAAGTGACTTCCTGATTCAGATCATGTAGAAATACAGTGCAGAAATATAACGAAAGTATTTAGATTTCAACTGGTAGAGGAAGAGATGTTTAGTTGTGTGAACTGTGCTGATAAAAGGTGAAAGGTTTTCAGAAGAGCAGTGTTCCAAAGGGAATAATTTGCTGTCATTACAAAATTTAATCCTGAACCTCGTATTTGTATTCCATAAACCTTTCATTGGAGGGAAGGGATGAGGCTGTTTTATAGAAGAGTAAAATCCAGCTTTTGATTTGAGCCGATTGTGAGAGAGACTGTGAGAGAAAAATTTTCCTGCATGACTTTTTAGCTCTGTCTCCAGTCAACAGATATTATTCTCCCGCTTTGGAAATTGTCATTATTAAATATAATAGAACATGTTCCTTAGTTCTGCCTCTGTGGTTACAGACTTCTCCTGCTGGATTCACAGGAGTAAATTAGAACTGTATTTGCAACAGTGTATTTTAAATCTGTATTCATACAATTGAAATGCTGAGTAAAATCCTTGCTCAATTAAAACTGCAGAGACTTTTGCCAGTACTTTTAATTCATTCAGGATCCTGTCCCCTGTTACTTCTGTAGAACTGCACAGAAGACCCAGGTTATCCAAGCTCCTTCTCACTGGGGAACTGAAACCCAAACACTTCATCCCTTTCAGGACTAAGGAAATGTGTTCTCCCTACTCAGGTGTGGTTTCTCATTCAATGGATGGCTCTGCATTAATACAGAGAGCTTTGTTTCATTCCATGATTGAGATGGGTTTATTTGCAATTTGAGTTCACAGGGGTTTGCTCTAGGCCTCTGAACATCCCTGTGAATGATTGCATCCATTGGCAGAGAAGTTTTATATTCCTGGTAGAAACATTTGCAAGATAACCAGTAAAAAGTTATTGCCCCCCTTTAATGAACTTCCATTTTCTACCTTTTATGAATAAGGCATTTCAACTCAGATATTCCTGAAAAATTACAATTTACTCCTTAAGATACCAAATGTCAATTAATTCAATTTAGTTAAAACACTGATTTATGTTCTGAAAATGAGTCATTTTCCATTTAGCTACTTCACTTTCCACTTCAAAGAGAAGAAAGAGTTCACAGTAAATATTATCTTCCCTTTAAATATTTTTACTCATAGCACGTCTTAAATACAAGGACTGTGAAGTTATTTAATCCATTTTCTAAACGAGGTCTATCTTGTAGACATATCTGCACAATGTACATCATAAAAATATTAAACCCAGTGAAAGATTATACAGCATATAAAATACAGTAGCCTTTTTATGGTTGACTTTGAATCTGCAATCAGCCAAAACGTTGTTAGCTATCTCAAAGTCTTGGACTTGTAGCTGATGGAAAGCTGAAGAAAGGAATGAAATCTGAAGAATTATTTGATTAGCTTGTATGGGTTTTGATAGATAATTTTTCTGTCGAGTTTAAAATTTAGGGGAAAAAAATCCTGAGCTGTGAAACAGTATTTTCCTTAAACCTCTGACATTTTTTTCTTATAATTTGTAAGAGACAGGCAACTAAATCCCCAGATTTTTAGTTTTAATTTGTATTCCAGTCATACCTTTTCTTCTTCTATCTCTAACTGTTTTCTCCCTCTCTTATGTTGTTGTTTTGGGGGTTTGATTTTGGCTTTTCTTTTTTGTTTTGTTTTTGTTTTTGTTTCTGGTATGATTTTATTCTCCTCTTGTTTGTTTATTAAAATCCCTGCTTAAGGCAGGGAATAATATTTAGCACCACTGAGTACTGATCCAGCCTCCTCAGTCCTGACTGTTGCAGTCCCAGATGTTCAGGGGGACTGAAATTACTACATCACAGAGAAGGGGATCCTTTTGATCAGCTGATTTTCCTTTCCCAGAGGCTCCTCTGGTCTTTTTTATTTGGGACCTGAGAGCATCCCATTCTGTGGATTCTTCCCACACCCCTGTTGACATGGGGGATGCTGTCCTTGCTCATGGAATGCAAATCCATCTGTTTAGTCTGGGGAGACAACACTTAACCAGGCACGCCTTTGTTTCTGCTTGTTTGGGTTTCTCTGTGCTGGAATTTACTGGTACTTGTGCAAAAACTCTGATCATTGGATTTTTTTCTGGAGAAATTTGCAGAGCTTGGGCTCTGATATTTTGCAGGAGTCACATATAAATATCAAAGGACGATAGAACAGCTCAAGCTGGAAGGGGCCCGTAAGGATCAATGTATCACAAGGATATATTGTTGTTGGTTTATTGCCTGTGTGTGCTTTCTTAACAATGCACTTAATGGTGTGACTTCAAAATGTATTGAACATTCCTGATGGGAGATTGAACATTGTGAATGTAAATCTCTGGATGGATTTAAAACAATAGACATATTTCTTTACTTATTTGAATTCTACCCAGCCAATTAGTGTCTAAATACCATTCAGAGTAATCTTAACGTGAACTTTGGGAGCCTGGATCTGCTCTCACAAGCACCTCATTTGGAGAACCTCACTGGTTCTGGGTTCTCTTGCTCCCTGGCCCAGCAGGGAGGTCAGGTGGGCACTCAGCATCTCTCACTGCATCTGGACACAGACCTTGCAAGACAGAACACAAAGAAAACTGACTGAGCTTGAACCTGCTGTACTTAGGAACCCCAGCACCCTCTTCACTGCCTGTTTTTCTTTCTATTCTAAATCATGTTGGAGTTTGATTTGCATGCTGATGACTAACATAGCCGAAAAGTTCATTAACTTATAAGAACAGAAAATCACACCAGATTGTTTAACTCAATTAATCAGAAGTAACTCTCACAACAGATTGAAGAGTATTAGAACAAAAAAGGGTGTCCTCCCTGCATGTATCTCTCCTGCAGTGCAGCATGCAGATGGTCATCTTTAAATCTCAGTTCTTCAACTCTCAGAGAGTCCAAAATGAAGACCCAGGCTTTGCAGTTTCTGTGATCAGGGCATGGCAGCTGCCAAGGTGGAGCCCATGGTTACAGCAGCTGTTCCCAAGCCCTGAAAGAGGGAGCTAAGAACTGAGTGAGAGCCATCCTCAGTGCTGTGCTCTGGAACTCACAGCATTTCAAAAACAGTTGCTTTATGCAATAACTAAAATTTTCTTCATTTCTGAAATAATGGACTTCACCCAGCTGAATTCTTGTGGAATTCTCTTACCCTCTTCCTTCTCCCTCAGCTGCCTGCTGCAAATGGGTTCCAAACAGGGAAGGCAGACACCTGCATGACATGGCTGGGTACTGTCCTTTTCTTTCAGATTTGCACTAAAAGCTCACCAGCATTTATAAAAGTTCCCTCTTTCTTTAGTGATCGGGTATCTAAGACCGTCACTCAGTGACTGTGTACACCCAACCCTGGTGGATTTTTTTCACATTCCATTTTGAGGAAGACAAGTGTTAAAGGTTCTCACCAGATAGATGAAGGCATTCTGTGCACTGGGAGCTCTTCTGTGCGTAGGTCAGGTGCTCTGAGAATATTTCACAAAAGAGAGAGGGATACAGAGCAGGGGAAACCTTGTGCTGTTTGGCTGGGACACTGCACACACACCAGTGAGATCCTGTTTCTCCTCTTGCCTGGCATTTGTGGCAGCAGCTCTGAATGATAGTTCCTACAGTTTGATGCAGAAACATTTTGCTGGGGAAATAGGTGCTGTAATCTCTGTTTAAATTTAGTATCATGGCTATATGCCCTTGGCTGCTCCTCTGGCAGCCGTTGAGGCTTAGCTGATTGATTTCTCAACTGGTGAGCAGGAGTCTGTAGAGAAGACATTGATTTTTGTAAAGCTGGTCATATTATGTCTTAGGATAATAAGCAGCTTAATTCAGGTTTTCAGAGGTATTTATGAATGAATCTGGGGTCTGTGTCACCACAGCCCCCTGCTATCAGTTATCTTGTACAGAGGGCAAATTTCTCGCCTCCATTTTTCTCATCGGTGTTTTGACATATCTTGGAAAAACAGGCATTGTTATCTAGATTCAGGGAGAATTTTTATTCTTGGTTTAGCTTTCTGTGCAGCTCCTCTTTTTTCCTTCCCCCTGCCCCTCCCCTCCTTCTTCCCTCCGTGCTGTTGGTGTGCCTGGATGTTCATGACTGTGTGCAAATGAGAGGGCACGACAGGGGTGACAGATAATGAAGTAATTGCTGTCTTTCCCCTTCCCGCCCTTTTGTCCTCTCCTCTCCAAACATTTTCTAAAAAAGCATTAACATGTGACAATTTACATTTTTTCTCTCATCCTGCCTGTTCAGTGAAGCCTTTGGGGTGTGTTTAATTTTCTTGTTTTGATGCACAGATTTTCTTGTATTCTGTGTATTACTGCTCCAGAAGGCAGCACTAGAGCCACTCATGATTTCTCTGAGCAGAGGGGAGCAGGGTCGATCAGTGCCCTGACATTGATACACTTTGTTTTTAAGGGCAGATCTCATGAGTCCCTGTGTATATTGAAATAATTCTTGAGTGTAATTTCACACTCAGCTTCTTTTTTATAATATGTGTCTGAGATCAGTGACCAGAGTGGGGAAGAAATGGAAAAAACGATGGAATTAAGTTGCATTTCCTTTGAATTTTTCACAGTGGACTGCTTTCAAAAGAAAGCAAATACAAGGGAAATACAGCTGCAGATGGCAAAGGAAATCAAATTTGTTTAAACACAGCTGGAAACAATGCTGGAGATGAAATAAGTGCTTTGAAATAATTTTTATGGTCAGTAGCTGTATAAGAACTTTCCAAATAAATTCAGTTTTCTCTCAGGCTGAAATACTTTGTGCAGTAACTTTTAGGAACATTTGCAATGTCTGGAGACTGATGCAGTTGTTAATAATACCGTTGCATCCTGCTTCTTATTTTATAAGAAAAAAAAAGAAAGAAAAAAAAAAAAAGAAAAAAAAACATGAAAAGCATGTTGTTCTCATAGTAGTCTGATAAAGTTAAGAGTATCTACTAGTCCTCAGAGTTTCTTTTCTCACCAATCATATCAAATTCCTCTCTTTGGATTGATTTTTTTTTTTTCTTCATGGCTCTTCATAGGCCTGATCTTATGATACCTATAAATAAGTAACTCAAGCCTACTCCTTTTACAGTGCAAGGGGGAGAAACACATAGTCTACAATGGGCTGAAATTTTCTTTTAAACTACCAAAATATATTTTTCCTTATGTACCATGATTTTATCTTGGTGAAAAAAGAGTTCAAATTTTTGACAGCTTTTTATTTAAGTAGCAAGCTGTCAAGAATTTCAGGAAATTTTGTAGCTGACTGGGAAATATGGCAAAAGCAAAGGTAGAGTTGTATATTTTATTTTAAATCTCAAAACTTTCTAATTCCAAATAAGTTTATAGGCTAGGGACATTAGCCCTCAGCACAAACCTGGGTTGGAAGTATCTCATACCCCACTGTGTTGTGTTTACCTCAGGATTCCCAGGACTCAGTTACTGATTTTTTAGGTCTTTTTGGTTCCATGTTAGGGAATGGATCAGGAGGGAATGTTGTCCAAGTAAATGGAGAAGGATCAGTGTGGCTGTGGTAATTTCTGTTCCACACCCTAAGGAGCTTATTCCTCACTGGCTAATCCTAATGAGGAAGAGTAAAACCCTATTAAGGCTTTGAGAAAATCTCCTTGTAGAATAAACCTCTGATGTGCCACTTGGCAGTGGCAGGGACGTGGTTTGGTGAACTGGTAATGGGTTGGAATCTATAGATTCCTGATTTCTAGTGCCACCTGCAACACCAAGAAGAAACATAATCTTGGTCTGTACATTGGTGTCCTTCATCTCAATCTCCCAGTTTGCAAGTGATGAAGTTTTGTCATTTCCCCTAATGGAGTCCTTGTGCAGAGGGAAATCAGCTGAGTGAAGAGGAGGAATGAAGCCCTGTTGCTTATTCTGAAATGGATTACAGATGAGCCCAAGCAGCAATGTGTTATCTGAAATGCTTTTATTTCTTGCTACCTCAGGGACAATTGAGCTTTAACACATGCATAGCAGATCTTGACAGCATGTCTCTTTATCTATTAAGTATCATTTACACTGCAGGCTGGCTGAGCACTGTATTCAGGGGAGTGCAATTTCATTGCCAGAGCATTGATCAAAAGGATTTTCTTTTAATGCAAACAGACAAGGTACAGACTATATATGAATGTAAAATTGAGTTCTAGAACACTGAAGGACTTCTTTTCTATTAGAAGATAAATTTGTTTCATTAATGAAGTGGTGAAGGATGTTTGAATTCTACTTTACAACTTGCACTGAGGCAGTGCAGTAACCAGACACCTCCATGTGTATGGAACCAGCCTATGTCAGTGAATCATTAAAAAATCATAAGCATTTGACACTGAATTATTTGACTACAGTGACAAGTCATTAAACCCCAGTCCTGCAAATTATTGCTTGATTTTTTTTTTTTCCTTCTAAAGATGTATGATGAGCTTTAGAGGGAAAAGATGCTTTTTTAGGTCCTGGTACTAGAATTGGCTCTAGGGTGAGGTGAACTTGGCTCCTGTTTCTGCCACAAACTATGGCAGAATTTAGATCAAAAACATCTAAACATACCCGGTTCTTCAGTTTATTATTAAATGAGAGGAATTGCATGGCTTTCTCCTTCTGTTCTGCATTTGGGGGAAGTGAATGTCCTGTGTCTGCTCAGTGTCTGGTATGAAAGGGTCCCAGATTTGAGGGGTGCACACAGGCACCACAATGAAAAAAATGGAGCAATAGCAACTAAACGCAAATTTTCATGATTTGCACCATGAAGTTTCATAAAAATAAGAAAACATTGTTTTGTCTGAGAAAGTTCTTTGTAATCAGATGTAATTACCTGCAAGGACTAATTAACTCACATGCTTTCTTGAATGAAAAAAATCTGAAATGCTTAGAGTGAGAACATATCAGTGCTTTATTACTCATTATTGAGAATATACCTTAGAGTAGGGTGTTGCTGCTTGCAGTCATGAGATTGTTAATCAGTATTACTGATTTTTTAATAAAAATATTAGTTTATGTTACTGCTAAACTTCCCTTCTAACTTAGTATAATAATAGTAGGAAATACAGCCAGCTTGTGCTATTCATTAGGAAAAATGACTTCTATTCAGTGTAGTCCAGGCTGATACTTTCACAAGACTCTTGTTTCCATGTTAAAATTATGTTAAAATTCATGCTTTAAATGTGCTTGCGGAGATAGTCTTCACACTTGCATGGACACCTCACAGGACTTGAACTCACCTGATTTCCTCCTGGGCAGGGATAACCAGCCAAGGGATCACTCTGCAAACAGAGCTGTCCTGCCTCCAGAGCTTCAACAAACCAGTTCAGAGCTGCCTTCCATCACAGGGTGTGGGCACACCTTTGGAAAAACAGCACAGAATCCTTCCATGTCATTTAACAAATTGGTGTTCTTGCTATTCAGGGGTGTAAGCTATGCTCTCCAAAAATGTCAAACATTTTTTGGAGGGGTGGATTTTGATAGGCATAAATTTTTTTGCCACTCCTATGTAAGAGCAGGCTGCTGTCTTCCCCTCTAAAATTCATTCCTCAGCTGAGATTGCTGGACAGTGTCAGTGGGTAAGACAAAGACATCAGTTGACTGAGAGCTGTGTGGAAGTCACTAGGTCACATCAAATACACCTCTGGATGGCTTTGAAATTTGGCAACTTTGTCAAGTCATGGCAGAGCTGATCTTGTAATCTGTGCCATATCACAATACTTAATTCCTGGGATACTTATGCTCAGTTAAAAGAATTCTCTGTGTAACTGTCTTCTTTCATTCTTTGATGCTGGTCCTCTGTCTTGCCACTTGTACTAAATCAATATTTTTCGTACTTAATTATTATTTTGATTAATGTAATTTGTAAGTCAATACCAACTTTTTCTGTTTTCCAGACATCTTCCAAATAGCTGAGGGATTTTCCCTTCACATGCACTTTCCTGGAATTCAGGAAAGAGAAATTAACTTTTCTATCTGAACTCTGAGTGGTAAGAGGCTTCACTTCTTTTGATGTTTTTTGTTATGCTGGGAAATCAAGTCCTGGAATCAGAACACCTCATTTGTCTCACAAAATTAGATTGGTTTCGGCACAAGCCAGTGAAGAACATCTGTGGCTACACACAATATGATATTACTGCATCAACCAAATTAGAGGGCTCTACATGGTATTTAATTTGAGAGATGCCTGTAGTTGTAATAAAGAAAAAGTATGTGATAGTTTGGAGTACATGATGTACTTAACTCTTGCTGTAGCAACTGTACAGCCCAAACAAGAGAAATTATTCTGTGAAGGTCAGAGAGCTTCTTTATTTGTGTTACCTCTGTTCTGAGCATTTCTTCCTTTGAATATTGGAATTTATTTTTAAAATGAAATTATTTTATTTGTAGCTGGTTCAAGTCCTGCACAAAGGCTCATTAGCAGAACAGTTTTTTATCACTTCCTTCTGAAGTACAGATGATACTTCAGGTGCAAGACATTTCCTCTCTCTTTCTTTTGTCTAACAAGATATAAAACAGGGGAGAGGATCATGGACTGATGGTGATTATTTAATCCTTTGCAGCAGTCTGTCAGTGTTAGGACTTTCAGAGAGTAATTTCTGAAGGGTATCATCGCAGAATGCTGTTCAATATTTCATGGTCAGGGAAATAATCTGAAACCCAGGAGACTCAGGCACTTGCACTGTTTAAAGTCCTTGGACTTCTGTGACTGCTTTCAGAGGCAATTTAGGGACAGCCTATTATTGTATTAAAGGAATACACAAAAGCTTCACGTATTTTGGGATGCAATAGCCAGTTAAAAGAAACATGGAATGAAGAAGAAAATAAGAAGAGTCTTTTATTCATCACGTGGTGGCTGTGTGGCTGTTTCACATAACTTTGTGGGATGGCCAGGAATACTTAAGTGAAGGTGAAAAATAGCTAGTGTCATTAAAAATTACTGGAGGCAAATGGGAGAGATAGGAGTATAGAGAAATGCTTTTAATTATGCTCACATTAAAGAATAGTAAAATTAAATGGACTGGATTGAACTTTGGTGACAGTTTCTGGCAAAAGTACTGAAGCAAGTTTATAAAAATAGAGGTCAAGGAGCTCTGGTTACATCTTATGCAAGAGAGAATAGAAAATATGGACCTGTGACCTACTAAACCAAGTGCATTAGGTAATATATATCTATATCTGGTAGCTTAATTGGTGGCTTGGAAAAGATATATGGCTTTTTTGTAAATTCAGTTTAAAGTGCACCTGGAATTGAAACTAAGCAGTAGAGTACAGAACAAGAAGGGATAAAAATGTTTTTAACAATGCTACTGAAAGTTCACTGTGATTTTTGGGAAATAGACCATAAAATGACTGAAAATAGGTACCATATTCCTTCAGCGTCAGACATCAGTAGCTACTGACCCCTCCCTAGGCAAAGAATGTTGTCAGGAAACTGTGATTAAAATCAATTACTGCCTAGGCAGTTTACCATCTGGAGGAGGGAAAGCCTTTCATTCTCTTAACTTGTGCATCTCATTTTTGAGTTGTGAAAAACTCAGGCAATCCACTGTTTTCAGTAACTCAGCTGCTTCCATCCTGCTCTATGTTCAAAGTTATTTTCAAAGATACGTAGTCAAAATTTTTCCCCATATTTTTCTGAAATATCACTAAATNTTCACTTTAAAAAAAAAAAAGATTTTTGATGAAGAATAAACAAGTTTACATTGATAATTTTGCGAAATCTATGACTTAAAATAAAACCATAACCTGCTGGGTTATGTTTTCTCTAGATCGATCCATTAAGTCTTTCATGTTTAGAGGGTTTGTTTCAGATGGGAGTGGAAAGGACATCTAGAATGTGTAAACCAAAATTGTATCACACATTTATGTCATCCTGATGAATTGCTTTGAAATAGTCCCCAATATGATTTCCACAAAATGTATTTCCAGAGGTTTTTTTCTTTTAAATGTCAGTATCTTCTCCAGTCTGGGGAGATAACTGAATCATACCTGTTATTTATGGTCAATTTTCTCTTCTTGACTTCTTTCTGAATTGAATTCAGACAAACTAAATTAGCTTTTGGGATTTCAGGTGTTCATAGCTGTTGTTGACCATGATGCTTGTTAATTGCATAATAAGTTACATAGATTTTCTGAAATTAGAGAGCAACACGTCCTGGTATCCAAGTAGGTAGGTTGATAAATACCTATATGTTTATAGAAATTCTGCATTTAAGTAGTAATCCTAAATCATAGTAGAATTTTCTTGTGAATGATTAGAAGGTGATAGTTGGTCTTCTCAGATGTTGTGTCTGCTAGTGATGTGTAAATTATCCTATGTGGCACAGATTGATTTTTAGTTGACATAGAACTATGAGCTGAATATCCACCCCTTTGTTTTCAGCATTTAAAGTTGAAACTCTCAGTATTCTTTCTAGTTCCTACCACTTCCTTGTCTATCGGGGCTGAAATCTTGGCATCAGTGCCTATAAAAAAACAGCTATCTTTCAAAAGATATAGATATGAGAAACATGGGTTGAATATTTTTAAATTCCAATATCTTTTATTGAGCAGTTACATGTTCTTTGTGGTTAGAAAGGATCTTCCTTATGAAAAAAAAAAGGGAGCTTGCTTTCTGTCAGCAAAAGATATTTTCATTGTAAAAGACAGTAGTGAAATAAAAGGAAAGAAAAGAAAACAAGATGAGTGTGGGGAGATATTGGCACTGTTTTAGTCAATACATCAGCTATTTGTGGCTGTTAATCAGATGTATTTACTTCATTGATCAAATGGCACATTCCCATTTTGTTTTTGTGTGTGTATGGTGGTAATGATGCTGCAGCTGCAGGTGAATGAGTTGGGCTCTTGTCCAAATCTGTAGTATGGAGCATGAAAAAATCCACCTGGATTACTAATGCTTCATTAGAGTTTGCAGGATAGGGGGTTAGATTTCAGTTTGCACGTTAATAGTAAATTCATTTAGCCTCTGAGATACCATAAATATGCCACACTTCGAGGATGGCAGTGGTCTGTTGAAAGATCTTTGCTCAGCATTAATTTGCAATGAATTTGAGGTAATAAAGCTGAGTGCTGCATTTTGGTGTGTGCCACGTTCCAGGCATGGAGCTCTGCCACACAAAGGTGTCCAAGTCATCAAGACCAATTTTATCTGCAAAAGCAGCTGTGTTGCCACCAGGCTTGTTCTGGCTTGCACCATCCAACACAGGAGTTCCTGTCACAGACTTTCCATTTGGGAGTTGACCTCATGCACCTCTCTTTGCAGCATCTTTCACAAAAGAGCAGGATTCTCACATAGTTTGATTTTTGGTTGGCATTTTCATCAGAGTAACAAGGATAACAAGCCTCCATTAGATTTATGAGACATTAAATCACCCAGTGTGGCCAGGTCGCCCAGAGAAGCTGTGGATGACCCATACATTTCTATAGGTTCTCAAATGACTGTTTCTGTCACTTTGTGTCACTTTTTTGTCACTTTTTAGCTGCATCAGCTCCAGCTATTGCAATGTGCAGGATGCCCAAGCAAGATGAAGTGTCAGTTTAGAGACGGAGTGTTGGCTTGGTAACTTAATTTTAAAAGATAGAGATTTTTTTTAAGCTTTCCTTACAAAATAAAATTGGGATGTTAAATTAATTTTTCCACTTTTCTGGGAGCTTGAGGGTACAGTGGGTGACTTCTATGTTTCAACTACCCTAGTCAGCAAAGTCGCAGGTTCCTCCAATTGCAAACTGGTCAATTATCAGTTTCCCCAAGCAAGAAATACTCTATACCCAGCAAATCTGTCTGACTTGATTAGGAAAGCTGGAGTGAAGGCATTCAGCCTCTCTTTACCTGGGGCTAGGTCCTTCTAAAAATTCTGCTTAAAAACATCCTTTACTTCAGCTTGCCTATTTTGCCCATTCCAATCAAAACCTGCCACCCTCTCACTTCTTCCTCCTCACAGGATGTGCACAGGAAGTTTGCACTGAGTATGCCAAAATTTTTTTCAAAAATTCTCCCATGAAGGCTTTTCATGCCTCTCTGTTTGTTGGGTAGGTTTTGGTGTGTTTTTTTTGTTATTATGTATAGAATTTAGGGTGCCAACACTGCAACTGATTCTGTGCAGAAGTAAGCCAGTGCCCATTTGCAGCCCCAGTAATTCTAAAGGATGGAGTGGGGTGCCAAGGGAAGGATGGGAGAAAGGGCTTTGAGTTAGTCACAGCCTTGGGGCTATGTGAAAAATACACGGGCTCCAAATTACCCAAACATTGTATTAGTAGATAATAAACCAGATATTAATTCTGTAAACAGAGAGAGATTAAATATCCTGAGTGAGACAGATTTAATAATGAGCTGGAAAATGAATCAGACTCCCTGACCCCTGTCCTTGCAGTCTTGCTCTGAAGGTCAAAACCTGTCAGCAGCAGCAGCTAAAACCTGTGTTGGCCCATCTTTGAGCATTCCAGAGTACATCCCACCTCCTGCCCACCACTTCAGAAATACACAATGCACAGACCCTTCCTCAGCTGATTCTGGGCGTGTGGGGATTTAATCAGGTGGATGGATCAAATATTCATATCTGGGTGCTGATTCTGGAGATTTTCCTGGACACATTAACTTATCTTTTGTTCATGGAGGATGCTGAAAAACATTAAGAATCATGAAAATGACAAGCATCTCTCTTTTCCAATTAATTTTAAATCTGCTGAGAATTTATCAATTTTAGTTTAGAAACTTGTTCTAGGTGTAGCCTAACATGCTGCAAGGCAGGTCTCCTTTGAATTAGTTAAAATCTTTGCTAATGGCAGGAAAACTGCATGGTTGTGTTGAGTAGATGCCACTTGGATAATATTTTTCCCGGTGTTTTGCTTAAATTTATTGGGTGAACATGCACCATTACAGTGTCAAACCCCTTAGTTTTGACAGCTAAAGCACTTTTGCACTACCTTAATGAATAACTGGTAATACATTAGTCATCAGACAGCTCCAAGAAAACTGATGCTGAGTTTCCACATATGCAAATAACATAAATTGACTCTTGGGTTTTTTTAAGACAAATGAAAAGCAAACAGTTGAAACAAAAATTAAACTGCCATTCAGCCTGCATGCTCACAGTAACTTCTAGTGAATGCACATTTTTTTGGTTCAATCATTATTTTTAACAGTGAAGCCTATCTAATCATTAGCTGGATCGTGAAGTCAATTCCTTTCATGTATTTAGTAGCTCATCTTGCCTAAATTGTTTCAGTTCCTCAGAGATAGTTTTTGAATATGCATGACATATTTCAGCATAATAACTAGGAAGTCATTTTATGTCGCATCTCATTAGCAAAATAAGTATCAAAACAGGTTTCCCTTCCCTTAGAGGAAGCTCTTCAATTAGCTCCAGAGAACAATTCACCTTCAGCTCCCTCACACATGTTCATACCTATTCCAGAATATTTGATCTTAAATACTGGACTAGACTCACTTTAATTTCACTGTGTATAACTCACTTTTCCTCTTCAAGGATCATAGAAGACCAGACTAATTTGGGAATGAGTTCAAAGTTGGGTATAAGCCAAAGTCTGAACCAAATAATTTCTCCTGTGCTTTTGTACAATGTTTTTGGGATGGACTCCTCATCTCCTGCTTTCAGTGTCATGGAGCAAGGCTTCTGAGAGCCTCTGGCTGCTCAGGTTGCTCCTTCCCACAAATTCAGGATATAGAGATATGTGTCGTGGAGAGCCCTCAATTCAGTGCTGCTCCTCCAACCCGTGCAAGAGAGGGTGCAGAATTTGCTCCACAATTGTTTTATGTACCACATCAATAGATGGCCTATAAAAGAAACTGCATTTATGTGGTTCCAAAATATGAGTAACGTTTTAAACAAGTCAGTCTTTGCACCCCAACTGGGATAACATCACTCTCTGCAGCAGCAGAACACAGAAACCCCTGAAATGTGGTTTGTGGTACCATATAACAGTTTAAGACAAGAAACAACTAAACTGTGTGTTCAGAACTAGAGGGAAAGGCTGAGGAGATAGTTTGTGGTGCTGTAATCAGGACACAGTTATTTTGTCTTTTGAGACCTTAGGACTATAGTCCCATGAGTAAATGACCATTATAACTACTGGCTTTTTTTTTTTGTTGTTCCATTGGGTTTTTTGATGTTTTCCCAGACGGCTGTATTTTCATGTGGATAGAAATTCTCAGTAGAATCCCTGGGCCCAAGGGATGTGTCCCAGGAATAATGAAAGAGAAGCTTGAATATCTATCTGCTAGAGCCCAGCTCCTCTTGTGATCTAGTCTGTCTTTGAAGCAACCTCAGTAAATACTGATTTTCTGTGAGGTTTACATTGTATTTTTGTCATGGGGGTCATGAGAACCATGAGTTTGAATCTGTGGATTTTTGTAATACTCCCACTCCTTACCTCAAGACACATCAATCTGTATTTTAGAAATAAAATCTATGTCGGATTGCTGGACTGGAAGACAAATAGTTGTTCTTTCACTCCAACCTTTAACAGGTATGAAGCAACCTTGCAGATACAGGAATCTGGTGTTTAGTAGTTATAATCATGTTTGACACAGTTTCCCTTTGTTTGCCCTCATGTAATTTATTAGAAATGTTCATATTGCATACAAAGCCTTCCTGCAAAAAGAATCTGATGGAAACACAAGATATGCTGCTGTGTCTACAGGGCACTCAGTCATTCAGGGGAAAAGGAGGATTATATGTCTGGGTCAAAATTCTGACCTGACTTACAGTAAAAACTGCATATTTATAACTTGCAGCTCTAAATACACCACATAAAAATTTTTAGTGTATTTTGTACACGTTTTGTGAAGAACAGATGTGGAATCTGCTCTCAGCCTCTTGTACTGTGGGCTGTAATGAAAAATCAGGAAAGTACAGGATGCTGTAGGAAAAAGATGTGTGATGTAAATGGAAACAAATTGCATCTCAGTGGGACGTGGCCTGGACAGAGCAATCATTCTTACTCCTCAAGTAATTTCCATTTCTCCAGGGAGCTGCTTTATAATTAATGTTCTTTGTTTATGGTACACTTAAGTCTTCAAGAAAAAAATAAAATAGAGTACGCATGTCCTTCATCAAGTCTCGCAGCGTGCAGGCCAGCAATTATTCTTATATAACTTGCATTGTGTGTAGTATAAAGCTCCCATGCAGTGCTGAACACTGAAGGGCTGCTAATGCATTCACAGCATAAGTTAGGAGAAAATAATTCTGTTGAGTGGGGCTATGAAAAAAAATCCCTTTGGCTCTCCAGCCCATCTGTACCGACAAGTGGGCTTGAGGCTTGAGGTTTGATGCTGTCATGCTTGCAGAAAGTGGAGATGTAACAGGAAGGAGCTCTTCTCTCCATCCTTCCACGCCTGCACTGCTTGGGGAAAGGCTCAGGTGCTGTGCTGGAGGGCTGGCAGAGGTTCCTCTGAAGGTTTGGATCAATTCTCATTGTTTTTATGAGTAAACCTGTAGGAACTGCTTCACTTCCAGGCTTTTTGGACCAAGCATTGCAGTTTTCTTCCTGTACCCTTCTTTGCTCAAACCCTATGAGTGTTGCATAAAACTAGCTCTGAGCTTAGCTCCTGTGAGAAGCCAGTTCTGTGATGCTTCTCATGCTCTAAATACAGCATCTCTGAATGCACAGGGAACTCACATCTATTGAATGAAGCCAGGTACAGGTTAGAAGTATTTCCTCAGTACATTAACTTGTTTAAACGTTTTATTTTGATTAAAACTCCATAGTTTCAAGCAGCAGTTGTCTCTTTCTTCACAAATTGGTCTAAGGACTGTCTGACCTGGTTGACCCAGCTGCAGAACACTTGATATTGTGAAGTTTCTATTACTAAAGGAAGTTAAGGTCACCACCACTAAGATTGTCTGTAACCTAAAAAAGGAACTGATTTTTAAGAAATAAAAGTTTCCAAGCCAAAATTTGATCAAAACATTCCCTCTTTATAGGAGAAAATCTGGATATCAGACAGACAGAAAAGTTTGATATGTGTGAGTAGTAGGTTAAGGTTACTTGATCATAATTCAGTGAAATGCCCCAAACTTTGCATTTCACTTACATCCCTCCCAGCAAGCAGGAATTCAGGTTTATGCAAACAACAAGGAGAAAAGGGGCCTTTTCTGTACTGGGATTTGGACTCCCCAGTTGCTCAGTTTGAACTGGCCAATCTTTCATGGAATGGGTTCATTTTAACTGGCCCAGAGCATCAGCCCTAGTGCTGGCCTGGCTCCTGACTTCAGGGATTTAAGTTCTCAGAGCTCTGTATCTCTGCTGTTATTTGGTAGTTTTGTTCTAACCTTGGCTTTTGCAGTCCAGGGGTTCCCTGGCCAAGTCAGATTTTGCTGTATCACAGTTTGAAAAAGTGGCTGGTGTACATTGAAAATATCAGATGCATACTAAAAAAGAAGTAAATACATTGTTTGTGGGGGAAAGATTCACACTTCTAAGTAAATCTCATCATTTTTTAAGGCCTGACTCACATTTTTATTGCTAGTGTTGGCAATAATGCTATTTTTCTCCATATGGTTTCTTTTGAAAGGAAAAAAAATTAACACTACCCAGTGGGACACTTATCTTGAAATTCCAACAGCAATGGTAGATATGCAAAAGAAAGAAGATGAAAAAGGAGACAGTGCAAAAATAAAAAAAATCCCAGGACAAATGTTTAAAGCTGGATTATATCTTGTCTTCTCAGGGATGTTCAATAAAATTAAACCAAATGAATTTGGATTTGAAATGTATTAGTGAAACCATAATAAACCGTTTTATGTACACGCAGTCAGAATTTAAATGGCCTCAATTTGCTTTAGTGTGATTCACTTTGAAATGAATGAAACCAAGTTATACCATCTCTATTTCTGAAGGAAAATCCATCCTCTTAGCAGAGCTGATCTGTGCAATTTGCCTTAAATTGACACCTTTTTGATTGATTCAGCTTCTTTTCCTGAGTGTCCTTGACATATCTGGGAGCTCACAAAGGGATGAATACTGCCAGATTCAGGAAGATCCTTCTTTCATTATGTTTTCCTCTAAATTTTGCAGACTCTTAACACACTCTGTGGACACGTTGTCTTCCTCCCCTGACGAAGTCAGTGAAAGCTCAGCTGCAAGTGGTCAGAATTAGATACTCTGAGATGGGGAATTTGTGTTTCTTCAGGCAGATGTGCCCCGAGCTGAGGTAGCTGTGGGGCTCCACCTCTGGACCCTGGAGCTGCCAGCCAAGGGCATCTTCCGTTCTCCAGCTGCCTGCACTGCAGAAATGTGGGAGGAGATGGACAGGAGCTACCCCAGCCTTGCCTGAGCCCATTTGCTGCACCTGGAACCAAGGTGGCAATTACCAATGCAAGCACCAGTGCAAAGGAGAAAACCGTGAGGAAATCATGAAACCAATTAATACCAGCCCAGTGCTGAGCTAATGAAGGCTTTCTGCTTTCCTGCTGCCTCCTGACAGGGCCACGTGAGGCTGGAATGCCACAGACAGGTGACCCCAGCTCCAGCACAGAGCCTGCCAAAGCAACAGAAGCCAAATAGATTTTTTCCAACTAATTTTAAAAAGCAATAAGTGGCTCCACCATATCCAGTGTTTCTCACGTGCTGACAGAATTTCTGGTTTGGTGCTGGGGGCTCTAAAGAGGGATTAAGGCATTGTCTGAATGAGACACCACAATTATCCTTATATGGGTTTGTTGGAATAGAAGGGCTGGAAAATTAGTCTCTCTCCTTAAAATAGAATGTGGTTGTATGAGATTTGGATTTAATAATCCAGGATATCATCTTAATTCCTGCCCCACATTTTAGTTTTGATTTGGGTTGATTTGATTTTTTATATTTTCTAAGCTGCATTCTTTCACTTCATGCAATCAGATGAAGAATGAGTTATGGAATAGAAGATGCTGTCTATTATTTTAAATACTTGCATTAACTAGCGTCTTCTTCAGGTTTAAGAAGCACACACTTCATATCACTCGTATTATTTTCAAAATCAGTACCTAGCATTTTAGTGATACAGATCTTTAAAAGATGACTTTGATTTTTATAAAATATTTTTAAAATGAAGCAGGTTTTGACCATCTTTGGTGGCTTTGAACATCATGAAAATCACGTAGATCTCACTAGTATCTAACCCACCTTTAAGCTCCACTGTAAGGGGACAGTAGATCTGGAGAAATTGTAGAAATCTAAACTGCTTTATAACCAAACTATATCCATCTTTATGTGTAATCAGACAACAACGTAGATTAATTTAATTGTGGTCCCTCTGGTAACATAAGAGACATTTCAAACCAGATGAATCTCACAGCAAAACATTTTCTATCTTCTTTAGCTCATAACTGGAAAGGAAAAAGCTACATAGAGCCTTCCAATCTGGTTGTGGAGGGGTCTGAAGTTTACAACAGATCAATCCTTGGAATACAAGCCTTCCCATCCTTAATACCAAGACAGATTTTCTTCAAGCTGCATTCCCATTGGCCACATTTCACACCTAGAACTGCGACAGGATCAAAGTGTGGCTTGGTCCCCATTGGATAGTACTTAGGCAAAGTGTACTATATTTAGAAAGCAACTGCTCTCACTGATCCACCTTTTGAAATGATTCTTTGTGTATTTTCAGAGTAAGCTGTGTTTTGGACTAGCAGTTCTCACGACGTGTTCCTTTGCTCTCATTCACCAGGGAGAATGTGTGGAGCACTCGAGCAGCTCCCAACAAGCCCAGATGAATAGCTGTGAGCTATCTATATTTTCGTGGGAGTGGGGTTGGGGTTATGGCATTTTCACTAGTGATTAAATGTCTTCCAAACCTATTCATGCTGCAGAGCTATAAATTATGGATTTTTCGCATTAATGAAAAGAGCCCTTGGAGCCCTCTGGAGCGCATAGTTCTATTTTTACATTTCACTATCGGAGAATGAGGAAAGATAGGCCAATGTGTTTCCTTTTTTAAAATGGCAGGAACAGAAATTCGGCCTGTTCTGGCCGTCATTCAGGTGCCAACATTGTTACCCATTGTGGGGGACACTCTCAGAGTTCACATTTGTTACGTCAGTTCATCAAGGGGACTTTAGTCACTCACTTTGAGCGCATTAGCAGACCTGACCTAAAAAAACCCCATACACAGGAAATCTGAAACTGCTCTGCTATGAAAATGATGTGGCATATGATCTTAGAATGGGGTTAAGATTTGGAAATCAAGCTTGAAAGTTCCCAAGAAGTGGTGGTGTACCTTATAATATTGCTGTTTTTCCTGTATTGTTGCCTGAGTACAGAAAGGGAAGAAGGTTTAATCCCCTGTGTTTGCTTTTCAAGGAAGGTTCTGTCAGCCTCTGGCTGTCCTGAGGAAAGAGAAAAGCTTTTCATTAAAGCAGAATGGAAAAGACTCTGCCATTCCTAAGGTGACTATGATGAAAAATAAATTAAGAGCAAAAGCACCAAATCTCAGGTCATCTCTACTGATCACCTGGCAATCAAAAAGGAACAGAGAATTTCATCTTCACATGATCTGTCTGTAAAAGTGTGTGTAGCTGTATTTGCATAAATAGTGCTCTCTCATCCAGAACTGATAAAAGTGAAAATAATGGATCCCAGAGAGAAAAATGGAAGTAATTTATTCTTTTGGCCTCATCACAACAGGTTTGTTCTGTTTTTCTTTTTTCTTTTTTTTTTTTTTTCGTGTGAATACCAAAGCTAGGTCTGCACAGAAGTAAAACCACTGAGACAGCTCTGACTTGCAGCAATTGGCATTTTGGATAATGAGTGTGAGAGGTCACCAAGTTTCAGCCTTCGGTAAACAGGAAGAAATTTTATGGAAATTGGAGTCCTGAAAGGGTTTATTAATTTGCAGCTTCCTTGAGAAGACAGTGAGGTCTCAGAGTGAAAGTACCTGTGTGTTCCTGTAGGCTCAGACACAGAATCCTGCGGCCATCTCAGCATGAGGCTCCTGCTCAGAGTGCAGTATTCACTTGTTGTTGGACAGGTTATCCTAAAATGGTTTCAGGCACGTAGAAATGAGTCAGGAGTGAACAACAGGAATAAGTAATTGCATGCAAGAAAGAGGCAGCCTTGAAGCCCTTGGGAATTGTTTAAAACATGCTGATTTCTTCACTTTTCCTTGTTTTCTGACTTTGGCGAGAAGATTTTAAAATGAGAAAGGAAAAAAGATCCAACAAAGCAACAGCAACAAAAACCTGTGCAAAAAATGAAAACCTATGGAAAAGAATCAAGACGTGAAAGTTGCAAAAAGCCTGTGCCCCAGCACTATCAGAGACTCATCCTCAGCAAGTGGCCAAATCACATCTCTTGGAAAGAACAGAGGTCAGGCTCTCTGGAGAAATCATTCTGTTAATCACCAATACAAGGCAGTTTCAGAAATTGAAAAGATTAATTTATAGATTTAATACATTGCCTATAGTACCTTAAATCAGCCCTAGGCAAGAACAGACAGAATGGAGGACCAGAGCTGTTCCAAAGCAGTTCTCATCTTGATAAAGCTCATCATAGTTGCTTAAAAATTACTCATCTTTGATGTTCTACAATGCCATAATTTGGGTAGGTGATAGACTGAACTGCAAACAGTGTTTTTGATAACTGCTAAATCTAAATTGCTATTTTAATCAACTGTAACACTTAGATTGTCAGCTGATAAAAAATGTGTGCAGAAGACACATTGCTGGTGTAAGTGCAGTGGTATTTAAAATCAATGTAAACTGAGCAAAATTATGTTCCTCTTTCCTTTTCTTCTTAGGTTTCTATGGAAACCTTCTTGGAGGTGATCTGAAGAAATGCTAAAATAGAACAATAAATTTTGTAATTTATACATGCAAAGTAAATATCCTTCCTGCATTTTTTATGGAGGTGAAAAAGTGATTTCATTATTTAATATTCTCATTTGACGACCAAATTAACAATGACCCAATCTCCTTTGGGTTTACTTCTCTGCATTTGGCTAACATGTTTGAGAGAGGAAAAATGGACATTTTTTATGCTGAGCATCTATTATTTATCTGTACTTTACTAAACTATCTTGATTTTTTAAAACAGCAACCTTCACAACTTTTACCATGGAAAGAGTGTCTAAAATGTTATTGTGAAACAACAGCTCTGTCAACCTCTTCATGAACGTGGTGTTCCTTCAGAGTTTTAGCCAGAAGAATATAAAATGGAAACCTGTATTGACACACCACTATAAATAAACAGTAATAGCAAGGGGTTAGGATATTGTGTACATGTATTTTCTTAATGATTCACCATTATGTAGGATGACTTTTCACTTATCCTAAAACAGCTACATATACCAAGAGTGGCTATTTTGATATCCAGCACTGTTCTACTGTATTTAGTGGGTTTTTACCTTCATATTTTGGAGTATAATTTTATTGTTTGTGTTCTCTTTGCTCTGGTCCTTGCCTTTGAGGGATGGTGTTAAATCTCCTGAAAACACCAAGTCTAGTCTCCTCTGTAGATATGCAGTGACTGTCATGAACAGTAGCTCTGTGAGGAAACATTTGGGGTGGCTGCTGGTCCCTACAGTGGGTTTAACCCTGTAGGGAAATGAGTTTTGCCAAGAAAGGTGTTCCTGTGAGCCACAGGCACTGCACACTCCCTGTGTCCACGGCTCCTGCTTTGTTCCTCCTTCTCACAGCTTTGGAAAACCTCTCTTGGGCTCTGCTAAAGGGGCTCTCCATTCACTAGCAGATTATTCCTGGTCTCTTGTGTTCTCCTCCTGTCTGGTCCCATTAATAAACCTCTGTCAATCGGGGCAAGTTTCCATTCTCACACTGGTGGCTGTGTGTGCATTTTCTCAGGCTCTTCTTGGAGGTCCAGTGCAGAAAGTAAGAGGGAGCCTCTTCTGCCTGGCTCTAGTTCACAGCAGCAATTCATAGGGCCTTTTATTCCTACAAACAGGAGAAACTCTGTTAAATATTTGAGCCCCATCTAATGAATCTCCCTGCTGAGTATTTGCTGGTATATACCATTTCTTTCCATGAGAACTACAATAACAGGTGACAGATGAAACTGGATGCCATTAACCATATAGTTTGCTCACCAAAACATATATTTTTAGTTTAATTTAAGTTAGGATTTAATATCATTCTGATAACAGAAAAAGAGGATTATTTTCTGGAGAATATTTGAATAGTTTTATTCTGTGATTTTCAGAAGAAATTATTTCAGGTTCTTTCAAGTCTTTTTATTTGAAGCTCAGGTTGCTTTTCTCTTCCAAAAAAGGCTGCTTACAGAGCACAGGAGACATTTAATGTGCAGGGCTCTAAGAGGATGCAGCCCCTGTTTTAACCCTCTGTACACTCAGCCCTGCCACAGCACAAAAACACTCAAGGGAGAGCAGAGGGCGATGCCCCCGAGCCCAGAGCAGTCCAGGCTCAGCTTGTCTCAGCCAGTTCCACACCTCTGTGTACAGACCTGTTCCTGCCAAATCTGCCTCTCGTCTCCCTGCTCCCTACCCTGTTGCCTTCATCCATTCTGTCAGACAGATGAAACACTGGTCCTGAGCTGGCTACGAAGAGGGGAAAGCAGGCGCTGCATTCCCCAAACTCTGCTGTCCTCTTTCCTTTCTATTTCTTTTGTTACCAAAGTTTCCTTTGTCTCTCTTGTCACCTTCCATAGTTTAAATTGAATCTTCTTGCTTCATCACTATCTGCAGTCTTTTTCCCTGTCAAAAAACACTTGTCAGGGCTCTCTATTCTTTACATAATCTTGTGGTTAATTTTTTCTCATGGAAAAGCAGTAAAACGGAGCTCTCCAGTGTGCTGCCTCTGGCCGTGCTCAAGGCTGAGGCCAGATTGAATTTGTGTTATTACAGCACTGGACAGGTAAACACAATCAAGCTGCTTAATTTCCATCTGCAAAAAATTAATCCCTCAGAGCTGTGAGAACTGGTGACAGCAGAGACAAAAGCTTGAGTGCTGAGTTAGCAAAACTCTCTGAGAGTGCCAGAGGCTTTGTCAATGAACACCAGAGGGGCTGAGGCAGAAATTGGCCACAAAATCATGGTTAATAATTTCCACAAACCATTTCTAAATGCAAACAATGTAACCCTACCAGTGAACAGTGCACTTTTCTTGCACCAAGGGCCTAGAGCAGCACGGTGTTACACTTTGGAATTTGTGTAAAGAAGGGATCAGCTTTCTCTCACCTGCTGTGGAGGAATTGTCCCTCGTCCCTCAGCTGCCCACACCATGGTTGCCATCTCCTGCAGCCCCCTCATTGTCTGAGCAGGGATTCAAACTCCCTGAGCTCCCAGCTGGCCTGTGGATTGGCAGGCACTGGCACTGGAAATGCTGTGTCCTCTATCATAGTCCAGGGAGTTTGCAGTTAAATGGTTTGTATGATATTTCTGACACACCAAGCATGAAAAAAGCAGGGGTCTGCAGGGAGGCTTATGTGAGTCTGTGCTGTGGAAATGTTTCTTTTGCAAGTCAGCTCCTGGTGAAACTGCCAGAACACACAGTGATGTCCTGCCCATGGATGCCTATGCACATCTACATCTATTCAGGAACTGGAAATTCTGTGATTGGTAGGTTTGGATGCTCAAAAATAGGTTTTGGTACTAAAATATGTAGTCTTAAATAACTGAAGCACAAGCAAGCATTTTAGGAATACTTTGAAGAAGCTGGAGGAAGCTGGAGGAAGCAGAGATGTTGTCTGAACACAGGAAGTGAAGAATAAGGGGGTAAAGGACAAGGACCCCGAAAATGCTCTCTGAAGGAGCAAGGCAATGGATGGAGTGACCTGCTGCTTGCACAGAGCCCAGGGTGAGGCTGAGTCAGGGTAGGATAGCTCTGCCTCCTGACAGCAGCATTTCTGTCTGCCCAGCCCAAGTGTTATTTCAGAAATACCTGAAAGGCTCAAGGTGCTGCAGCTCTCCCAGTTCCCCAGCTCTGCTTTGAGTTCTGATGGGAGCTGGCAGGGGTGTGCACAATCCCTCCACCAGCACTACCTCTCTGATGCTCCCTAAACCAGAATTATTTATCTCATCTCCACCCTATGATCTCATTTGCTCTCTGCTGTGATGTTTCTGTCGAAGTTGTTCAGAATAATGGACTTCATCTTCACTCTCACCATGACTCCTCCATTTATATTTCTGAGGGGGATTATTGCTCAGTATTGAAGATTCCCCTTTTCAATTTTCATGTAATATTTTAATCATCATATAATCTCGTTGGAAGATTGCCTAAGGAATTTGTTCAGATACCAGCTAATCACATTGGAACTCAAAATGACTGATAAATGCATTAGATGCAAAAAAGCTACCAAATACACAAGGCTTTGCCAACTTAGGATGCACTGACAGTGAGTAATGGAAACTGTTTGGAAATCCAGTGAGTGCATTTATTAGTGGTTTTGAAATGCTTGCCTTTTCACAATGATTAAAAAAGTTCATCATAATGATTATTCAGTTGCTACTTGAAATCTAATGGCTAAAATTCTTAGCCAAGGGTTTTTTCTCTTGGATGTCTTTCTGTATCCAGGTCTGCAGGTGCAGGGATGATTTGCAACAATAGGCCTCCCTTGCACTGTTCAGTGTGGAAAAATGATTTGAAAGCTGCAAATCTTTTCTGAGATCCACATCCAGAGCCTGTCTGCCTATAGGGTTATAAGGAGCAGAACACCTGGTCAGCATGGAAGAGCACAGAGTTTAAATTAAATGTATTTTGAGCGTTTCCATTTGAAAATTTGAGTTTTTAGGATGTATCAGAAGTTGAATGAAGAACTTTGGGAGCAGAAGCAAGGTAGGAGACGTGTTTTGATAGAGTACCCTGAAAAGAGAATGCAATTCTAGGTTATCTCTTCTTTAGTGGCATTCAGGGCAGACTTGCTCCTGGGATAGTGCTTATCAGAGCCATGGCAATAGAGCTCTGTAGAGAGATGGCAGGGATAGAGGTTTTTACTTCAAAAAGGGGTTTGCTGTGGAAAGTGCATCACATCCAGGTGTATAATATCTTTGCACTATTGTGTTTGGCTTATATGAGCACAAATACATTATAATTAAATTATATCCAACAAAATTTTATACAGTTTTAAATAAATACATATTTATATTTAAAACAAATAATAATTTTTAAAAAGAGAGGCCTACACACTTTCAGGTTGCACCAGGAATAAATAAATAATGAGAGAGGCAAATGTTCAACTGTGGCCACAAACAGCAGTGAGATCACCTGCCCTGAAAGCTGAATCCAGCATCCAGCTCTAAATGAGTCTCCATTCAGAGAGAATCTCCAAAAGGTGGATTCCTCTGCTAGACCCAAGGCTCAAATAATCATTGCAGAAATTGTGAAAAAGGTTAAGCACTGACATAACACTTCCATCTCCACAGCACTGAGCAATCAATGAATTGTTGGCTCTTCAAACAGCCCTGCAAGATAAACCCTTGCTGTGCTCTGCCCCGGGGAAATTCTGCAAATGTCATGTGATGCCCTTTCAGGCAAACCAGTCTGTGCTTTAGAATGATTTCTGAGGCATGATAAAAGTCAGGTCTGGCAGTGTCTATACAAAAAGATTACTTCCTCCAAGGGCAGGACCATCAGTCCATGCTCACAGCACCACAAACACTGACTTTCATGATATTGTGTGCTTGTGTTCTTGTATCTTCTCTCATTAAAAATCTGTGCTTTCTGAGAACCCTTGAACAGTGCTGCACAGTCAATAACTACACTGACAATATTCTAGGTTCTGCATAAAGAATAACTTAGGCATGCTCTTGTATTTGTGCTGTGTTAGTAAAATTTATCCTAAATTAAATTAACATTGCGAAACTGCAACCATAAATATGAATTAGATGGTTAATGCACTTTTTCCAATACTGCTTGTATTTCTCATACTCCATCTTCATAAATATTCTAAGAAATTATTTCCCCAATAGAAGTGGCAAGTATAAAACAAATATTGAAAGAAACTCTGGAGAATGTAAGTTTTAAATTGATGAAATTGATAAAAATACAGTTTAGAATTTTATTAATCAGAATACAACCATCTATTTTGTATGACTGGAACTTCCAATCAATACACATCAGATTATGAATATGAAACATCTCACAAAAAAGCACAGTTACAAATAAAGAATTGTAGTTCTATTTTAATTGTGGACTCTATCCATGAGAAGATTGCCAGATAAGTCATTTTAATGCACAGAAAGGGTGGATGCACAGTTGCAGAAGTTAGCTGAAAATAGTCACTTGTGTGCTTATCCACATGGAGCTGAACTGAGTTACAGTAGGGCCATGTTTGACAGTGAAAGGGACTGTGGGATGCAATTGAAGTGACATAAAACCAGAAACATGAAAGCAATAATGATTTCCCCCATGCCCATTTTTTTCCTACATCTTTTGACCAGCTGAAAAAAATTCTGTTGGCTGTACATGCAGTGCAGAGCACCCAAACTCAGGGAGACAAATATTGTCTGTGTGAAGGAGGATGCCTGGTTTCATTCCTTTTGTCCCAGTTTCAAGCCTACAGCTCCCTGACACTGAATAACCAGTATTTGGCTGTCTGACACTAGGACATTGCAATATGTCTAAAACTTGCATTTTGCCCCATGCATCGAGCAAGCCAAGCAATAATACAGTCAGAGAAATGAGCACTTTGCTGTGAATTATCTGTGGCTTCCTCATAAAATTTCTGCTCAGAGCCAGTGGAATTATTAAAAATCATATTGAGCAGAGCTGAAAAGAGTTTCTCAGCCTACTATAAAAATCACAGAAATATATTTTTACTCATTTTAAAAATAGTGGGAATATTGCAGCACGACATGGCTGACTCCTCTTTTAGCACAAAAAGGCAGTAATGGAAGATCCCAGTGTTACTCTGACATGCCAGCTATCTCATTTCTTGCACAGTCCAAAGCTGGGTTTGAAAGTAATTAGAATGAATATAGAGCCAAGATTTTAAGTGCTAAGTGGTACAGCATTTTAAATTCAAGTATCTTGCAGTACAGAGAAAGACATCAGCCTGTAGGGACTGAACAAATTCCTTCACCTGGGGGCTCAGGTTTTTGCTTTTAGTTAGAAAAGTTTGGAATCAATAATATCAAAGAGATTATTAATTTTAACTGCCCATTTTTTATACTTTGTAATGCATCTAAATGATCAGTTCTCTTGCTTAACGTTTCTCTTTGCCATAAGAAGAAACAGTCAAGCAAAGCTGGTCATTCTTCCATTGTCACACTTTTCCTCATTTTTCCTTCCATCAGATTACTTTTCCTTCTGAATAGTAAGTCTAGGTAATTTGCTGTCACTTTCAAATTCAATTAAAATAAAAAATTTAGCTTTGGCCAGACTGCAAACACTTTTTTCCATGGGGGAAGTCATGGAAGGCCATCTCTAGATGCCCTACTGGGTATGCTTTGGAATCAGCTTCCTTTAAACGGGGAAGGATCCAGCTGATCTGAGCTCAGCTGCTGCAACGTGCAGTGTTGCCAACATCAGATGTTGCAGATGTCTGCCAGCCAGTTGGAAACCCCCAAAATGGTGTAAGGATTACAAGATGTAAAAATAACAGCTTTGAGGGTTTGGCCTTCTCTTTTTGGAGCTTTGGGCTGTTCAGTCAAATCATAAAAACTGGCAGCAGTGGGCATGGTGCTGGGAGAGGAGGGAGGACTTTGTCCATGTACAGTTTCAAACTTTCTTTGTGGATGGAACTTCAGCCAAAGTTGAATAAAAACAAGTAGAATCTAGGAAGTAACTGATATACAATTAAAGACATGGCACATAATAGTTCAGTCAGTAAGGCTTTACCTTCAAAGACATCTGCTTAGAACAAGTAGGACAGCTTGGCTTGTACTCTGGCTGCCCCTTGAGGCAGTGTGGGCACTGTCTGCGAGCTGAAGCGGATGGTAAAATTCCCAATTTCCACAGACTAATTCAGCTGTTGAAGTATGTGGTGAGCTAAGATGTTTGCCAGCTTAATTTTGGCACATACACTTGAGATTCAAACAGGCCACGGTGCCTTGGCCAAGGCGGGCCCAGGCCAGTGGCCACAGCTACCCTTGGGCAGCACATTTTGCCTCTGCAAGCTGTGACATTGCTCCAGGCCCTGCAGTGCAGTTCCTTTCATCTCTGGCCAGGCAGCTGTGTGAGCAGCCGTGTGGAAGAGAGGGGTCTGAGCTCACACAAACTGAGGGACACAAAGAGAGGAAATAAATGCTGAGTGAGAAGGAGAAAGCCCAAAGGACTGAGACAGATGAGCCATTCAGAGCTCAGAAGGGAGTCTCTGCTCCCTGAATTATCTTTGGTGTTTCAGACTTGGGATGCTGTGTGTGGGTGCCATTCAGCTTTTAGCTTCATTATGCACCAAGAAACAAAAGCAAAAACTGAAAGGTGGTGGAAGAAAGGGTCTCTAAAAAACACCTCACTCACTATTGCTTTCCTTGCCCAGTTTCTCTTTATAACCTATTTTCAAACAAAGGCACAATGTTTTCTGTGCCCCATAAGGGAATAAGGAATACTAGTGAGCTGAAAATAGAGTAGGATGGTTTTCAGGTTTTGCAAATAAAAATCACTGTGTGTTTTTTAGAGAGAGTCATTGGGTTGAATTCTTTGTTGTTCATTCATATTTGGCCAACCAGAGGGCATTCATTGAACACACCTTCAGATACAGCACGTGTATCTAGGTACCTGTTTATCTTCACTGCATGCCAGACTGCCTTCTGTCCATGCCACAGGTTCTAAAGGAAGTTCTAAAGGAGCCAGTAAGCTAATAAATAAGTTATCAGCATGTAGACGGTAGTTTCTGATTTTTTTGGTAACTTGTTCTGCACCACAGATTTTTTTATAGTGGCTATTTTTATAAATTCTTAAAGGTTGATTCAGTCTCCTTCCAGGACCACACAGAGCTGGAGGGTCTGGGGTTTTGGCTCAGGTCTGCCAATGGTGCTGGGAAGGTCAGGATCTCTGCTCTAGAGTGTGAAATACCTGCTGCAGTCATGAATGGGACAAATGAAAGGCTCTTTTGCCTCAGTCTTCTGTTCATCTCAGTGCTGGGATTGCTGCTCTGTGACTTCATTCCAGTCTGTGCATCCTTACTGTCTTTCAAGGGCCATCACCATTCCTCCTCTCCCATTCCCTCCCCTGAGTTCACAGACAATGGGGTTTTTCAGAGTCAGGGGACCATAAATTCAAACTTACAGATTAAGGGACAATTTTTAATAATGGCCTGGAGGCATTAAGAAGGAGTATTGCATTAAATGTTGGAAGATAGCTGGATTAAAATGTTTGATTCAGAGATAAAGTAACCTAACGCTAATTACATCTGTTAAGCAATCCAGAATCATGTCACAAATTGGAATGGACCTTTCCCAATTAGTAAAGAGTTCATTAAAAAAAGACTAAAAGCTAGCAGGAGATAGAAAGAGCTTGAAGCACACATATATTTTAACTGGACTTGAAAAGAGGAATGTTCTTATATCTTAAGGTGTTTGCTGGTTCTAAAATCTTCTAATTCTGAACAACTGAGATAAGTATTAGAATCATAGAATATCCTGAGTTGGAAGGGACCCACAAGGATCAGAGTCCTGGCCCTGCAGAAGACACACCAAAAATCCCACATGTGCCTGAGAGCTGTGTCCAAATTCAGACAGGTTTGAGTCTGTGACTGCTTCCCTGGGAGCCTGTTCAGTGCCCAGCCACCCTCTGGGGGAAAAACCTATTCCTGATCTATTGGCAATTGCAAGAATTATGAGCCTGCCTGTTCTTTATCCATTTTCTATTCCTGCTTGGGGATACCTTTCTTTCTTGAGGAAGGGCTACTTCCTTTGCATGATAATGAAAAAACATTTCTTAAGGCTTACAAGCATAATATGTCCTAAGAAAAAGTGAATAGACGTGCCAGTTAATGTTTCTAATAGAAAACTTTCCTTTTCAAAATTCTGCCCCAACCATGAATAAAAAGACAGAATGGGCCTGGGGAGTTTAGATGTCTATTACAGAGGAAATTTTTATCAGCAGTGGGTGTAGAGAACAAGTATTTTGTGAATCCCCTTGCAAGAAGCTCTCCCTTTGGAAATTTCATCCTGTCCAGCTGCTGAGAAAGCTTACACAAGGAGGGCTCAAGGGTTTGCAGGAATGTTTAGCTCATGAATCTTTATATAACTCTCCCCTCCCATGTCTCTGACAAGTGTCTTTTTTGTACTGTCCACTCAGTAACTTCAGTTGCCTTTAGCACCAAGTAGCTGCACCAACAGTGAGCCAGACCGTGCTGCAGTGATTGGAGAGAGCTGGGTTTTAATGACACCAGTACCTCGATGTTTTCATGGATTCCCAAAGAGTTTGTGATCTCTGCTTTTCTCTGCAGTATTTGCATATCCCAGGTGGGTTCACAGTGCTAACAAATAAGAAAGACACAAAATTGCATGCATGTGCAGGCATGACAGAAGTCAATGTGTGTGTGTCTACAGCAGGCTTCAATGTTGGGGTCCTGAGTGCTACTGTAGCACAAATCAATGGAAATGATTTTGCTTAGCTAAGGGGTGATAAAATAGAAGAAATTCAGCTCTTTGTGCATTACTCTTTGATTAATAAAAGACATGCTGCAGCTCCCTGGTGATATATGGTGTAATTCTGCAGTCATTCTCTGGCCAGACGCTGACACGAATTCCAAGTTTTTAGGCATTCCTAGTTTTCTAGGACAAGCAGTGGAAACACCAAGTTCTTAGCCCTTCTGCAAACTGGGGTCTATGAGTTTGGCTATAAATGTAGCCTTAATGGTGGCTTTAAAATCACACTGTTTCACTGTTACCTTGCAGAGTTCAGCAACCTTACCTAGTATAAAAACATTAACTGGTACATCTGTGGGCCTGTAGATAAAGTCATATCTTCTGGAATACACTTGCTCTGTTTAACTCTTACTGCTGTTTTCTATAATGGGACACCTTAAAAAATACCCAGATAATCCTGTGATGTTTTCTGATGTGCACGATCAGCTTATAGATAGTCCCTATCTTATTAATTTATCTACATGTTTTATATTTTGGAACCTTTCAAATTGCAGCTTTTGATCTCAGTAATATTTGTCTTTACACATTTCTAAATGTATAACGTATCTGAAAGTGTGGCTGTCAGCTGGGCTGGTAAGTATATTTCTTGCTATTATGTCAAAATCAAATATAGAAAGGTTATGTATCTCACCCAGTATCTAAGGAGAAAATGGAGCTCTGGGACTTCCACGCCTTGCTTTCATATTCGAGATTCTGTCTGAAGATCTTTGTACAAACATTCTGCTCCTGGTACTGGTGATATAAAAAAGGAGCAGCTTCATGTCTAGGCATAATCATACTCCAAATACAGGTATTTCATTTTTTTGATTGCACTTGCACAGAAATCAGAGATCAAAATAATAAATTTTGATCAAGCAACATTTGGCCTTCAAACATGACTGTTCCCAAATTAAATTAATTCAATTTTGGGCGAATCAATTCATGCTTAGCCTGTGGAGTTCTGTTGAGTTTAGATTCTCAAAAATCAGCTGGAAAGGATGAAGGTTGAGTAATTATTTTTACGATTGGCTGCCCATTCAATTTCTGTTTCTCTAATGGGATTGTTCAGTGAGTATTCTACCAAAAGCACGGAAATTGGTTCAGCTAATTCCCCTCTGCAAAAAAAAGATGAAAACCATAACATTGTATTTAGCTGCTTGCTTCTTACACAGGTTCTGCCTAAACTCTTTTACTGCATTTTAATCTGTGTCACTTACTTGAGATAGTTCTGACAGAGGAAGCTCAGCTCTGGCTCTCCATTGAGCCACATTTGCTGCAGAAAACACCTACACGCGTTCCTCAGTCCTGCTGCCTTCGGTGAATGCGCTCGAAGCTAAAGATAAACTGTTGCTCAAAACTCTCCTTGCCTTTGACGTTAAGGGGGGCAGTTATTAACTTGTTGCACACTCTTATTACTTCATTGATCTGCAGGGAGTAGCAGGGGTTTATAGCAAGTAGGAGTCTGGATAAATAGTTACCATGGGGAAAGGCAGGATGTATTTAGCCAGAAGCAAAAACCTGCCAAGGATCTCTGACAATCTATAGCATTGCATTAAATAAAACAAAAAAAAAAAAAAAA